>WOVY01010062.1:1200000-1682500 GCA_013436015.1 Rhipicephalus annulatus | reverse complement strand
TCGCCGATAGGTGCGCGCTGCCGGCAGCGGTCCAACGGAAGAGCGTCGCTGTTACTTTATCTAGTCGATCGCGCCTTGCGAGTGTCCCCACCTAAAGTGCTTTTGTATCTTACACCGTGCTGTGGACTGATGAGCTTCCGAAGTTGCGCACAGGTTGCGGTCAGGTTGCGCGCCGGCGCGTAATCTCGGAGTTCCCCTACATAAGTTTCCCATTTTGGCCGTGACACGACGCGACAAGCGCCGGCGCGTAATCTCGGAGTTCCCCTACATGAGTTTCCCATTTTGGCCGTGACACGCCGCGACAATCGCCAGTCCCCCCCCCCCCCCCCCCGCATAGTGACCGCGCGTTTTGAACGCAATGTTTTCCAAAAAGTTAGGTCAGCTTCGCACTAGTGGTTCCGAGTCTGATAGAAATGCGGACCTGCAAGTGTTTCAATCTTTATTTTCATTTTTTCCTTCATTTTTTTCTTTTTCTGGTTCTGTTTTTTCTACCATTTTCCCTTTATTCCTCTCTTTAGCTTGGTCTGCATATTTCTCTACTTTTTATCTTTGTCTTTCTTCCTGGTTCTTTCTTTATGCTATGTCACGGCCGGTCTGGAGACGAACACTCAGGGCAAGCGCGCGACTCCGCACCGGGCTAGCTATGCTTTACTCTATCCCTCTTTTCACAGCCATGCGCACCTGCATTATACGTGAATGTAAACATTTGACAGAAGTTTGTCTGGTTGGGTATGAAACTGGGAGATGATTTAGACTTCAACCAAAAGTTCTGAAGAAACCCGACGTTTCGAAACCGACTTGGTTCCTTCCTCAGGGGTGACTGCGGAGGCTACGTAGCAGCGGCATCTTGAAAGCACTCGCGGGATGGATAATTCTTTATTCATAAGATACCCCGCAGCGCCCGAAGGCGTTATAGCAGGGGTGTTACATCAATAAATGACATACATCTTCGTTCACACACACAATACAACTTTGTTCACACATAAATAACTGAAATACATTTTCGTTCACACACATAGTAGAATTTTGCTCACACATCAATACATCTTCGTGCAGGTTACAACACGGGTTTACAGCAGTGAATAAAATATACCTTCGTTCCCACTATGTACTTGCATTTCAGTTAGCCTGTTCCACTGTTTAATCGTTCTAGGAAAAAAATGAATTGGCATACATGTTCGTTTTAGCTGGGTATTCCCGAATTTTGCAACTATGATCAAAACATCTTGAAGTGTAATGAGGGTTGTGTAGGTATATTTCTCTATTAATTCCAGTTTTATTGTAGTAAATGCAGTAAAGAAATTTGAGTCTCTGCTTCTGGCGGCGGTCAGAAAGACACTCCCATCCTAGCTCAGCCTTCATTGCAGTGCAGCTCTCCCCCCTTCCGTACCGTCCCAAGACGAACCTGGCAGCACGATTTTGTAATTGTTCCAGAGCAGCAATGAAGGTTACCTCGGCGGGGTCCCACACGACACAACCGTATTCTAATATAGGTCTGATACAAGTAGTGTATGCCATACGTTTTAAATTCACATGCGAACATCGCAGGTGTTTTTGAATTAAATTTGAGGCCTTACCAGCTTTGCCTATGAGAGTGTCAACCTGATGCCTCCATTAACATTCAGATGATAGTATTATACCTAGGTACTTATATGTACTGTCTTGTTTCAACTGTACATTGTTCAGATGGTACTGTGACTGAAATGGTTTCATCTTTTTGGTAAATGAAATATGACCCCCCTCTCTCTCTCTCGTTTTGCCGTGGAGCGCAGTCCGTGTGTCTACACTGGGGGAAGGGTTCCGAGAGAGCGGTTGATGTTATGGGCTGTCCTCTGTATGTGCCACGACTCGAGCAACAACCTTCTCCTCCAGTTCGGCTCGCTTTCAAGGATGTTCAAGTCGGTTTCGAAACGTCGGGTTTCTTCAAAACTTTTGGTTGGAGTCTAAATCATCTCCCTGTATTATATGTGTAGTGACAAGTGGTTCCGATGCTCACCTTCAGAGCATAGGTGCGTGGGTTCGAAAACCACCTCGTCATTTTTTTGTATGCGAAGCATCTTATGAGCGAGCTTGATCCGGGGACGTCCACGCTCCTCTGCGAATGCGCATCCCCTCTCTCCTTTCCTACGCTACCCTTTTCCACTTTTTCGCCTCACAACATCGACGCAGGCAGCGTCTACTACAAGCTCCTATATCGGAAAAAAAAATTAACGGCTTGAGCAGCACAACCGTTCACTCACCACCTCGTATATAAGCACGCTGGAGCTTGAATTCCAAGGTAGTGCTGGTGGGAGATATCTCCTGTGCATTGTTGAAAAAAAAAATTGAGGGACCCTCAAGTTTCGCCTTTACGAGGTGAACGCGATAGTGATATTCCGTTCTTAGTGCGTACTTCCAGCACCTAATGTATGAAAAAATTCTCAATCTTACTACCTGGCTTTAAGAGTGCAGTAGCAGGTGTGCCTTTGTAGTGGGTGACTGGCTCTAAACTATTGAGTCATGATAATTTCATGTTCTGACGCCCGATGGCAGTGTATAGGCTTGTCTGACGTAAAGGGACATTGGTCAGTACGTCATGCTCTATTGTAAAGCATGTACACAGGACGCGTGTGGTTGTAAAGCATGAAAGTTACTTTCACAGCATTTTCAAGCAGAGGAAGTTATTTTCCATCTATTTACAAGCAAAGTTGTGGCTGTGCAACGAAAAAAAAAAAAAAGAGGCGTAGCTGTGTGGTAAAGCACCCACTTACCATGCAAGCAAACAAATAGTAGCTATTATTTTAGCTCTTCGAAAAATTCCTCAACCCTCAACAATAGCATAGAGTACGATGAAATCTTCCCCCCACAAGCCAAGTTGCAATCTCTTAGATTTTTTACCACTACATTAAAATATTACTTGGTACATGCAGAAACAAAGAATGTAATAGCTACAGATCCTTCTGTCAACAATGAAAAGGCAGGCATAGGAATTGCATCTGATTTCCTCAACTGGTCTTTTTCAGTGAGGCTTCCAGATTTCACTTCTATATTTGAAGCCGAGCTAGTAGCTATTATTTTAGCTCTTCAAAAAATTCCTACGACAGAGACCAGTACAATTATCCTAACAGACTCACTTTCGGTGTGTGCAGCTCTGACAACCTCAGAACAATCTCGTGCCCTAGCAGCGTTCCACACATTAGCACCGCCGCATTTCGAACTCCTGAAATTAGTGTGGGTCCCAGGTCACTGCGGATTACAATTAAATGAATTGGCAGATGCCTCTGTGCGAGCATCACTTGATGGACCACTAATTTCAGAACTTTCCGAGTTAGAATACTTATCAGGGGTTAGTTATAGGAAATTCGCTATTTTTACAGATAGTTTGGAAAATATCACAAAATAGACAGATTATCAGAACCTCAAATTTCCATGGAAAGCCCAGTGGAGTCCGTGAGAAAAACTTGAAGTTAGCATCTCCAGATTCCGGTGCTGTGTTTCCCCATTAAATTTTTATTTACACAGAGCTGGTCTGACACTTTCTCCCCTTTTACCGTTCTGCAAAAAATCAGAAACTATTGAACATTATTTTGGCTCATGTAGTAACTATGCAGTAATTATGAAAAGACTTCTAGCTATTCCATTTGCAAAGCTAGGTTTAAATTTAACCGCAGAAAATGTTCTAAATTTTGGTGCCTCTGTTTTGGGAAATTGCCACAGAGATGCATTCGATGCGGTGTGTAATTTTATTCAAGACTCTAAACGTTTTTCAACATAAAGCCCACATTACCAAATACTAAAAAAAAAATAGCGGGTCGAGAAGTAATTTTCGCATCTGGATAAATCCACGACATACCAAATTAATCAGGTTTAGCAAAACCAGCTGTCTTGTCGGCTCCAAAAATTAAGGTATAGTTACTAGTGTCTATTTTCTTGATACTTTTTGCAATTTGAATATTTGGTTTCTCTCTTTTTATAATATACTGTCTTCATTCTACAACTTTTTTTCCCTTTTTTGTTGTAAGCAATAGTGCAGTTATCGTCCATATGAGGCTATATGTTCTCTTGGCCAATCCCCCAGAGTGGGCATGAGCCAATGATTCTAGGCTACGAACAAACAAACAAGCAAACAACCCAGGTTTGATTCCCACTCAAACACAGAATTTTCGTTATTCTATTTGCATCCTTCTCGATTTTTCGGTTACACAAAGATGATAATTTTTCGCTCACAACCACTGGCGCCGACGCGGGAATTTCTGTGAATTGATCTCTTAAATGTTGTCGCAATAAAATTCCGAGCATGGCATGTGCGTTAAGTATGATGAACCTGTGTCGTTCTTATGTATGCTCGTTATGCCATAGGGCAGTCTTTTGAATTAAACAAAAAATAAACCTAAAAGAGAACTGCAGCTCTCCATGTCCAATTGGAGTCTTTTGTCTCTCATTGCCCACTAGCAGCAATTGGCATGTTCCAGTAGGAAACACCGGTCCATCACTGCGTGCTTTGCGCCTGCCCAGGCTTCTTTCTCTCCTGCGGAATGCCGCGATGAGTGCCAGTGTCAAAGCCACTCCCAGTGTAAGTGTTAGCGCCGGCTGCTTCGCATCTACACATGGTTCCTTTTAGGGGGCGATGGCGTATTTGACAATATCCCTAAAATTGTTCTCACCTATCAATGGTATTGCATCGTACGACAGACAAATCTGCACACATTCTCTAGGAGTGATGAAGAAGGGGAGGATAGCGCGTGGCAGTTCATCATAGTTGTCTAGTGAGGCGAAAAGACATAACAAAAGTTCAACATCATCACTGCAAAACTTCGTCAACATGTCTTCCATGAAGACTCCCGAAGACAGAAAGCAGGCGTAGCTCACGAAGTTCTACGTTTTGTATTCACTGTCGTGTCGGTCCTAGCAAATTTCTACACAACATCACACCCTTTGCCCAGGATATCGTTGTGCAACTTCCATGAAACTTCGATATGAAACTTCATTAGTTTAGCCACAGTCTTACCTGCCAAACGAAATGCCCCTGTTTTTTCTCTCAGACTGAAAATGAAATTATCTTACCATACTTTGATGGCATTGTCCTCTTTGCATTGTGACAGGCACTTGTTACACGGTCTGCCGCTCATCGTGCTAGCTCGTAAACACATAAAACTTTCTTTAGAGACTACTGTTATGATTAGATATCAGTTGGTGACGAGCTATCATATGTAGAAATTTTTCTCTTGCACCGAGTATACAGACACGTAACCATTGCTTGATAATCGAGTGCCTGGCATCACAGCATTGATGGCACTTCGGAAGGCTGTGCGGTCAAGTGTTGTTTGTGATTACAGTTGCCAACTAAGCTAATTACTGCACACCAATGCAAAGGTACCAACACGAAAAGGTGTGACTACAAGAAAATATTATTCATAAATGCCCAAAATTACACTCGTCTCCATTTTAAATAAGGCAATACAGAGACGATTTTGAGGCATCCTACCTCAAAAAGGACATTTTTCGTTTCCCACGGGGTGTACTATTCATGCTCTCCACATACCAGAGCCAGACAACATGTAGGAAATATTTTACTTTGACATTAAAGTTTTCGTCACCCAGCATCTCTGAACCAAGCCCACTGGAATGGACTTTATCAAGTCAAGCCAACACAATTTGGCGACGCAAAGCTCACGTAACCCTATTCACTGGCTTTTCAAAATGATGTCTGACGTGTCTTGCATTCAGTTAAAATAGCAGAAATCACTGTCGAAGTCTTTGGACAACAATTCACTCAACGTTGTTCACGTGAACCACGTGCGAATGGCAGCTAATGACAGAGCTGGTGCTAATATTTTGCTAGTTACATCTTCTCGTGATGTCGAACTCGTGTTTAGACGTCACTGCGAAACCACTTCCTCAATACAAAAACTGAAATTACTGTTTTAATGTAGCGTCAAAACATACTTATTCAATGCATTCCCAAGCACTACAACACTCGTGTTTTTATTTGAACCACCCATCAGAAAATACACTCATACCTCCTTATAACAAAGTTGCATCTTACATGAACTTAAGCTTGTTATATACAAAAATTCGTTATTCAGTTGAACCCTTTTATAAAAGGCATGCTCCAGGCAACGATTCTCATTTTTATACGAGATGTCTCCGATAAGCAGGATATCTTGTATGCATTTTCTCATCAAACCGTATTTTACTGTAGGCACACCGGCATTTCTTATGCCCATTTGTCTCTTATACCAGTGTCTCTAATAAAAAAGTATGACTGTGAAAGCCTTTTCCTAACACCATATGTACTGCAAGATTATTTTTCCTTTACTTCATTATAAGTGTAATTTAGTTATATATGGTTTCGTTTTACAATTGGGGTTTAGGTGTATTTGAAGTTCCTATCAGTACTCCTTGAAGGCACAAGTTGAGTGTTCTTTTTGGGAATTTTCTAATATTTTCGCATTGCTACATGCTTCTGAATGCTGAAACCGTACTTATGTTGCTGTGGGAGTATGGGAGTGTAAGCTCAAGTCATCGTGCTCCATCATATCATTTTCTATGAGTCGGATGTGATGGTGGTTGCACAGTGTGCCATTTACCAGCTATTAATGGATGCCAGCATGCCTTGTTCTTTGTGTCGATGCCTTAACTGATGGACAACATTTGCAGCCCAAAATGGTACATTCACGAAAAGCACGTCTCAAAGGTCGTGTGGGTCACCAGCTCGCTCCAGCTCGTCTTTTTCTCAGGGGAGACGAACAGTTGTGTGGTTAAGTCAGTGCCGTGCGAGGACTCTCCTCCAGAACGCTGAATACACCCCGCATATGTTTTATCACAGTAGGGAACAGGTGCTACTGCCAGCAGCAGCCCTGCAGCATTCTCTGTAGATAAGATAATTTGTGTTTTCTTGAAGGCAGCGAAAGTCGCAGCCGAAAGACATGGTAAGCGAGGCTTAAAAAAAGAAAATAGCATGTGTCCGTGCAATATTCAAGATCACTAGGTTCTTTGTCATGCATATTTGTTTCTATGGCAGTAACGAGCCCACTGCCTTCACAGGTCATGTGTTATGGCAGAAATGCCTTGTCAATAATTAAGTCGGTCTGAAAACACTTATAAACAAAAAAGTTGTCGACCAACTTTTTATTATTAACTTGAAAGCAGTTGCTTACACCGGAAGGTTGAAGGCTGTCGCAACTCAAGTCACACTCATAAAAACTCGACATAAGAGAAATTGTACGTAATTCAATATGTTCATCATCAAACTCCAGGGTGCCGATTGAGATGACACAGAAACTCAATATAAAATAAATTGTACGTAATTCAACTTGTTCATCATCAAACTCCAGGGCGCTGTTTGAGATTACACAAAAACTCGACATCAAATAAATTGTACGTAATTCAATATATTTATCATCAAACTCCAGGGTGCCGATTGAGATGACACAAAAACATGATATAAAATAAACTGAACGTAATTCAATATGCTCATCATCAGACACCACGGCGCTGATTGAGATGACCCAAAAAACTCTACATAAAATAAATTACACGTAATTCAATATGTTCATCATCAAATTCCAGGCACCAATTGAAATGACACAAAAACTTGATATAAAATAAATTGTACGTAATTTAATAAGTTCATCATAAAACTCCAGGGCACTGATTGAGATGACACAAAAACTCGACATAAAATAAATTGTACGTAATTCAATATGTCCATAATCAAACTCCTGGGCTCCGATTGAGATGACACCGCCAGATGTGAAGAAATGTAGGTCGCGCTGTTACGCCAAGTGTTGAATCGGTAAGGCACGCTGCCGCAGAATCTGGTCAGGGAGAATGACAAGTATGCAGGAAGATGTACTGTATATGAAAGTGAAAGGCGGTCAGTTATAAGTTCAATATTCAGCACAGTAGTGGTGGATTCTTGATACATGGTTTATGCGAATAGCCATCGTAAGCATGCGCGGGTTCCCCTTCAGAAAGGGGGAGGGGAAGGTTCATTGCAGTACCCCCTCCCTACTAAGTCATTATAAGACGCAGACTTTGTGCCCCCCTACATTCAGTGAATTGGGGGGGGGGTTGCTTCTTTCATGTCTGTAGACGAATAGACAAATACGACATAAAGCCCAACTAAAGCAATTAGTAGCGCTTACAAGAGGGATGAGATTGTGCAAACATTTCGTTATAGTTTTTAACGAACATTGGTCTTGCAGTTTGCCGAGTGATGCGATCTGAACTTCCTATGAACCACAGCGCCGCTCAGGATAAGGTAGTAATGCTCGGCAAACAAACTAGTTGTATTATTTCGCCACAGCACTTCACAAATGATGGAATGTCATGGCACTCTTAGACTAGCATCTCTTACTTCACCAGCGTGTATCTCATCAACATCATTGTGAGCCCGGCTATGGCTACTCAAAGGGCAAAGGCCTCTCCCATGTTCTGCAAGTCAACCCGATCCTGCGCTTCCTGCTGTCCCGTTATGCCCGCACACTTCTTAACGAAGTGCAACTGAGAAAGTCAACAACTGTACGTATTTACATGATTGTAATTACACTAAAATGTAGGTCGACCCCTTTATATTGCATGGAAAAAAAGTTAAATATAAGCACATTAGTTTTTAAAAAATCGATTTAGCAGATCCTACGAAATAATGTTTTTTTGTTAGATGTGCTCACCGTTTACATTCTTTTTTTTTTTTGCTGGCGATTTTAAAGACGTTGACCGATCCTGCGAAACAAGGAAGGACAGCAACACAAAATGATCTGGTTCAAAGCTCACATTGGACAGATCGAGGACAGCTCACATGGGACCTCGACGAGACGGCGCACATAGCTACGCGAGGAGTCGTTCACCACGTAGCTCTGAACAGCATGGCGATAAGGTTCTAGACAACAAAGATATCTCAACCACGTACGATGAACTTACTAAAAACTTTTATCTGAGGAGGCAAAAGGATCTGCCACCGCACAGTAAACTGAACGGGTTTCAGGCATTAATGCTCAGACTCCTGCAATTCGGGGCATATCCCAGTCTCGCACTCTTGCACAAGATTTCTCCAGAAATTCAGACGTCAAACACATGCGTGCTTTGCTCAGATTTTGCCAGCTTAGATCATATGCTCTGGCGGTGCCCTGCATCATGGTTGAAGACGTTACATCCTCCACGTGGGATGCTGCGGTATATATGCAGTACGGATTTAAGGACGCAGCTATGGGCAGTCCAACGGGCCAACGACGTGACGGAGAGGTTAGGCCTATCTGTCCCGGCGTGGGAGTGGCCCGCTACTTGCTAGTTCAGGCCCTGATGGGCCTAAATAATGTTTCTTCGTACCATATTGCCACGCTGTGTTGGTGGCAGAAGACGAGAGCGAAGAAGTGAATGGCAGCTGTGGCTGAGTAAACAGTCCTCCACTTCGAGTTCTTGCCTATCGGTTCCTCTCGCGACAGACTGGTGGAGGTGCTGGGTACTCTACTGGAACGTCTTATGCCTGCTGGTCCTGAACCAGAAGCAACCACCGCCAGTGCACCAGGGTCTGCTGACATCTATCGAAGCAGCCGCCGCCTTCAAGAACTACCACCACAGTACGGCCCCTTGGCAAGTTCCGTGAGGACAATGTTTGCCACATCCGCAACCCAAACCGAGCATGACCCACTCGCTAGCGTACCCTGTGTCATCAACACGCCTCGCACACCCAACCCATTCCATGGTGATGCCAGTGAGGATGTCAAAGACTGGCTTGACCATTTCGACCGGGTCGCTGCCATCAACGACTGGGACAATCGCCGTAAGTTGAAGAACGTGTATATCTCCCTCTTAGACGCGGCAAGAGTGTGGTATGAGAACCACAAAACTTAATTCACAAGTTGGCAGGAATTCCATCGGCAGCTTCGCGAGGCGTTCAGTAACCCCGAACAGAAAGAGAGAGGGGAGCAGGCACTTTTTTCGCGATTTCAAATGCCGAACGAGAGCGTCGCCATGTTTGTCGAAGAAATGTCGCGATTTTTTCGACGAGCTGACCCCCACATGCCAGAAGACAAGAAAGTGTGCCTGCTAATGCGAGGCGTAAAGGAGCAACTTTTCGCGGGCCTTGTGCGCAACCCTCCTTCGACTGTGTCCGAGTTCATACGTGGGGCCACAATTATGGAGCGCATGCTTCGGCAGCGGGTGTCGCAGTATGAGCGTCAGACAGCCATGTCCACTGCGTGCTCGCTTGTACCAGGAGGTGATAACAGGGAGGTCCTCACAGAACTCATACGGCAAGTTGTACGCGAACTTCGGAAATTTCATGCAGCGTCTCCTCCCAGTAGCGCTGCTCTTACGGACGTCGTTCGTAACGAAATCAGGCAGTTCGTTCACTCCTCACCACCATCGCAAGTCGAAGCTCCCACGCTTTTTTACGCGGATGCCCTACGCGCCTCTACACCGTCGACGGCAAATTTTGCTCATCAACCTACTGGGACCCCCAGACGCTTTTCAAATCCAGCCCATCGCCTGCCTTCTCAGGCCGATTTTCGTTCTTACTTGGAGGCATTGGATTATTTGGACGCCTTCCCTTTGATTACGACGATCTCGACTGAGAACATTTGCGATACTGACGTGACTAGTCGCCTCAACGTCAATCGCCAGTTGGAAGAACCTAAGAAGGCAAGGCTCCTCCGTCTCCTCTCATCCTTTAGTGACTGTTTTGCCACTACTTCGAAAGTCCGGCAGACTCCTCTAATGAAGCACAGAATTATCACTGAGCCAACGTGCAACCCGTGCAACAACATGCTTACCGCGTGTCACAGAAGGAGCAAGATGCTATCCGTCATCAAGTGAAGCAAATGCTCGACGACGACGTAATTCAACCATCAACTAGTCCTTGGGCGTCACCAGTTGTTCTGGTTAAAAAGAAAGATGGTTCATTGCGATTCTGCATCGACTACCGCAAACTGAACAAGATAACAAAAAAAGACGTATATTCTCTTCCTCGTATTGATGACTCCTTGGATCGCCTGCGACACGCCCGTTACTTCTCTTCCATGGATCTCCACAGCGGATATTGGCAGATTGAAGTAGATGAACGGGACCGAGAAAAAACAGCGTTTATTACACCAGACGGTCTCTATGAATTTAAAGTTCTCCCTTTTGGCCTGTGCTCCGCTCCAGCCACGTTCCAACGAATGATGGACACAGTTTTATGTGGCTTAAAGTGGTACTCTTGTTTAGTGTATTTAGACGACGTAGTCGTTTTTTTCTACTACTTTTGAACAGCACATTGAGCGGCTTGAGGCGGTTCTTCTGGCTATTCGCACGGCCGGCCTCTCTCTGAAACCGAAAAAGTTTTATTTTGGATATGAGTAACTGAAATTCCTTGGCCACATTGTCAGCAGCAGTGGTGCTCGCCCCGATCCTGACAAGGCTATGGCAGTTGCTCTGTTCCCGATACCGAAAACAAATCATGATGTACGCCGCTTTCTGGGACTTTGTGCTTATTACCGCCACTTCGTGCTGAACTTTTCGAAAATCACCGACCCTCTACAACTCGTCAAGGATGACGTCGCCTCCGTCTGGGGCCCCAAACAATCCGGCGCTTACCGCGACCTTCAACAACGCCTACAAACGCCACCGATCCTAGGTCACTTCGACACCGAAGCAGACACAGAAGTCCGCACTGACGCGAGCAACCTTGGCCTCGGAGCTATTCTCGTGCAATATCAAGATGGCGTGGAACGCGTCATCGCCTACGCTAGCCACACGTTGTCATCTGCGGAGAACTACTCGACGACTGAAAAAGAATGTCTGGCGGTTGTATGGGCCATAACGAAATTCAGGCCCTACTTGTACGGACGCCCCTTCCGAATCGTCAGTGACCACCACTCTCTCTGCTGGCTAGGAAATCTAAAAGATCCTTCGGGCCGTCTCGCAAGATGGAGTCTTCGGTTACAAGAATTCGATATAACGATGGTTTACAAGTCTGGTCAGAAACACACCGACGCTGACTGTCTTTCGCGCGCACTCGTCGAGGTCACTGAAGAAGACAATGATGAAGACTTCAGCTTCCTTGCTATTCTCGCATCATTAAACGTGGCTGACCAGCAACGCGAAGACTTAGAACTACAACCACTGATCGAATACCTTGAGGGACGTCGTCCACAACCCCCACGTGAATTCGTACGTGATTTATCATTTTTCTGTCTACACCAAGGCATCCTGTACAAGCGCAACTTTCATTCAACGAAAACTGTTTACCTCCTCGTCGTTTCTGCTGCTCTCCGCGATGATATTTTGCGTGCTTGTCACGACGAGCCATCGTCAGGGCATCTTGGCTTCGCGCGTACTCTCGCGCGGATCAAAGACAAATACTACTGGCAAAAACTTATGAAAACCGTCCGGCAGTACGTCAAGACATGCACAGCCTGTCAGCGCCGCAAAACTCCAACGACGAAACCAGCCGGTCTGCTTCAGCCTTTGCGGGATGAAAAGGTCGGAATGGATTTACTCGGCCCATTTCCGAAGTCTACGGCTGGTAACCGCTGGATTGTGGTTGACACCGACTACTTGACCATATACTGCGAAACAAAAGCCGCCCAGCGAGCAACTGCTTCCGAGGTGGCTGACTTTTTCATCAAGAACATCGTTCTCCGCCACAGTGCTCCCGCTGTCGTCATCACAGATCGTGGTACTGCTTTTACGGCACAGTTGCTCAAACAGATCCTGTTGCTGAGCGGCACGACGCACCAAACAGCAACTGCGTACCACCCGCTGACTAAAGGGTTAACCGAACGCCTTAACAAAACGATTGCAGATATGCTTTCGATGTATGTCCCCAAGGATCAGAAGAATTGGGATGAAATCCTCCCGTATATAACATTTGCCTACAATACGGCTTTGCAGGAAACCACCGGCTTTGCTTCTTTTCGTCTGGTTTACGGCCGCGACGTCACCACAATGCTTGACACCATGCTGCAACCAACTCTGCCGGACACGATTACCCCGGACGCAGATGTATTTGTTCAGCGTGCCGAAGACGCCCGGCAGCTGGCGCGCTTTCGCATTTTATCGCGGCAAAATCAAGATGCTAGCCGATACAACATCCACCACAGAGCAGTAATATACGAACCCGGTGACCTAGTCTGGGTTTGGACTCCTACACGTTGTAGCGGCCGGGAATGTTGGCTGCCGGAGGCAGCGAGAAAGGAGACGTGATGCTGGTTTGGAGTTGCGGGGCAAGACTGTTTATTTCCACTCCGTGCGAGTGACCAGAGCTCCTCTCGACGAGGGAGAGAAGGAGGCACCCCCGCGTTCTTCTACAAGAAGGAGGAAAAGGGGGCCCCCGAGCGAGCAGACGTAGCATGCCGCCGGTGCTAATCCCCGGAGCCGGCCCCGACAACACGTTGTTCCCCGAACACAAAGGAGGAGGCGCTGGCGCCGCGCGTAGGCGCGCTGTCGACGGCCGGCTGCAGACGGGATAGAAAAGAATGCGGTGGTGCTGAGCAGCTTCCGCTACAAAGGCTCTCCCCTAGATTGCGGAGCTTTTAAAGAAGGACAGCAGTTACGGGCTGAATAGTGAAAGGTCACAGTCCAATGGTTAGCACTGAAATCGTACGTGAGAGGCTGCTTGAATGGAAACCTCAATATGAGCAGGCTTGGCGCGGTCAATCTTCTACAAGAAAGAGGAAAAGGGGGCCCCCGAGCGAGCAGACGTAGCATGCCGCCGGTGCTAATCCCCGGAGCCGGCCCCGACAACACGTTGTTCCCCGAACACGGAGGAGGAGGCGCTGGCGCCGCATGTAGGCGCGCTGTCGACGGCCGGCTGCAGACGGGATAGAAAAGAATGCGGTGGTGCTGAGCAGCTTCCGCTACAACGTCAACGGGAACACTCAGAAAAATTGTTATGTCGGTACTTCGGACCAAGTTCTTCATCGCCTCGGCGAAGTCAACTACGAAGTTGTCCCAGCAGACACGTCACACCATTCTCGCAGACCACGCTCCTCGGATGTGGGTCACGTCTCCAGGATGAAGACGTACTGTTCGCGTTGACTGCAAGTCAAGAACTTTGTGATGTGGCAATAGCCTTCAAGACAATTGTGCATTACTTTCTTGCTTCTTTATTTTTCATCTCGTCCTTTTTCTTTTCAAAGGACACAGACGTTTTGACTACCTTTTGTTGTTTTTCGGAGCCGTAGCATTCATGCGATGCCTCTTCTTTTTTTTTTCTTTGGGGAGAGGGTAATGCCACGCTGTGTTGGTCGCAGAAGACGAGAGCGAAGAAGTGAATGGCAGCTGTGGCTGAGTAAACAGTCCTCCACTTCGAGTTCCTGCCTATCGTTTCCTCTCGCGACAATATGATATCTCAGAGAGAAAAATGCTCAAGTGTGCCAAATTGGCTTCATGGCAGCGTTTGAAAGCTATGCAAAAAAGCTAGCTTCACAAGAATATGCAAGGGTAATTTTTTAGGAAATAATAAAAGGGGACCTCTAACGCTTTCAAGCATCGGTAGTGACTGCATAACTCCCAGTGGCACTCAGCAGAACTACTGTGAGTGGAAATGACAACGGAAGGAGGAGACGGGGGATTGGATAAATGTAATGTTACTAAATGTTGTCGCAGCATTGAATCAAAATAGGGATTACAAGTATTGCGTTTCTTTTTCTTTAGCAAGTTTTTTCACCGAAAATGAAAGAGAAAACTCTTCCACTTTTTGAGCTTGAAAACTGCAAAGCTGGTCAAAGAATGCGCAAAACGCCACTGTACTGGAGAAAACTCGCCGGGGAGGCTTCAGGTGCCATTGTTTGAAGAAAATAAATAAAAAATAATGTAAAAGCATTGATATATAGATGCACACAAAAAGAAAGACCAGTAAAGTTACAACACATTATATAGAAGCTTTCGCGAGCTTCCTTGTTTCGCACATGTCGTTTCCTCTTCAAGCACCACATTATTTGTTACCATCGCAATGGCGTCTTCAATACCTCGGACATACTGGGCAATATGGCATGCGAGCTTTCTGTACAATAGGGCTTTCAATTAATTTCATTGGGCAGCCTTCTGATGTCATAGGGTGAGCGAAACGCCGTCCGGTGAGCCCGCGAAAGTGGAGTTGAGGGCAAACATCCATTTCACTGCGTTTTGATATATTGCTGAATAACTTTGCACTGCTGACTCCTATAGCTGCCGTTCTTACGGCACTTATCTTTTAAACCTTCAGTGTATGCAACCAGCTAAAAAAAATATGTAAAACAATGGGGTCATGAGAAGTGCCAGAGGGCCCCTCTAACAATCGAAACTAGTTACCGATCCTAGGTAACCCCTAGGCCCCCAACATCCTAGGCCCCCAACATTGAATTTCAAATTAGGACGAAACGGGGCGACCTACAATTGTGTAAATAATATCTGTCACATCATCATCCACAAAGATGCACGTCTAGCACAAGGCTGAATGCCCAGGTGAATATTGCCTTTCATCTTGAACGTAAGAATTTAAAAGGGACACCAGCCAACAAATTCAATTAAAGTATTAACTTATAAGCACTGTAATATGATTAATCCCGATGCTTCGTGTCGAACCCAGACCTTTCCTCAGGAGAGGCAGTGTGTGGCACCAGGAAGAAAGAGTTTATAACGCCTTCTGCTGAAGTGGGGGAGGTCCCACTTCTTTTGACCCACATGCCACATTGCAATACACCCCCAGGACCGGTTTATGTTTGCAGGTATATCCTGAACGTACCATGACTGGATGCTGCGGCTCCCTGCTGCTTCACCAAGAGCCGATCGAGGCCCTGGTGAAGTGAACCTGCACAACAAAGTAATTCATTCGTAAAGTTTCACACGAAAAAATATTAGGAGATACACCATAAATAGGGACTCATAATTCTGGCATGGCTACACCTCCAGAACATACACGCAAATCTAAGTAGGCATCTGATTTAGCATTCACACAAGATAGAAAATGAAGCTGCTGGGGCTGAGAATACAGCGCACACTGTTATTCAATGCCTCCGTCACTCAGCTGACATAGGGTGTAAAGCCTGCCTATACAGTGATCAGTACTGTCCACATGTCATACTTGGGAACAGGATCTTGTCACCTCCTTGATGGCTGGCATGAGACGGCAGCTTTTCAGGCAAACCAAATTTGCGAAAATGTGGGCTTAGATGACTCCACCTAGCACACTGCTACTCTGTTTCCACCAGTACCATCGAATAAAATGGCCCCAGAGAGCATGATGCTATTAATTTTAACAGCGGAAGAATGGCTGGCCTGTAAAAATTTTCATAGGGTGACGGCTAGCATTGTCTCATGTGTTTGCATTTAGGTACCAGTGCCTCCCACAGCATATGCTGCAAATGTGAGCTGCAGTAGGCAACTTGGTTAATTAACAACTTAATGAGGGGTTTAACACCGAGGATTAAGCAGTGTGAATAAAACAAGGTTGTGAAAAGTTAAGGGCTTGTTTTTCTTTGTTAGACACAATATTAAGAGAACTAACAAACAATGATGCCAAGAAGAGTATGGGGATGTTATTAGCAGCAATTGTAATATAAATGTGAAGAAAAAGAAGTGGATGAAAAGATAACTTGCCGCAGGCAGGGAGCAAACCTGCGATATTCAAATAACGCATCCGATGCTCTACCAACTAAGCTAACGCGGCGGTCATCATCCCATTCACTTTATGGGATATACATGTGAGTATTTATATCAAGGAGTACTAGTCAGCACCGACAGTAGCCATGACAGCAGCACTTACTCCCTGGCTTTTAGCTGCATGTTCCCTTGGAATGTTTCTCAGGCTACTGTGTAGTTCTTTATGTGGTCCTGTGAACAACATCTTAGAAGAGTTCATGATAGATAGATGTTCCTACATTTCACCCACCTCCAAATATGGCCACAGTGGCCATGAAGTGAACTTGCATGCTCAAGCCAAGCAGTGAGACACTTTGGCAGATGAGCTACCACAGAAGGTAATAGGAACTTTTGCAATTTGCAATCAATGTATTTCCTCCATAAATCAGCGAAATAAATGGAACTTACTCAACTCGCTCAATAAATATATTGTTTGGTTAGCCACTCACTCCAGTGGTCGGAATGCCTTCCAGCATTTTGGAGCAGGCAAAATCTGCTTTTGTAGCAGCCACCTCTGTGTTTGAAGCAGGCATGGCGACAAATGACCCATGATACACAGAGAGGAAGAAAATTTAGCTTTAATTTAGTTTCATGTCAAGTGTATGAGGAACTGTAAGCCACATATTTCATACCAGCAAATTACATCAACCGATATGCATGGCAGTTAGGATGCAAATTATAGGCAAATAAAGAATACAACTAACGTGATATTTTTCACGACTCTAACCCACTCATGTGAGTCACTTGCCACTAGGAAACATGCCTAGGAAAGGATAAAAGGAGGAATGTAGCACAAGTGGGTGATGACATAACTAAATAGCCTCAAATGATGACGCTTTTTAGGTACTCTTTCACAAATATCATTCTTAATCAATTTTAGGACCATTACAGAACATCAACTGCCACAGGGATTAACACAAGTGACATTTGAATTAAAATGGCTGGTGCAAGGATAAAATTAAATGGCACGCAGATTAATTCCAATGGCACTGGGATTAAATATACTGGCACATATATTAAATAATTGGCCCTCTGGTTAAAAGTGCTGCCGTTCTGATTAAATTGACTGGCACCAGAATTAATATCACTAGCACTTGAATTAAACTGAGCGGGAAAACCTGTAGAAGAAACTGCAATTTTCCAGAGAAGCAACTTGGTTGCCTGCAGTACAAGACCAAAGAAAGTTTCAATCTAGGAATGTCGAGCTTATCCAGGAAGAAGTCTTTTTCTTTTTTCAAAGTTGTTCAAAACAAAGGTACTGTCTAAATCGACAAGGCAATGGTGGTAACAAAAGACTTCACCTTTGTTCCTCAATTGTGGGGGGAAGGTTGTTCCCTTGTGTGCATACAGCGAACATGGTTTAGGAAGCCAGCTGAAACTCACAAGCTGCACATGGTATCAAGTTTTCTCAGTTATGTTGATCACCTGAAGGTATGCACGGGTTGTTATAGCAGCTTATTCCCTTTGATTTCGACCGCAACATCAGCCCTGAAGATTCGGGACATGTGGAGGAGCACTTTTGGGCTGTCCCAGAAATACCTATGCCTACCATGCAAGAACACAAGGAAGAATCGGCGAGATCGGTAGAATAAAAAAGAAGGCAGAAATCTACAAAACCAACGAAGCTTCACCAAAAATTTTGCTCGACTGCTAAAGAAACTAAAAAAGACAGTTATTGGGGCCACAGTTTATGAAAAAGAAAGTGGAGAACGACATTCAGAAAATGAACACATAACTTTCAAAAGGTTCTACCAGTCAAGTGGACTAACTGATGACCGGCCTTCCTCCAGCACAATAACCGATGGCGCTGAGCAAAACCTTTTTAATCCCAATTGGCAAGGCATTTCTTCGATAATTTTTTGTTTAAGTCTTGATGATGTTGGCAGAGGCAGTATGTTCACCTCTGACATCAACCTATCAGCAGCAACAGGGCTCGATATTTTAAGAAGCAGGGAAATAATCAGCCACTCTGTCACATAGCACTACCCTCTGTCTAACTTTGCTTTGAAGCTTTCAGCGCAGCACAAAGAGCGAATTTGAAAAAAAAAAAAAACTTCTTGGATAAGATTGGCATTCCAGGTTTGGGACATTGTTTGGTCGCTACCTCTGGATACAACTCAAGATCGGAGGGGACGCCAGTAGCTTTGGTAACATCGCTGTTCTCCATATTAACGCTCAACACATCGCCACCACTTCCTGACACAAGGCCCTCGAAATTCGTGGTTTCCCTAAGTATCGCTGGTTTCCTCTTGCGCTTTAATGCTGCTAGTTTAGAGAAGTGTGCAGGAATATTCGGGAAAATTGAAAGAATGACACCGGGCTTTCTACCTAACACAACAAATTTTCATGTTTCCCTTAACAATGTGCTCATAGCAAGTGATTAGGTCCTCGGATTCGAAATGTAAGTCGGAAATGTATGTCTTTACTGTCATTCCAAAGGCGTTTTGTGGAATAGCAGCTGTTCAGTCTTTAGGAACTGCAGGGTAATTTGGGTGTTTGTAAATGTGCCGCCGATCGCAAGAGTTTTCCTCAAAGGCATAGCCATTTCGACAGCCCGGCGCGCCGCAGGTCGGCATGTTTACGATATTAAACTGCTAATTCACTTAAGCATGCTTGATTGTCGTGTAACAAGTTGAATACTATTTGTCATGACCAAAATCTAACCTTCAAACTCTCGCCTCTCTGATCTGAGCAAGCAAACTAAAAAAAATTAACATTGCCCTGGGAAGCCGGTGGCGGCCGCCCACCGGCTTCCCTCTGAGCGGCCGTATCCGCCCCTCAGAGCGGATACGAGTAGGTGTCGCCTTTGGAGCGGGCTTTTCCAACTGACAGTATCTAAAAACGTTGCCCTATTGGCCTCAGCTAAGTTTTGTTTTGTGCTCATCAGCTCTGGGTGAGGCATTTCAGCGAACCCCGCCAGCCTTACAAGTCAGTCACTGCAAGCTTGCTCTATTTATTTATTTATTTATTTACAGTTACTGCAATCACCATTTGGTAATTTTAGCAGGGTGGTACACAAACTTAGTGTTGACAAAAACAATGCCAAGTACATGGACCAAAAAAAAACTCGACTATGGAGAGAGGAAAGAATGAATACTTAAAACAGCTATTTCGTGTGTAAAATGGGGTGGCAGTTAGGTCATGTTTCTGCCTAGTAGGGTAGCCTGAAGGAAATAAAAGAATATCATCTATATTTACTTATTAATGGCCCTTAATTAGTTGATATCTAAATTTCATTGCATTGCGGTAGCTTCATAATAGAGGTGAAAGTTGAGCTCTATTTAAAAGGTCTGTAACAGATTTCCTTAAAAAACTATTATAAAAAAATGCACTGCTCCTTTTTGCCCTCCTTCTAATTTGTTAATGTTAGTCTTCATGAAAGGGTACCATATTATAGAGACGTAACCTAATAGTGGGAGGACAATTGATTTGTACGCTAAAAGACGGACAGAAGGTGTGAAGAACTTGAGAGCATGACGCAAAAAAAAAAAAACATTTTGTAAGTTGTATTTGTTGTTGTGTGTGATATGTGCTTGTTCCAACAGAGATCATTTGAGATGTGAAGCCCTATGTACTTATAACTAGTGACTTCAGATAAAAAATATTGTTAGCATTGTACCTGGAAAGTAAAGGATTTTTTTATGAGTGATTTGCATGAAGACAGTTTTGTCAAAGTTAATCAGCATTTGCCATTACTCGCACTTTTTGAAAAGATTTATCTGAAGCTGGTCGGACATTCTGTCAACCTCTCAGTACAATACACAGTCATCCGTGTAAAGTTTTACTTTGATAAGAATTTGATCTAAAATATCATTAATAAACAATAAAAACATCAGAGGCACCAAAACTGAAAACTGAAAGGCAACCTCATACTTATATATCCATGGTCATTCCCCCGAGCAAAAATGTTCTAAGTCACCTTTCTAGGGGAAGGATACTGAAAACAGAATAGAAAACACCATTCAAAATAGCCAATCGTCCTATCACTAGTCATCATCACAGCGTGAAAGGAAGAGAGCATATAATCTGTGACCTCGGAATTAACAGCTATACAAAGGCGTTCACTTGCAGAGCTCTCTGTAAGAGAAAAGACGGAGGATAACGTTATGCCGCAGGTCAGTCCCCTATATTGCAGGTGCCAGCGAAGCAATAGCCCATATAGTGCTGAGAAAGGCAGGGGTCGATGTTTCCCACAGGCCATACACTACCATGACCGTTTCATCCCTCATCCCAAAGTCCATGCACCTGCGGAAAAAGTGCAGGACATAGTGGGCTAGATCTCATGCGCCGACTGTCCCGCTTCGTACGCTAGAGCAGTAGGAAAAACCAAGAACTTTCGCGAAAGAATGCAGCAGCCCGAGAATGACCTCCGTCAATGGAACAGTGAATAGAACGCAAGGACAGAACACTGTGAGCAGTTTGACCACCATACCAGCCCTGCCGGCACAGTGTCGACCTTGTTGCTTCGTTTTCTATGTTCCCCTGCATTCCTTGGGATGCACAATGAGCGCAATAACAGATATGGGAATCTTCACCCTGGGAAATGCCTGCACCGACAAGGTTTTTGCAGTGTGGACTGCATGAACACAATGACAGGCGACTTCCACACTTCAAAGCTAACTATGAATAGAAAGGTGTTTGAAAAAAAAAATAAAAGATACAAGAACATAAGTGTTGCCATGTTGTGTCGATATGACTGAACTGCAGACGTGTTGGCAGAATATGAAAGCAATATCTCATAAGGAGACTCGAGAATTCGATAATGTCATTGAAGTTTGAACACCCTTCGAATCGCCAAGAGCTAACAGAACTCTTAGACCACATTAAGCTGAAGAAATTTGTTTTTGTAAGTGGTGATGCGTCACGTACGGCAAGAACGTGCGTCTCTACACCCTTCCTTCTCAAAACCTGATCATTTTGATAACACCAACTTTCAAGGTGCCCTAAATAACGCAACTGCTGTTTAATTTGTACTGAATGACACGACAACATATATGTATGTACGTTTTTATAAACAGCGTTTTCACTTTTTTTTTTCTTGTTTTGGATAAATATGTATTTTTTGAAGTTCTGTCTTCATCACAATACGTTGTACTTGATTTTCTTTTATGTTAACATTTACTGTACCCACCCTGTTACGGCCATAATGGCTAACAGTATTTGGAAATAAAATAAATAAAAAGCTGATGGTCTTTGTCGGCACTGCATTTTAACAGGACTTCAAATTTGACGAAATGGTTAAAGCCCAAACCCCATAACCACGAAAATGCTCACGACAGCGACGAAAGCCTCAATGTAGATTGCCTTCGCGCAAACAGTCGCTAGCGCAGGCAAACCTCATTCACACGACGGCTTCGGCGAGCGAACTCCACTGTTGCTTGCATGAGGCCGTCTACTCGCACCATAAAAACCGCGTAGTGAGCAGTATGCAATTTAAAAATAAAATCTATTGTTGTGTAATAGAACAAAAAGTGTTTGTTAATGCATTGCAGCACTTTTTTTTATGTGCACGTGTATAAACATTATGTTATTTCTTCGTTGTGCACGCGTGACTCGGGCGGAGAGGAGCATGAGAGGAGGTGGTGATTTCGTGGCACATAAAGAGAACAGGCAGTACGTCAGTCATGTACATCCTGTTCCGGTGCTCTAAGCACAGCACAGCGACGGTTTCCATACTTAGCGAAACGAGCGATCGCGCAAAAACTACCACGCGATACGTTACACGAACGCCCTGTTTCGTCGCTCATAGCATCGCTCGTCGCTGTCTCGTGCATTTTCGCGTTTATGGGGTTTGGCCTTTATTGCTATCGGGAAATTTTCAGCGCAAAACAACGCCTTCATTAGGCAATCACTAGCGCCCGTACAATCTCTCTCGTTCTAGTGAATAACTTGTTTGGCACTCATGACTTTCCCAATCACCACATTTATTGATGGAAAAAAAAACAGTGGCACCTGAGGACACAAGCGTTTCAATGCAACAGCAGGAGTGCTCGATGCTCGTAAATCGAGCTGCTTTTTCATTTTCGAAGTTACATGAACGATGAAGCCACAGCATTGCAATCATTCTTCACTGATTATGTACGGAGCTCTAGATCAAACTGAGTGTGGATTATGATGTCGCGTAATAAAGGTGGCCTGGAGTTGCACATGTTTCAGAACATGCCCACTTCCATGCCCTTGTACACACCCTTCTCTTCAGCTGCGAAAAGATCACGCGAGTTTCGTAGCAAGCATTACCATTAATTGCTGTTTCTACTTTGCCAGAGATGGTCAATAGTGCGCTCTATAAGCACATCACCTACTAAGATTAAAGTACGTGCCAGTTGTGATGCATAAAAACCACTACTATCACACCACCAAAGATTACGGGTTTCGTGGAAAGAAACTACTAAAGTATCGTTAAAAATTCAAACTTAAATTTTCAAGCCGTCCCGCCGCGAATGAGATTAGCTCTGTGAACAAATACACTGCAAAAAGTGCTACTAATAGCATCTTGAAGGTATGGTATATACATTGCACGAGCTTTTAGAGGTATGGTGCCATCAATATTTCAGATTATATTGTGTTAACGTAGAATTAGCTTTTTAGTCATGTTGGCAATGCTCCTTAATATAATTATCTCACCTAATCAGTGCATCGTGTAATGCTATTTGATTCCGTACCTTTAAATAAGAGTTACGAATAGCTGTTTCCAGTAAATACATATTTATTTCAAGATGTGAGAGTGTTTATCAACGACCTCCTTTGGATCAAATTCCAAGAGGGAAGGGGAGGAGAAACGAGCAGTTTTATCATTTGAAAAGATAATTCTTAGGCTTTACAAGCTGCAACTTCAATACGATAACAAAGCACGCCATAGTGGGAGGCTTTACATATTTGGAACCATTGGTCAGCTATACAGATGGAGCCCACAAAGACTCAATAAATATGTTTTTCGCTTAGTACTCAATAGGACCCAGACCAACCCAAATTCTGCTGAAGCAAACTTACCCAGACTCAGACTTAAGAATATTTTCGTCAGCCGAACCCGCTCGCGCTCATACTGACCAAAATTTTCCGCAAGTGGTCTCACTCACACTCACAATTGAGAAGAAATAACTGAGCCGAAGTCACTCGGATACCGACTCGCGAATATTTTTGTCAACTGGACTCACTCAGACTTGCAAAACTTCTTCTCAAGTAAACTCACTCGGACTCTGGCTCACCAACGTACCACTCTGCCGGACTCACCAAAGTTTATCTCCGCCAGACTCAATCTGAGTCTGAGCTAGTCGAGTGAGTTTACCAACCTATGATTTCCTCGCATACCACAGTAGACTCGTTATAATTCAAACTCTGATACTTCATACCTTTGGTTATTTCAAACAAAATTCAATTTTTGGTTGGCCCTCTATTCTCTCAATGTATTTAAAAGCCCCTTAATTTAAACTGCATCATTCCGTTAATACATACTCTTTGCAGGTCCATACCAGAAAACATCAGCTGGTTTCCCACTACCATTTACAAGTTTGTGTGCTTATATAATCCTAACAGTCTAATGAAAAATTAGCACCTGAGGCCCTCCAAGGAAAACATTCTTTCAAATAAACAAATGCTTGAAACGAAGCACGCACATGGTAAACCGTGATGCTTCTAAACTGGTATAGAGAGCTTTGTGCTGAAGGCACATATTTATGATCCAGAGTTTCAAATATAGCGGGCCTACTGCTAATTTGTTAACAATGATTTCTTGTTTTTTTTCTTTATTTTCTTTTCTTTTGTAAGAGTTTTGACCTCATCTTTAATGCAAAATTTTTTTTTCCTCGTATTTTTGCTCCTGAAGGCACGTACCTATAGCAATGAAGCAGTTGGCAATTCACGATTTCTATAAAAGGTCTCATCAGTAGTAAATGGCCAACAAACCTGTGGACCTTACATCTCTGCTTTCTGTTCACTGCATGCAGTTAGGGCTTAAAAACACCTCAGATTTTTAAATGTGTTAATATCAATGCCTAATCATAATGTGTGGTGTCACCTCACCCGGAGTCATCTGTCTGAGAACTTCTGATAATTGAAAGTTTATTTATTCATTTATTTATTTATTTATTTATTACAAGTACCTACATCGCCCATTGGGCATTGTTGTAGGGGGGTTACAGTAGAAAATAGAATACAAAACAACAAAGTTAAAGGCAAATAAATCGTGCCTTACATTATACAGGAGAAATCAACACTTGTAGTACAGCGTTAGCACAAAAGTACAAAACACAGGATTATACAACGAAAGCAGGAATTATACTTATAAAAATCAACAACCAAGAGAAGTACAAAGCAAACGTTAAATATATGGGTTATTTCAGCAGCTCAAACTGCTGTTTCAATGGCTGTTAGGAAATTAGAATCAGAGAATATTGGTATTTTTAGCGCATTCCACTCACTAATACAATTTGGAAAGAAAGAGTATTTAAGGACATTCAATCGACAGGTATATTCTCTAATTTTATATAAGTGATCTTTCCGTTTGGACATATAACTAGGCGTCTTTAAATACCGCTCTTTATTTAGTCCAGTCTTACCGTGATATATATTATAAAGAAATTTAAGTCTTGATAAAGTTCATGATAATTCAATAAAAATTCAGAGGTCCCCTTGAGTTTGAATTAACGAGAGTTGACTGTGTAATTAGCAAGTCTAAATAATAAATAAAATAAAACATAAGGAATCAAGAAGATAAAATATGGCTATCATGTTATTAGCGCACTTACAGTTTAATGCTGTTTTCTGCTGACTGACGTTAGCTGTGGTCAGTGACGTCCAATGGCGGCCTGTCTCCTGCAAGGCCCTCCAAAATGTCACACAAAACAGTTTATCGAGATTCATGCTTCGGTTTGAACTCCAAACGAACGGCATTGAACATGATGCCGGCACTGGGCTGCCTTGCTGCAGCCCCTTGGGTATGCCTGAATTCCCATGTCCCTTGGGGGGCGAATGAATTGGGCCTGCACACCTGAAATAAAACGCATTTGTAATGCTTTCTGAGGCTGTCTTAGACAGCTGTGTGTGGAAAAAAGAAAGAACATAAGAAAAAGGAATCACGGAAGTCAGCATATAAAATCACGTTAACCCTCACCTCTCTCAATATTTCTTAAAATAATACTTTTGCAGTGCTTTTCAAAATCTGCACATGAAATAAATGCAAGTAAAATTTTTCTTGGTTCCGCGTGGCAAACCTGAGGCGCAATCAATCTGTGTTGATAAGCTCATCTCAGTACATAAGAGAAGTGCGCAAGCTGTGCAATGAATCTAGCCTTCAGCTTGTAGTCCCCACATTCTGAAATGGGCAGCGTGGTTAAAAGGGGTACCGGCATAAAATTGTGTGGGAGAAAGATAGCCTGGCGCATCGATTCCCATGAAAAAGCGTATATCGTCTGCAAGATATTCAAAAAAGGTATTCAGAATAAATTTTGAAGTTCGCAAGCCCGATCGAGCCTCGCGGTATTGACACCTTCAAAGGTGACCCCCGGGGGGCCTGCCAAGTTCCCTCACGTCACCACGTTGCAGTCAATACAAGTCATGATGACGTCATGGCAAACATTTTTTTTCATTTGCCGCGTTTGCTCCAGCAGATTGGTTCTAAGTAGCTGCTCGCAAGTCTGTGGCAGTAGAAGCACAGGTGTTGAAAGTTTTGTGTTTGGCGACACTGTTCTCTCGTTTCCTGTTTGAAAAGACTTCTCTATGCGGGCCGGGCGGAAGTGCAACTAGGTTCCGTGTGCTGACATGGCTGAGAATTGCATATGCCAGGTGGCGATAGTCGCACCTGGCGACTTGTGATTATTAGGAGCTCTCTCATACCGAAGCTGACACTGGTTGGCAATAACAAGCCTGTAAATAATTATCTGTCACGCACTGCAGAAAATGATGTGTCGTGTTATGACTAACATGCTCCCAAAACCACAATGCAGCAAAAAGAATGCAAGGCCAAAATTTTTGTCAGTACCCCGTCAGGCATATTTTCCAAAAAAAAGAAAGCTGCATGTTAGAGTTGGGTAAGTATGGTTGATGCAAGAAGTTAGCAAGATTGTCTTTGGAAGGAGAAACAGGAACACTTCGTTGAGAATCGCGTCAGCTAGTTAATAGTAGTAGGCCCACAAAATGCACGGGCGTGCCGAAGAGCCCACAGATATGTTGTATTGTAACTCACCTACGGAAGCGTATATTGTAGCATGATACTTGAAAGCATAAGAGTGCTCTTCCTGTGGATAAGAAAGCAAAAACATAGGAGCAGTAATAAAGAAAAATACGAGGCTGCATTAACTTCAGTACTCAAGACATCGTAAACAGGCTCAGATTGAGAAACGTGCTATTTATTAATGGATTCTCAACTCACCAGCACTTGATCAGGAGTAGCAGCATGGAATGCATTGTCCTCCGCTTTTGTCCCCAGTTTGTCGATTCTAAGATAAAGCGCTCTTGGACCACGGCATGTAGCCTGCAATAGAGTGTCAAGCACACATATTGCCCAAAATGTTACTACCAAATTGGCACATCTATGACTGGGCGCAACTTTAGAAGTCAGCGGAATTTCTTTCCCAATCACTGACAGACACAAGCCCGCACCAACGGGGGTACACTTTGAACTGGTGCCCAGTGTACCTTAACGACTGATGGCTCTGCCTTTGGTAAATATTGCCGAGTGCATCAGCAAAATTATTGCTTAAGCTGTGATGGTGATCAGCTGCAGCTGCCCTTCACTCATCTCGGTGGAGCCCTTTTCAGAGTTGTATGTAACATGTTAAAAGTAATCAATAGCATTTTCTTGCAATATCGTAATACACTGAAACCTCATTATAACGAAGCTGACTCCTATATGAAAAGTTCATTATGTCTAAGCATTCGTTATAAAAGTATATTTTCAGAACTGTATATATTGCAAGAGTATTTTTATTTTACGTCATTATAACCAAGATTTTGTTATATCAGGGTTTGATGGCATCACCGATGAACTTTCTGCCAATATAATACTCTGAGTAATTGAAATACATTCTGTGTAATTGAATATGGTAATATTAACTTTTTTTCTGAAATCAAGCTGTAACAAGTCTCTCATAAACTATGTGACTGCTCCGTAGAAAGCCCAGTTCTGTCAGACGGAAGGGGGGGGGAGGAGGAAGGTCTTCAGAGCCGATTCTTTTTCACCTTTACATGTCCTCACTTGAAAAATCCTCACCCAACTGCCAGTAACAGCGAAGCTTGACACTTATTAGAGTACACCGAAGCATTGCACAAGTACGAGCTGGTGCACGACGTGTTACTATATTATACTACACTCAAACCTCGATATAAAAAACCCAAATATAACGAAATATTGCTCATAACGAAGTAAACAAAAAATAGCCTCACAATATAGTGTTAGGAGTAAACCATTATAATAAAATTTCAGATATTACAAACTTAATTTTGTCTAACATGCTACTTCATTTTAATGAGGGTCGATTGCACTGCCCTTCTCCCCAGCACATGCATAGAGAAAGTGTTCTGTGTAGCAGCTGACCTCTTAGCGAGAAAACATGGAAGAATCTGTGACAACTTTAATAGTAATATTATCTGGAGTTTTATGTCCCAAAACCACAATATGATTATGAGAGACACCATAGAGGAGGACTCTGAAAAGTCTGACCACCTGGTGTTCTTTAACATGCACTGACATCGCAATCAGTTCAAATAAGCGATAAACATGAAAAGCAACTCTCGTTGAAGGGTAATGTGCAGCACTACAGTAAAATCCTGAGCAAGTGCCCCCCCCCCTTACTATGAAGGATAATTTGACAAGATTTGGAGGGTTACCCTTGCTCGGTCATGCATCAAAATTCTACATGACCACTAAAGAGCCGCTAGAAACAAAGAAAGCACACCCGCGCTTCTAATGCAATACGTTAATAAATACACAGGTATTGACTGTTTTCATTTGGTCTTGTACGGCAAATAAAAACAGTGAATGAAAGAGTGAAAATGGTGGGAGGGCAGAAGTAGACACATATTCGAAATATCCCAAAGAAGGGAGGGGTTGCTGGTTCAGGATTCGAGCAGCAGCAGCGGCACAGAAAAGGCGCGCGCTAAACTGAATTTCGACATTTTACAGTGTCTATTGCCTGGGGAGGTTTCGACAGTTGTCGCTACACGTGTGAAAGAGTAGCCGGGGACTGGCTGTGCAGGACGTTGCGTGCAACTCTCAGTATGCGTCAACTGCATCAGTAACCGCTGATCGCCAACCTACAAGTGTCTGTAAAGCTATTGTCAGCAAGCCGTGTGCAGAGGACACCTCACGTGACTACGACGTCCCCCCCTGCCTTCTAGCAGCTATAAAAGAAAGTTCCACTGACGCACTCTTCACTTGGGCAGCAGCAGCGGCACTGGAAAAGTGCGTGCTAAACTGAATTTCCACATTTTACAAGTTTGTGAAATGCATATCTTTCCTATTATTCTTTAAGACACTATACACTTAACTGCGCCGTACACTGTTGCCCAAGAACTTGCCACCAGGTGTACTGTTAATGATGTATTTTGCTTTGAGTGTGGCTTGTCTGTTGGTCCTGATGATGATTGAATCGTGTATAGTGAATGCCTCAGTTCTTATCACATAGGAACTTGCTCTGGCATAAGTGAAAGAATATTTAAAGGAAAATCCGATCCAACGAAAAAACAGTGGCGTTGTCTGGCGCACAGAAGAATACAGGCAAAAAAGGTTATCAATCATACCAGTGTCCGAGCCATTGCAGAGTTAACAGAGACGGTGAAAAAACTGAAAGATACTGTTGCACATATCGAGGCCAGTGTTCAAATGCTGTCTGACAAGTATGATGGAGTACTTGCAGCCATTAAAGAACAGGATAACAAGTTGTCAGATGTGAAACGAAAAATTGATTCTGCAGAACCAAGGTCGAACACTAAAGAAATTCGAGACATTAAAAGGTGAACTGAATGAACTAGAGCGGCATAACAGGAAGCTAAATATGGAGTTTAATGGAATCCGTAAGACTGAGCATGAGAACTTACTGGAGAAGGTCAATAAAATAGCTGCTTCAATTGCGATGCCTGCTCTGACAGGAAATGATGTCACCCCGATACACAGCCTTCCTTCTAAGGCGGACAGGACCCCTGGCATCATTGTACATTTCTCACGACAGTCAATTCGAGACAGCTGGCTACATAGTCGTAAGAAGCTCAGGGATGCCAATTCGGAAGTGATGATGCAAGAGAACTTAACCGAACAAATGCGAAGTCTACTTTGGGAGACAAAATAATGGGCACGAGAGAATGATGTCTGTTTTGTGAGGTGTGCAAACTGTAAAGTTCTAATGAGACGCAAGGATGGTTTTCCTGCCATTCTTGTAAAGAAGAGGGAGGATTTCGCGAAATTGGCTTGAAACAAAAAGATTGTTCATAACTTTACTTTTTCGGAACCATGTTCATTTTACCGTCAGATCTACATAAATACATTGAAGGCAACTATATGCCCGGCATAAAATTTTTCAAGTTAAACTGTCAATGCGCAAGAAACAAATATGCATCGCTAGATTCCTTCTTTTCAGAGCTTCATTTCCAATTCGACATTATAATGCTGACTGAAACTTGGTACACGAATGATGATAACCCATTTTCTATGTTTGGTTACAGCGTGTTCTGTCTTAATCGTACGCACAGTGGTGTCTGCTTACTTGTAAAGGTAACCTTTGATTGTCAAGTCTTAACAGAATTTTATTGTTCAGAACCTGATTGTGAAATGCTGACTGCAGTCATGGGCAATCACGTCATCTCAGTTATGTACCCTCCTCCATCTGGAAGTATTAGAACTTTCACAGTTCATTTGGAGAACTTATTTCACCATGCTATGCTGAATAACTGTGTAACTGTTCGCGGCGGCGACATTAATGTTGACATGCTGTCTAATGAAACTTCTAAACATGAGATGACATGTTTGTTTGATAGCGTTGGACTGCCTAACATAATAAATATGCCAACAAGGGTTACTGCCAATTCATTTTCATTAATCGATGTCTTTCTCACGAATTTTAGTTCCGAAAATATTAAAGCTGAGACCATTTTATGCAAAATAAGCGATCACCTTCCCTTACTTTTAGTTATTAGGCAACAAATGAAAAAGAAATGATTTTTTATACCAATGCGTTCTATAACAACTAAAATCTTGAAAATTTTTATCGGGAACTAGTTGATACGTCCTGGAACGATGTTTTTGCAAATGACAACCCGAACATTGTTGTCAATACATTCAGTAGAAAAATTCAAGGAATTATATGACCATAACTTCCCTCGGATTACCCACCGCCTATCTAAAAAAAATTAGGAAGCCATGAATTACACGGGATTTGTTGCATCAAATTCATGAAAAGAATGAAATGTATAATGCATTTCTGATTTCTTGCGACCCACAACTACTTAGCATCATCGAAAAATTTTGCAATCATCTAAATAAAGACATCCAAAAAGCTAGACAAAACTACTTTCATAACATCTTTATGCAATCAGCTGGTAATTCTGCTTCTACTTGGAAAAACATCAATAAAGTATTAGGAACACCCAACTCAAATAGTGTAAATATAGAAATTAGAATTAATGGTTGTTATTAGTGGTAGTAACGTATCTAATACATTTAACGATTATATAGTAAACTTAGCTTTTCTAGAAACATCTCTTGATGCAACACCACGCGTTTTGAATAAATGCCCAAGTACTATGTTTGTAAGACCTACTTGTGGAAGCGAGGTATATAAAACAATCATGCGGCTTAGAAACAGTAAATGGTGTGATTGTTTTCATTTTCAAATCAAACCAATTAAATATGCTGCCGAATTAATTGCCAACCACTTTCTGAAATCATTCACCTGTGTCTGGCGAAAGGAAATTTTCCTGCGATACTTCAAACTGCCAAAGTGTGCATCTTGTACAAAAAGGGAGATAAGAATAATTTAGCAAACTATAGGCCCATCTCAATTTTGCCAGTATATTCTAAAATAATAGAAAAAAATTCTTCATTCTCAGCTGACAGAATTTATTAACAAACATATTATATTATGTGACGCTCAATACGGCTTCAGAAAAAATTGATCGATTGAGCTCGCTCTACTTGATCAGAAAGAGTTCATTTTGAATAGTATAGAACGTAAACAACTAGTACTTGGTATCTTTATCGGTTTTAGCAAGGCCTTCGACTCTCTGAATAGACAGTTACTTTTTGTAGGCTAGATTTATACAGTGTACGAGACGTTGCCTTAGACTTGTTCGACTCATACCAAAGTGAAAGGAAACAATACGTGTGTATAAACAATTTTTCTTTGACGACTAAACCAAACTATCTTGGAATACGTTAAGGCAGTATTTTAGGTCAGTTTTTATTTAATTTATACATAAATGACATTGTAAATATACATCCTTCAGCAAAATTCATTATTTATGCTGATCATACAAGCGTAATTTTTGCACATGACACTGACCACTTGATTGAAAAAGGAAATCATATATTAGAGAAGATATATAAGTGGGCATGTTTAATGGGCTATTAATAAACACAGAAAAACCAAAGCGGTTATGTCTTGAGCAAAAGGCAAGCAGGTACATGTAACTTCTCCGCTCTATCTCAACAACAGTCTGATTCAAATGGTGGATAATGTGAAAACATTAGGTGTTGTATTTTCAAACAACATGCTTTGGGACACACAGGTAGAGCAAGTAGCGACAAAAACGGCACGTGTACTTGGTATAATTTATCCCAACAATCATCTGCTTCCGTTAAAAACAATTTTTATTATTTATCATTCTTTGTTTATGTCTTATGTTAACTATTGCTTTATAGTATGGGGTGACACAACACAAACAAATATTGATAAGCTCAGCCGACTTCAAGATAGATTACTAAAAGTCATCACTAAAAAAGAAGCTTATCAATCAGTTATATACATGCAACAAAAATATAAACAAATCAGTTTTCAAAATCATTATGATTACAACATTTGTAGGAGTATAAAAAAAGAGAGCTGAATCAAAAAACTGTGCTATCTGATTTAGCCAACCTACAACTTTCGGAGAATAAATATGACATGCGTTAGCATAACCTCTGGTTAATACCACGGTCACGCACAAAATATGGTGACCAAATAATATGCAATGTTATTCCCAGAATTCTGAATTATTTAAGCAGCATTAATGCAAATATAGAAAATATGACCACAAAAAATGAATTTTGCATCATTGTTCTTATAAATATTCATGATGTCGTTTACCCTTTCATACCAGTTCGACCTCTTATGCATTCTATAATACATGTATACATAGCTTTTTCATGAGAACTGCTGTGTCTGTTTTCATTTAGATTATGTAATTATATTTATTGACATTACCATATTTTGGTATCTATGTTTTTTTTATTTGTATGCCAATGCTTCTGACCAATTCATTTTAGGTAACGGGAGCTAGTCAAGCTGTTTTAATACAGCTTCTACTCCTGCTATCCTTCATGTAGTTTCAAACAGGAAAATAAAGATTCAATTCAAGTATATCACAGAAGCCACAGTAAGCCTTCCAAGCTTCAGGCAAGCCTCCTACCACACAAAAGCAGCGATAGCCTGTTTTAGTTTGAGTAAACTTGTGTTATTGTGTTACAACAATACAATTTTGAAAGAAAGTAATGCAAAAGCAATCAATTAGATATCTGCAACTGCTCAGTTACTTTTCTGTGCCTGTAATTGGCCACTGTAATCAATTAGATTATATGGAAGTAATTGTATTTATGACCTTTAACCTATTCTTTGTAATATGTGCAAGTTTGACTTCTTCGGGCTTCTGAAGTTGCCGTGATTTACCAGCGGGTTACTAAGCTAATGCACCATGTTTTCCTGTGTGTTTTTTTTTTTTTAATGTCCGACAAGAGATGACTGAAGTGGCCTTGCACTGTTCCTTCTTTTCCCATGCTTTTTAATGAAACCAGCTCACCTTGGGCTAGTCTGAAAATAAGCTTGCTGCACCACTGCATGAACCCCCAATATGCCCATTTGCTGGACGGGGACTCTTGAAGGCTAGGACTTATTCATTCATTCTATCCACAGAGATATAGTGGCAGGGTGGTCCTTTACCTGGGCCTTTCAAGCAAAGCTTTATATAAATTACAAATTTCGGTAGCTCCGGCGGTGTTGTATGCAAAAAACCCAGCGCCGACGAGATGCAGCCCTCAGAAGTGCACCGACCGCACAAATAATTGAAATTGGTGTTGTTAAATAACTGATGCTCCCTTGATAATGGGCTTCTCAGCATGCAGTTTTTCATTAGACAATTTGATATTATATCAAGGTCACATGTCATTTCACATTGCCACATTTCATTAGTCTCTGGTTAGAAACGCACGACTGTCCTTGTTGCCTGTAGAAATTGAAGTTTTGTACTGTTGAGTGCTTAGATGAATGTCCTACGCCCAGTGTGAAGGAACACACAATATTAAAAAGATATAACAGACAATAATGCCATGATAAGTATAGGGGTTGTTATTAGAAGTAATTGTAATGTAAATGTGAAGAAAGGAAAGTGGACAAAAAGATAACTTGCCACTGACAGGATCTGAACCTGTGACCATCAGATAACTCGGGCGATGCTTTACCACTGAGCTACAGTGGCGGTCATCCCTCGAACCACTTAGTTGGAAGGTAGGATTGCACAATCCGATAAAAATAAACCGAAAAAAAAAAAAAGAAAAAAGCTCGTTCAGGCACACATTTGCCGCCATTTTTCTTATAGAAGAAGGGCACCCAAGTTTTTTTTTAATACCGAGTGGTTGGCACATGGAAGCATGTTTTCGATTTTGGTGGAGCAAATCGCAGCTGTGACATGCAACACAGAACTTTCCCTAGCACTGATAACATCTAGAGTTCAGCGCGCCAAAAACGCAACATGACGGTGAGTGAGGCACACTGCAATGACAGGCTCCGAGAATTTCGACCATGTGATGTTCTTTAATTTGCACTAACATCACACAAAACACAGGCCTCTAGTCACTCGCCTCTATCGAAATGCGGTTACCACGGCCTGGGTCAAACCCACAACTTATACTTTTAATGTGATGACGGCAGCAGCACTGTTCGCCTCTAATTTTGGGCAATCAAGACATACATACATCACAAAACAGCTGGACGTTTCAAGCAACACAGCTAAAATATACGATCTGAACCACAAAGTGAACACATTATTTAAAGAGGCTATGACACCTAATCTTTAATTGTAATACATATAACTCACAATAATCCTTGAGCATTCACAAGTAAGCTAGCAAAATTTTGGTGCATTTCGTGCAGCACTTTAAATTTAATTGGTTATCTTTACAAATGCACGAGCAGCCTGAGGGTCAGGAAACACTGTCGCACTCTCGAGATGCGACGTAACAGGCTGTGCGAGTGCCTGTATTCCAAAGAATAATATTGCTCCGTGGGCAGCTGCATCTGAAATTGAGATATTTTAGATTTTTTTCTGCTTGGCAGTTAAATTCAACGATTTGCAGAGGCTGAAACTGTACAGCACCGCGGCTTGCTGCACGTCACGTCACAGCCATGGCAAAATGGCGGTGGGCAGGATTTACAGCCGGCAATGTCTAGGACCTGTTTTGCGCTGAAATATTCTTGTATGGCACACTTTTCATACCTGTACAGCCATAATACACCCGCTGCTTCTACTTTTTGCAGAAAACCACAAATTGTTAGGATACCGGGTGATGGCTCCTTAAGAGTTGCACATCAGAGGAACAACTAATTTGGGTATCTTAATTTTGCGAGTGAGCCTGCGCACTTAATGTAGACGTAGTGTACTGGCTAGTGTACCTGTGTGTCATATTTGATAAAGCTGCATCTCTTGCGACACTTCTGCTATTTACCAGCTCGGAAGCTTTAGCAGCACTGACCCCTGTATTGTATCGCAATATCGCACGTCCACAATGCCAGTGCTGTCAATTAGTACATCAAAGAGAACATGAACAATTGTCAAAGACAACAGCTTTGCATGAGTACTTATTGGTATGCCCCGCCGCGGTAATCTAGTGGCTAAGGTACTTGGCTGCTGACCCGCAGGTCACGGGTTCGAATCCTGGCTGCGGCAACTGCATTTCGATGGAGGCGGAAATGTTGTAGGCCCGTGTGCTAGGATTTGGGTGCATGTTAAAGAACACCAGTTGATCGAAATTTCCGGAGCCCTCCACTACGGCGTCTCTCATAATCATATGGTGGTTTTGGGACGTTAAACCCTACATATCATGAGTACTTATTGGTTATGTTTATGTAGAATGGTATCATGAAAGTGTTTGATTGATTGATATGTAGGGTTTAACATCCCAAAACCACTATATGATTATGAGAGACGCCGTAGTGGAGGTCTCCGGAAATTTAGACCACCTGGGGTTCTTTAATGTGCACCCAAATCTGAGCACACGGGCCTACAACATTTCCGCCTCCATCGGAAATGCAGCCGCCGCAGCCGGGATTCAAACCCGCGCCCTGCGGGTCAGCAGCCGAGTACCTTAGCCACTAGACCACCGCGGCGGGGCTATCATGAAAGTGTGTTGTTTATAGTGTTTGTGGCATGGCTGCACAGGGGGTTGGACTCCTTCCTGGACTCCAATCTAGGTCGATCACTTTACTGCACACATGAATCACCTCGTTCTTATTGTAACCTTACAACACTGCGTGCTCCTTTACTTCGGCATTCCCCTTTCATGTGCCTGACGTCGCTTTTTCCTGCACTTTGACATACACATAAAAAACAAATAAGTAAACAGATCACTTTTCTATCTCTCAACAATGGTCATCATCTGCATTACCTGCAAATCCTTTCAGAAAACCTAAAAGCTGGCAGCTTTCTTATCAATAATGTTATATAATGTTGATGACGCTGATAAGATATAAGTTTAGAGGAAGAGGAATTACTGAAGATGAAAAATCCTTGAAACACCGGGTGTCAAAGCAGCCAACATTTCGACGTGCAGAGCTGTCTGCCTTGAAGAAGAGAAGTACACTTGTCGAAACGATTCTAGCGACACCTCGTGTTCCAAGAACTTGTCATCTGAAAATGCACGTGTTGTTTGTGAGCCGGAAGTGTCAAGTACGTGGCAATATGCAAAGAAAGACTCTGGTTACAGATGACGAATATTATTGGGAAACAGAAAAACACCCCTTTTACCTGCTCTTTTTTAGGGTGTATCTATTCTGCTTCTTTAAAGGAGCGCTGCAAAAATTTTTCAAGTAGTTATGAAATGTAGTGACTAAAGGAGCTTATTGCCTCACGAATTCACCACGGCAAAATATTTTTTTGTATCCCTCCCGTACGAGCGCAGTTACGAAATTTGTCGCCCGCCGGAATTTCATTCTTTCTTCTCTCGAAGAAAATCTCAACGAACTTGTTGTTCAAAATATCTACCTCTCGGCGAAATGGGTGCAACAGGAGCACGGTCTCAGGCTTGTAGTTGAGCAGGTCGGATAGTGGGTAGGCGTGGTAGCGAAGAACCACAGGCTACGCTCTCCCTCGGCCGTTTTTGAATGATGTGAGGTGTTCTGCATACGCTAACGCAACTTACTCGTTTGGACGATCTTCATACTTTTGTATGTTAGTCTTGCACCACACATCCTTGCTAGTCTCATCTAACCCTTCATGATTCATCAATGCCCTATTTTTTCGGATGCAGACTTGCTGCTCCGGCCACCCGGTGTTGGCTGTGACAACGGCACGACCTATGTGTGACATGCGAAGGCCGAGCACATACCAGGCAGCCTCTTGCACGGACATCTCGACTGCTTGCAAGATCTTCACGCTAAGCTGTCGGATAGCTTGCGCGTAGGTTAAGGTAGATTCGAGAGATGCGTCCACGTGTGTTCGCAACTCTTTGTGCAGGTTTGACATGGCTCGGTTTGCCTTATTAACAAACTCGACCACATATGAGGCACAGGCGTACAGGTGTCAGGTCCATGTTTGAGTCCAGTACTGAGGCTATTCACAGGTTGAAATTATTAAAGTGAACCTGATCACAATTCTTTTTCATTTTCAGAGTTGGGCGAGAAATGCCAGCCCTTATGATTTCAATATACTCTTGGTCATATGCAATGCTATTGTGTTGACGCAAATGTTCCATCGAATCGTACACTGCTGTTTCAAGAGCAGTGTGAATGTTGCTGCACCTTCCTTTAGTTTCATTTGATATCTCTTTTCTTCTTCAGTGTGGGCAGGCGGAAGTGGCATAATGACACGAGTTTGCTTCATTGGCCAGAAAGGTGCGTTGAATCGGCATTTGGTTCGGCCAGTTTTGTAACATGTCTGCGTATGCTGGTGAGTCTAACGTCGAGGTCTTCGGGGGCTTTCAGCGTCCAAACAAATCAAATGTTCGGCCATACGAATAGCTTGGGGCATTTCGGGACCGATGTTCTCATTGGGTGCATTATTGAGCCAGAGTAGTAGAAGAGCATGAGCACTGCCCCGGTGCGGAAACTCAATGCGCTTGAAGTACTCCTTGACCGCATAGGGGTCGAACGGGGACACCGTCTTGTGCTGCAGAATCTGCATGATCACTCGCACGATGTGGTCGAAGTACACTGAGCAAACCACCGGATCATCACTCACAGGCATAGACTTTTCATAAAGCCTCAACTTCTCTAATGGTCCTTGAGGATGGTGCGGATCAATGTGTAGACGTTGTAATAGCTTCATCAATCCGTCCCAGTGTATTTCCGAGGCTGGCAAAGTAAGGAACGCTGCTGGCTTGCCGAGCTGGCGGATCATCGCGAACACGTCCTGTTTGCGCCGATGCCAATACTGTACTGTGTTTGGGACACTGTGCATGAACGCCATGTTGTGTTCGACTGCGCTTTTGAGAAATTGTCGGTTCTCCAAGTGCACCTTGGTGACCACACCCATGTCAGTCGTGTTCCTGAAGAAGACATTTGCCGACGAAACAATTCACGTGCGCATCACTTTGGCTGCCATATATAGCACGTGGCAAGCTGCCGCACTTCCTTTGGTCCGTTCTCCGACATTCGCTCGACACCATGGTGTACACGCTAGGCTTGCTGGCTGGGTTGATGTTTCAAGGCTCACCGAGGTATATTTGAGGGAACGACAGCTCCTCCGCATGCTCATCGCACGCAATGTTCAGTGGTGCTACACCTTTCCCTGGTGCTATTACGAGAACATTTCCTGTCGTCAGTTACAAGTGTATGTTGACTGAGTGACATGGCCAACAAGGCCTCCATGATATTGTTAAGGTCTTCTGGGCAGTCTACATGTTCGCAATTCTCGTTGTTTGAATCTGCCAGGTTTTCGCACACTTTGTCCATCTTCTCTCGACTGATTGTGATGCCATGGTAACGATATAATGTAGATTGTTCGAGAAATGCGAGCCAGGGTCGCAACTCATTCTTTTTGACCATACCACGAATGTATACCCTTTTATATATCATTCAACACTTAATGTGGACGAACAAAGCTTGATCCTTTTCGTCATCTGGAGGAAGCATTTGGACTGTAGTGTTAACACTGATTGGAACATTCACAATCGTCTCCTTAACTGATTTATACAGTACTGCTAGCCTCTAGCTGAGGCTGTAAGCAGGAGTGGTAGTAACAGGTGCAAAATAAAGTGAACAAATCAAGATACAACACTCGTGGCATAAAAAAACAAAAAAAAACGTAAGAATGCTCCGGACAAAGATAATGTAAATCATAAACACAACATATCAAGCACTGGTATGCGCAAACTGATTGCAGAAAGATATGACCGTATTTCTGTTTAAAAAACAAAAAAGGATACGCAATAGCCGTATCGCCTCAACTAAAAGGGTTAAAGAAAATGGTTATAATGCACTCTGCAGAAAAAGTAAACAGATAAGTGTGAGGCATATAGACAGCGTTTGAAACTACAAAGATTGTAAAAAATTGTGACGGTGATCACACCTGAAGTGAGCACACCGGAAGAATTTCTACAAAAGAATCAGTAGTCGGACATTCCACAACACTGGCTGGGAGGCGGTTCCACTCACCAGTTGTCTTAGGAAAAAAAAGGAGTTTGTAAATGTTTTAGTGTGTCAGGAATACTCTCATGTTTTATTATGATGGGACCCGGTAGCTCGCTTGGGCATCGGTTCTATGTACCTTTCCTTGTGTGTACCAAGTTTGTCGTGAGATAGCAGATGCATGAATTTTAATCGGTCTCGTTAGCACCTCTTTTGTAGACATTCAAGACCTGCTTTTTTTACCAAGACACTCACAGAAGTTCGCCAGCTGTACAAATAAAATACACACCGAGCCACTTTATTTTGGATAGATTCTAGCTTTTTATGTTGCCTTGTGTGTATGGGTCCCAAACTATCGAAGCATATTCTAATACAGGATGGACTAAAGTTTTGTATGGTATTAATTTAACCTCGTGTGTACATTGCCACAAATTTATGTTTAAACAACCTTGTTTCCACATCGCCCTCTTCACAACTTCCAGTATATGTTCGCTCCACCTCAGATCCGACGTTATTATAACCCCGAGGTATTTATATTTGTTAACAGCGAGAAAGTTGCCGTATATGGAATATGAATAACGTAATGGCAGTCATTTTCATGTAACAGTCATCACAACAGATTTTTTAACGTTTATTTTCATTTGCCAATCTGTACACCACACAGATTAGCAAATAGCGAAGTGGCCGCTGGCACTGTACAGTAGTCTCATAATTTGCATAAAGGGTATTTGCAGTGACACAAGGCACTCACTCACGAGATTAAGCTTTGGCAAATGAGACTGTTTTGGTGCGTACGCAACCCGTTCGTGGTGGAAAAGTTTGGCATGCGGTCTCGTCGGATGCTCTGCATGCAAGTGCGACACACCTGGAATCCAGAAACATCCATGAAGAATGCATCAGAAACCACTTCAGCATGCGTTTCTGGAAGAGGCTTTAGAGCGTTCTTGCGCCAAACACGATCGCACGCGGAGCACGAGTAGCCAAACAAATGGTTTGTTTGTGAAGCGTTTGTGAAACATATTAGTGGCACTCACATGCTGTCCTAACCTCTCCCAGGCTGTTTGTTCTGCCTCGGCTCGTCGCCAAAGTCGTCTGGCCTCTGCTTCACAAGACCTCAAATCAGGATTTTCTTGCCGCTGTTGACGCCTCTCCTCGGCTTCTCTTGCTGCCGTGTGAGGGTTGTCTTGGCGATGCCGACGCTTGGCCTCCGCTTCTAGAGCTCGAAGTTCTGCGTCATTTTGGCGTCGTTGACGCTTGTGATCGGCTTCCCGCGCTCGTAGTTGGGGATCTATATCACGGCGACGACGCTTCATTACAGCTTTCCTCGCTCTCAGCAAGGCACCTTCATGGCGATTGACCTCCACTTTCTTGACGTTTCGTTCTGAGTGTTCCTTTCGTTTACGCCACATGGCTTCCCTAGCTCTGAATTCTGGGTCCGCATTGCGCCGCTGTCGTTTCTTCTCGATCTGATCAGCCAGCAGTTGGGGGTTTTCCCGCCGCTTTCGTCGCATAGCCTCAGCATGCCGTCTTTTGCGCTCTGCATTTTGCGCCTCGGTCAAGCATGGCCTCCCTCGTCGTCGAGCACTAACTGATACAGATGCTGCATGAGGTGCCGCAGATAAGGTAGACAGTGTAGTGCACCCAGTTGGTTGTCCTTGAAATTCCACGTCGTTCAGACTTGTTTGTTTACTAGTTGACGAGAATGTGTCACCAGTAGCCACCGATAAGCAGGGGCCACTTCCCTCTGCCGATAAGGTAGTCTGGGTAGTGCACCCAGTTGCTCGTGCTTGAACATTACCGTCGCTCTGGCTCGTTAGTTGTGGAGTGCTACTTGACATGAATGTCCCGCCCGCACTCGTTGATGAGCAAGGCTGTGCAGCGTGGCCACTTCCATGTACTTGAACGGCGGAACCATATAAGCTCCATTGCCGCTGCCGTTTTGCCTCACTCTGTTCAGCCAGCAATTGGGAGTTTTCCCGCCGCTTTCGTCGCATAGCCTCAGCATGCCGTCTTTTGCGTTCTGCCTTTTGCGCCTCGGTCAAGCGTGGCCTCCCTCGTCGTCGAGCACTAACTGATACAGATGCTGCATGAGGTGTCGCAGATAATGCAGTGTGGGTGGTGCTCCCAGTTGCTCGTGCTTGAACGTTAGCATCGTTCTGGCTCGTTAGTTGGTGGACACTACTTGACATGAATGCCCCGTCCCGCAGGCATTCCTCGATGCAGACTTTGCAGTGTGGCCAAGTTCCCTCTGCTAGAACGGCGCTCTGCTGTATTCAAGACACGTTTTTCACAATGTCTCACAGGTGGAACAGAGACACACACGCGCGCGCACACACACGCGCGCGCGCGCGCGCGAATGGTACACACAGGTTTTTGATCTAAAGCAAGAGTCGGATGGCCTCCATGATAAACGACGCGCGTTTGCCATCTTAGGTCATAAAGAGTAAGTCAGTAAGTAAGTGGTCCTAATTCCTTTTAGCACAGGGCAAGTTCTCGCAACGCCACAGGAAATGTGCGCTCAAACGCGCTCCATACACGTACACACGCACACACACATGACTCGGCAGGCGCTCGCAGCGCCACCATTGCCACCAGCCAAAACTTCGTGCTTCACACCAACGCTTCCTCTATTTATATGCCTGCTACGTAACATGAGAAGGAAAACAACTGCCACACCCTTTTTTTTTCTTTATTTTAGAATGCTGTCGGTCGCTAGCGTCACCTGTGGCGGACGGTGCAACAACGCAACACTTTGCATAACCTCCGAAATAGCGTTGTACAGGTAGGCCAACTCCGCTGGGAGCGCGAGCCATGGTACCTCAGGCATCTTTCTAAAGAGGCGTTGTTCACACACCTTTCCTTCCTCCGTGGTTCACACCAACGTTTTTAGATACTACTGGGGTTCTTCGATTTTCAGGCCTCTGGCAGCTCTTTGGCAGCCAGAGCTAGCCAGAGGCACCGTGGCCAGAGGCCACAGACACCTACCGCCACGGAGGAAGGAAACACGGAGGAAGGAACCTTTCCTTCCTCCGTGCCTACCGCAGAGGTCATATCAGCTAGTTCCGGTTTGTACAGGAAATAACGTCGTGGTCACGTGTGTAGGGAACACGAGACAACCCGAAGCTGCCCGATTGCAAAATCGAACGCTGGGACAGCCAGCGTAAACGTAAACAAACTCTACCGTCGTGGCAGCAAACGAAACAATGCGTCGCGTACGCGTTGGTTATTTTTTTTTCTGCATAGTCCGCTTGAAAATACGTAGCTAAGGTTGCCAAAAAGCTGTAATAATATACTCGAGCGTACGCATTTGGGTACTACTTCGCACGCCCGCACGATCACTCGCCGCGTCCGCGAACGAAACAGCCAGCTGGCGCACGCCTCCTCGAGAACGATGCAAGGCGAGCTGCCGCGACGGTGACGGCAAGCTCACGTCTCTTTAGTACATGTAACAGTCACTGCACAGCACGACGCGAAATCACGCGAAAGTGATCGTGTCCCCAAAGGAGCTCGAGGATATATACCCCTAGTATGCGTCGCATGCACGCGTTGACACTTACTTTTTTGTCTAAAGTTTACACATGCGTAGGTATCGGTACCACAAATGCGCTTCGTATATAAAATAAACTTATGCATGAGACGTTTTCGACTCGTTTTGGAACTTGCCTGGGCATGTTTTCCAGTCCTAAGTGGTACTTAACAGATGTCATGTATATCAGCTTTGCTTTGACCAACTAGGTCATAGTACATACTGCGCGCCATTATTACGAAGAGGCGAGACAAGGCAAAACCAAACGATGAAAGGGGTAACTAAAGGATCTATACATTTCTGAATTCATTCTCATTTTTTTCTCTCGCACGTAGTATCGTATAATATCATACAACATATGTCGGCCCAATGGATCGAAGTGGTTTCGCACGCCGTTCGCGACCAGCGAGCATCACCAACAGTCGCGATCTAGGGCCTTCTGTGACCATCGAAGATCAATCGAGTAGTCATGACAGATGTTCTAAGAGGTTCACGCACGCAAACATACGACGGAGAGAGCTAGTTGGACTGCAATCGTCTTCGCTGAGTGCAAGAAAGCAGGCACGGCTCCATAAACAACTTCTAAAATCTCGACTACTACGAAAAAAAAAAATAACTCCAAAGTTGTCTTTATGCGTGCTTACGAACGTGTAGTACATAACTTTTGAGGCACGTGTACGACGCAGTCAGCAGGCTCGTTCGCCGCGTTGTTCATAGGAAGAAGCTTCACGCGAAGCGTAACAAAAGCGATGAATAGTAGCTTCAAACACTCGCCGCCACTCGTAATCGCCTCATCTCGCAAGGTGGAACAGGCTTTAGAAGATAACGCCACGCGTGATGCCAAGCGAAGGCGCCGTCCTCCAGCGCCCACATGCCAATCCATCGTGTCCTCACAAAGATGGCACCGAGCGCGCATTGTACCTTTTCGGCGTCTGCTAGCCCGAAACCTGCCCAAAACCTTCCAGAAAGCTTCCACGAATAAATTGTCTTGGAAGCGTCTGGCGACCCTCGGGCTCCCCGCGGGTCGCCAGAACGTCCAACCCTTTGAATAAGTTTGAATAAGTGCCGTTGATCGCAATGTTTTCCTCGGAGACATAGCTACTTCGACAGCCCGGCGCTCAGGTCAGCATATTTATTATTTTAAACTGCTAATCACTCAAGCATGCTTGATCGTCATGTCACGTGAAATACAAATTGCGAAGAGCTTTTCCAAATAAAAGTTATTTAAATACTGGCTGTATGTCATCTATTCCACTGCGTTCTATTTTTTTTTCTTGAATTATAATTCCATCACTTTGGAAGCCCTCTCCTAACTCCTCGGATAATTTCAGCTACAGTCCAATGAATTTGTGTATGAAATGCATCTTCACATTAAAATTATACCATGCATGTCTACTGAGCAAGATGTGAGGCTTGCAAGCTCACCCATAAAGCACAGCAGGATTGTGGTGCTAATTCGCACAAGACTGCGCATGTGGCCTGTCTACGTTTCCTTAGCTGTTCAAAAAGAAGCGCAACCGTTTTTTGAATATATGCTTAATCACAATTTAAACAATTTGTAATTACAACAGGCTCGTTCGCCTAGAATCATCCACGACCTGAAGACGCAGATATGGCCTATTTATTGCAGAGGGCAAGGCAGAGTTTTCTGTCGGGGGGAAGGGGCACCACATTGATCTGAAGAGGGTGCCGGACAGCCAAGTGTGGTTAAGTGTCATTTTTACTCTTTAAACAATAGCGCAAAAATTGGGGGGGGGGGGGGGGGGGAGAACGGTACAGGCCGAGTGTGCCACACGCTGGCCACATCACTCAGTCATTGCAGGCAAAGAAACATACATTTCTCAGGTACAGGCTCAGCCCTTATTTATAACAAAGTAGAATTAATTCAGCCTTCACCTAGCTACTTTAGCTAAAATCCGCGTATTTGGAAACGAATTTTCCGTTGTTGCGCATGCGGAGGGAGCAGACGACGCTCGTTCACCAATACCAAAGCGACAGTAGCGCCGTCGCTGCGCGAAATACGGGAGGGGGCGTTTCTCGTCGCTGCGACCTAGTTACCTTTAGGTAAAGGTAGCATATATAGTAACTCTACTGCGACCGCGCGCGCTTAACCAACTGACATTATCTAAAAACGTGGCTCCCCACGCACATAAAGTTTCCTAAAATTAACAAGAGGAGACTCCGTCACGGCGATCGTTCAGCGACCATGGGAATGGTGGGTAGTACACACATTTGCCTAGTCTTCGTCCTTCACCACAGGCGCGAATCGTACTTGCGGCTGCATTTATTGCTGTGTTTCGGTTTTGTTTTGAAAAAAAAAAAAATTCAATTCTTTTGAACTTCGTGACCCAATTTGGAAAGGCAAGTTTAAAAGAATAAGGTGGTGAAGCGCAACCGCTGAACATTTGCTGGATTTTGTGCGTGAGAAAACAACTCCAAGCCACACGGAGCCAAAAGCAGGCCAGAAGTACGAAAATTGGACAAATGTACAGTCTTAAAGGCCTTTTCAAAAACGCCTCCCTGAGCGCCGCCATAGTCCTCTTTGGGCTGCGCGAATTCGACTGACCGCTCAAAAATGCCCTGACAACGCTGCGCCCTTTGCCTTTGTACTCCCTCGCGCAGCCCAACATGGCGGTGTTTTTTTTTTCCTCCTAAGAAAAGGTGTATAGTACACTGTAACAATTGCGTGTACTACCCAGTAGTACCCATCATTCCCATGCTCGCTGAAGCGCCGCGCGTCAGCTTCCATAGGCACTAGCGCCACAGTTTTCTCTAGTGTATACTAGGAAACTCTGTGCACACGCACTTCACGCGAGCACACATACACACGTCTTCAACTTCACTGTACAGAAAAAAAAAAGTCTGGAAGTAAATCGCCAGTTTCGCCACCAAATAAAACGTGCCCCCGGCCAAGTCAAGCCAAGGCACGGAGGAAAGCCAAGGCTGTCCAGTGGTGTCGGCAGTGGCGGAGCCACCCTAGTGGCGGCGTCGTTAGAGTGTACTACAAGCTGGTAGGCACGGAGGAAGGAAAGCCTCCGTGCTGGTAGGTGTTCTATGGTACTACTGTGGCGTCGTGTAGGTGTTCTGTTGCGTCGTCGCTGGGCTAGACGTAGGTGTTCTGTGGCTAGACTCTGTCGGGGTGTTCGTCCACCTGCCTGCACAGTCTGTGCCAGAGTTTTAGGCGTCGCTTGGCGCTCTCAAGTGTGCTCGACTCGGATGTCGACGGAATCGTCTGAAAGACCCAGCTATTCCGCCAGGCTTAGCATGGGGTGCTTTCGTGCTTCGAGTCGCGGGCAGTCCGTTATGATATGTTAGTTTCCTCCGTGGCCCCGCGTAGACGGCATGACGGGTTCGCGTCGAACAGTTTACAACGCCGCTGCTGCGTGGTCAGAGAGCCCGTCCTGGCTTAGAACAGAAGGGCGCTTTCCCGGTCGCCCCTGTAGAGTGGCTCACAGTCTGGAGCCAGCTTGTATTCGAGGTATAACTGCAGGCTCCGTTTCTTTTCCGCCGACGTGCGCCACCTCTCTGTGCTGGCTTCGGTGATAGTGCTTTTTGTTATTTGACGCCATTCTCGTTCCGATTTTACTTCTAGTTTCGTGTTATGGCCGAATTTATTTTCCAGGGAAGCCAGTCATTTCATTCTCTTTTTTATGCCGCTGTATCGACGGTGCAGACCTTTTCAAAAACGCCTCCCTGAGCGCCGCCTTAGTCCTCCTTGGGCTGCGCAAATTGGCGTGACCCCTCAAAATTGCACTGACAAGGCTGCGCCCTTCGCCTTTGTAGTCTCGTGCGCAGCCCATCATGGCGGCGTTTTTTTCCCTCCTGTGAAAAGGTGTATATGCGCTGGCTGTAATTTGTCTCTTGTAGGAACTTCAGCCGCCCGGCCCGCATACTGTATTTCTGACCTTGCTTTGTGTGCTTCGAAAGTTGACCAACTCCTCTGTTACTGCTGTGTTTGCTGTTGCAAAGCTGTCTCCCAGTGGCCAGTACCCCAGTTCACTTTGGTGGTGGTCCAAACATCTGTTTGGATAGAGCACACCAGTGTGTCACCTGCGTAGGTTATTGCAGGCACACCAAGGGTCTTTCAAACCATGCGTCCTACCCTGTAGAGGTTCTAGGAATGCCGTGACAAGGGCCACACCCTACCTTTTAGGCAGTAGGATAGTTTTAGTAGCATTTCTTGGTGTTTGTTAAAGCAATTCTTTTGGTCTGATATTGTTATGCCTAAGTATCCATATGTTGCTGTTTTCTTGATGGTGTTGCCTTGGGTGGTGAATGTTGTCTTTGTCATCAATGTTTATGCCCATCCATTGTGTTTTGTCAGTGTTCAATCTGAGCCAATCATCGTGGGCTACTTGTCTCACAATGCCTCACAGAGGACAGCACATTATCTAGTGTTTGCTGTTTGCTTGATCAATGCCTCTGGAAAGGCATGATATGTTTTCTGCTAGATGGACATGTACATTTTTAGAGCTCTTTGAAAGCTCCTGTGTGTTTTTAGCGGCGATGGCTACACTATCACGGCCTTTTTTAACATAGTTTAGTAGCCTCCCAAAAGCGCACTTTTTCTTTTCTTCGAATGCGCGACTTTTCAGTCTGATCGCGCGGGCATGAATGGATTGATATAGTTGTACCGTTTAGATCACACGGCGGCTAACGTCACCTGGCCGTAATAATTAGTGAACCAACAACTAGATTTTTCTTTTTCCCTTTAAATAGTGAAGTTGAGGACTGGTACTTTGCAGTGAAGGAATTAATTTTCAATTGGGCCTTGATTTCAGCCACCAATCAGATAACCTCTCATTATTCCTAGCCGCATAAAGTCTATTTTGCCTTCGTTGTCCCTGAACCCCAGTGCTTTGAAAAACTCTGCGCCATCCTGAACTATAGGGTGAAGCCCTTTACAGAACATTATCAAGTGTTCCGCAGTTTCCTCCTCCTCTCCACGAGCACTGCATACAGTGTCTACTCCTTTATATTTGACCCGATAAGTCTTGGTTCACAATACTCCCGTCCTGGCCTCAAACAGTAGAAAACTACCCCGAATATTATCAAAGATCCTTTCCTTGGCAATTTCCTGCTTAAAAGTTCGATGAATTTCTAGTGAGTTTCTTCTTAATCATGCCAATTCTCCACATATCGGTCTCTGTTTCCTTCATTTTCCTTCTTAACCGATAGTTCTTGGTTTGGCTCCCTGCTCTTTTGTAGTTACTTAACCGTCAATTTTCCAGTTCACTTCCTCTATTTTGTATGGACATTCCTCATGTACAAGTAGCTGAAAACTTTCCTAGCCCAATGCTCCTCCCCCATTTCTCTCAATCGATTCTCAAATTTTATCTTGCTGTTAGCTTTCCTACCCTAAAATGATGTCCATCCAATATCACCTTGTGCTCCCTGAATTGGTGTATTCCCGTGAGCTCCTAAAGCAAGCCTACCTATTCCACGTTTCTTAACTTCTCATCTTGCTTGAACTTCTGATCTCATGCACAAGACCGCATTGCCGAACGTCAGACCAGGAACCATGACCCCTTTCTATATTCTCGCAACATCATACCTATTGTGGTTCCACGGTGCCCTATTTTTCATCGCCGCTGCATTGCTGTTACCTTTAGTCATTACGTATATTTCGTGTTCCCTTAGGTACTTGGTCTCATTGCTTATCCATACGCCAAGGTATTCGTATTTATCTGTTATCTCTAGCGTGACCTGTATCCTAAGCTCACTACCTTCATTATCATTAAAAATCGTGACTGCTGATTCTTCCTTTCTGAATCTGAAATCTAACCTATCTCCCTCAGTACCGCAGATGTCCATCAATCCTTGCAAATCTTTCTTTTTGTCAGCCATTAGCACTATATCATCTGCGTACATCAATGCTGGCAGTGCCTGATCAATTAGTTTCTCTTGTTTGACGAAAGAGACGCTGAAGCCAAGTCCACTTCCCTCTAATTTGGCCTCTAATCCTTGTATGCACATCATGAATAACAAGGGTGACAGAGGACACTCCTGTCTAAGCCCCCATTTTACCTCTGTGGGCTTGGATACCTGTTTTTCCCACTTCATAACTACCTTGTTACTTTTATAGATATCCTTTAAAAGATTAGCGACTCCATCTTCCACACCTAGTGTGTCCAGTATTCACCACAAGTCCTCTTGAACAACGCTATCGTACGCTCCCTTGATATCCAAAAATGCTAGCCTCAGGGGCCTGTGTTCCTTTTCTGCTATTTCGATGCACTGCGTCAGTAAGAACAGATTGTCTTCCAACCTCCTGTGTTTCCGAAACCCATTCTGGAGTTTCCGCGGCACCCCCTCATCCTCAATCCATGCCTGCAGTCTTTCCTTTATAATCTGTATCGCCAGCCTGTAGACCACTGATGTCACTGTTATAAGACGGTAGTTGTTTATGTCAGCTTTGTCACCCTTTCCTTTATAGATCGTGCTCATCCTGCTAAGTTTCCATCTCTCAGGCACTTCATCGATTATTGTTTTGCTCGCAGCCTCCCTCAAAGTCTGCTTAGACTTGGGTCCCAGTGCCCTTATCAGCGTAATTGGAATGCCATCTGGGCCTGTTGATGTACTACTAGGAACCCTCTTCTCAGCCCTTTCCTGCTATCGTTGTGAGAATGGAGCCACTGCGCCACTTGATCCATCCTTGTCTATTAAGGTGCATAGGGCACTTTGTTGAAATTTTTGTCACCCTTGTTCTTATATATTCAATAACTTCATCCCCTTCTAGCCTAGCACCTTGAGCTGTAGTTATAAACCTCTGCTCTAGGCTTGTCTCATTTTTTAGAGAGTTTAGATGGTTGCAAAATTTTGCAGCTGCCTTTCTATCACTTTTGTCTATTCACACGCGTGGGCATGTAGTGGCCTCCAGCGGCGATCTCTGTAACTTGCTTTTTTGGTCACGGACACACAGATGATTTTTCGCTGACAACCATTGGCGCTGACGCCGTCGGCGAGATTTCTGCGACACGAAGTCTCTAACGCTATCGCGTTAAATGTGCTGGAGGCAAAGCAAGGAGGGATGGCACGAGAAAAGAAAAATACAGCGAGCGCGCCTTGCGACCTTGAGCACTTTTTTCTCTTTTTTTTTTCGAATACACGGCTTTTCAGTTTGATCGAGCACATGTGCGTAGACATGTCGCAGCCCCCCGCAGCAGGTGCGCGCCGTGATATGATCAACCAACGGCTGATGTAATGGCTGTGACGAGCGTTATTTCAGCTCGTCTAGTCAATTGTTGAGAGAAGAGAAAGGAACTTTCAGCTCACTTTGAGAATTTGTCGTGAATTTCAGGCCACTTGCTGCGGCATAATATTTGGCTCGTGCTTTCTTAGGATCCTCGACTACTGATCGGCAGCATTTTCTAACCATGCTCACAAAGTTTTGCAGAGCCCCTTTAAACACACTGCGATGCACAACACATTGCATCTTACATGCACCAAAGCACCGCCGTACCACTAAACGAGAGCTGCAGGTTCGCTCTATAGTCAGTTCTGGCCGTGTCTCACAGTTGATGTTTGGCAAAACGAAAGCCATCCCAACAAGCAGATGTGCTGTCACAATCCTTTAACTAGCTGCTTTGGATATGGAATCGCTACGGGTCACAATCGTTACTCTGCTGTATTTGAATCGCGCTTTTGGGCAAACAAAACCGAATGACCTGGCCGTCAGATTGCTATGTTAAAGGGCCTTACAGTGAATTCTTATAAGCAACCGACATTTATACTGCAGGTTCCAATCCTGCATATTTAGCTTAGGTACGTATAGAACCAATGTTGTCTTTCTACTAATTGACATTAACTTGTACAAATAGTCTCATAACTAGGTCACACATTGTAATTAAGTAACTTGGGTACACCAATATGTAACCTGTATTCCTTTATTAGTATTACTTCAGCTGGAGCCTATGCTCCTCTATAAGCATAACATCGGTAGTAACAGCATAAACACACTTGTGTTGAAATAAGCAAAACTGAAATTATCCCTCATTCTACGGTTAATGTCATTATAAGGATTCCACCTTCTAGTGCTGTCAAGAATGCAAGCTCTCGAGCATGTCGCAACTATTCTAAGGGCATCGTACTGCCGACTTGACATCATGATTTTTTTTCCCATCCCACGGCTAAAACCCCAGCACATTGCTTCAACTTTTGCCTCACCTGCTTTAAAGTTTGAAGTTTATTTGGTCTTTTCTTTGGTACATGTATTTACACTTTTGGAGACCCAGCAAACTTCTTAAAGGGTCCCTAACGGCATTATAACAAAAAAAAAACACTTAACGGCAATTGTCATTGGCAAGACACTAAATACTAATTAATATAAAAACCACAAGGAATAAAGTACCACATAATAGTTCTATAGCAGATGATAATCATTATTAAACCATCAAAGCATAAATGATGCAGTAATTTGATGTAATGAGTACAAAAATGTGCAAATATGTCATATGTTATGAGTGCAAATTCAAACATGAGTGAAAGTCAATACAAGAAATCTCTGTAGTAGGACGGATTACTATGGATCGAATTTTTCAATTGTGCTAGGAGATAGGTGAGTGACGGGGCTGTTTTTAGAGTAGCAGTCAGGCTATTCCAGATGGCAGTTCCTCTGAATTCCAAAGTTTGATGATCATAATTAGTATTTACTTTTGGTAGTAGAAGTCTGGTGCGTGAAAAACACTGTAGCTCGAGGTGACGTGCAAAGGGACACCAACAATAAGTTGAGGCTACCGTGAAGTATCCTGTATAATAAAGATGACAAATTAACAAGATTCTTGTCAATATTACTGCGGTCCATTCCTGCATTTTTTGTATAATTACTCCTCATGCAATGCGCCCCACAAGGGATCCTTAGGGCAATAAGAATTGAATGAAATTACAACACTACAATGTTTGCTCTCCAAAACTTAATTTACTGCCAACATTATCTCGATACCGATACACTCACACCTTAGTATAAAGAACACGAACATAACCAATTATCAGTTATAACAAAGTAAACAAAGAATAGTCTTGCAATACATACAGCATTAGATATATTCTTCATAACGATTGTTTTGATAAAAATTACTTATTTTCTCGTAAGGTGCAACTTTGTTATGAAGAGGTTTGAGTGCATTATCAAGAATATAGCCAGCTCAATTGAAGGATCCAGACGAGATGCAAGTAATGACTGCATGGAGTTGATGGATAGTGACAAATTTCGTACCAACATCACTCAGACATGCATATGGCAACTAAGAGTGTAAACTAGCAACCGCTTCATTATTATTCTTTCAGGGGCTTAGAAGCTCTGAACTTTTACCCACAAATTATAAATAGGGTTGCACGGTTGTTCTACCTCTTACTGAGCTTGCATAATGCATGCGCAAACTCAAAATATTTCCGCACATGCACATTGGTATGGACTCACTGTGTGTGAATAAAACGTGAACAGGCTCGTGTTTTCTTATAAACAAGCAGCCACATTTTGAAATTACCCATCACTGTAGTAGTGCTTAAAACAGTTGATTGAGAAAGGCTAGGCATAACTGTACTACGCAGCATTTACATGTTGCAGTAAACTTGCTCATGAAAAAGATGCTTAAAGAGTAGACTGGCCAGTTTGTACAAATGTAGAGTATGCGCTATGAGTGATGCACTGACATGCAGTGTTAGGCTTTCCATAAGCAAATGAGCATATAGATGGCTTGAGCATGACATCATGGACGCAGCTCCCGAAAGGAACCGAAACTTCATGATGGTGGAGTCGGTTGGTTGGTGGATGGTGGAGTCCCCCCTGCGGCTTTGATGACAAACACGTTGCATCTATATCAAAATGATGCGACGTCTCTGTGCGTGAATAATGAAATAACCACCATGTGATGTTTTGGTAACATTGATGTGACAACAAAATCATGGCGTCCCTACCTGCTGGTGCTCAAACACACCAATTAAGTGACGCCAGCGCAAGCCATCCACAGCTGCACAATGGCCACAGCGCATACCTCTCTGCACAGAGCTTCAGAGCTTGCTATGAATGGTGTTGCCCCCTGCATTGTTGCAACACAAACGCTCTTTAAACACAAAGTGAAGCACGGGTTTAAAAGTTGTTTTTAAGATAACCATTAAATTAAGAACCCTGACACAACATTATTACATGAGTTGCCTGACAGTGCGTGAATGGTAGAGGAAATAAACAAAAAATAGTCTTTCACAACAAGTAGTGCTAACTTCAAACCAAGACAAACAAATAATTTTGATCATAACACCCCAGTTTCATGGGCAGATACATAACTAGGTTTTTTTTTTTTTCTGAGGGTGGCGGCCTTGTTTTGATTTCAGGGGGGGGGGGGGGCAACCCCTTGAAATGATTATGTCTCACTTTCTAGTCCAGGGTGCAAAAAAAAAAAAAATCAGGAGGGGGGTACAGTGCGTCACTCTTTGGCTACGTCCCTGGCCATCGGTGCACTGCTAATCGTTATCATGTCCGACAGGGATCCAATTTCTCAAGAGCGATTGGCTCCTTTGCGCCAAGGTGCAATTCACGATGTAACACGCGATAGGTACTCGGATACGCTGCATGGCCCACGGCCCTACTAACTATCACAGTTTCATTTTATCTGGATACATTTGATCACGCGTCGCTATCGTAAGCTGCTGCTGCCTAAATGGGTGACACCGGTGTAGGTCAACGCCGTGCTGCTGCGATTCGCGATTGCTATCGCGAGTGTGTGAATAAACATGAAAACAACCACGCATCTTACCGTGTCATCGCTCTTGTCCAGGCTCACGGACGGCACGGCACCTGTATTTAGGCGACGACGAAGCCGTGTCTTCTTCGAAAAATCGGACTGTAAAAAGTGCTTGGAGCAAACATACGATTTTTTCGGCAGTCTGAAGCCGACAGCGCTGTCCCATTGTCTTTTCCTGGAGAAGTTTACAGGAACTTTGTGAAACGAAACGCAGTCGTCGGACCACGCGCGACGTCGGCAGCTCTTGATGGCGCAAAAGCCACTCGGCATTTCGGGTCACTTAGAGTCCCAACAGCAACTCAACTGAAGACCTGTTTGGTTAGCGCGCCCGCGATTTGACAAAGGCGAGCGAATCACGGAGGGGACCATAGCTTCCTATATACTTTCTGTGCCCGCTCGAAGGAGGCAGAGCCTCCGTCCGCGCTCTCCTACCAGCTGACGCCGTTCCCCAAGAGATGGCGCCACCAGCCCTGGAGAGCGTGAAGGCAGTTCGTTTCGGATCGCCGCAGTCGATGTGCGCGTTGTGTTCCCACGATTGAAGAACTTGTGCGTGTTCTCGTGATGCCATGGCCTACTGCTGTGTTCCAAAGTGCAAATCTGATGCGAAACGTAAGGTACCGCGCATTTCGTTTCCTGAAATTCCTAGTGACAGTGAAGCGAGGGCAGCCTGGTTGAAAGTCATCGTTAGGAAAGACTGGATGCCGAACACGACATCACGCTATTCCGTTGTGTGCCGACATTTTCTCCTGACGGACTACAAAGAAGGATGTAAAACTCGAAAACTCAAGAGGAGTGCAACTCCCAGCGTATTCGATGAGTACCCGGAGTACATGCAGCCGAAGCAGAAGAAACCGCGGAGTGATGCGGCTTCGAGGAAACGAGCGCTTGCTACTGACAACGCTGCTGCGCGGCCTCTCGAGACAAGGACTGCAACAGGCCTTTTTGTTGGAGCCGATGAAGACGCCGTGCCTGCGGATGGACTTAGTTCAAGTTTTAGCTATCCGGGTCTCGCAGAAGTTCCGTGCTTCACCGTACCACTACAAGTTTAGGTGGATGCTCCTTCTGAACCTACCTCAAAGCACGAAGCCACCCAGGCACTTGCTATGGTGGGAGGTTTCGTGGCCCGTATGATACAAGAAAAGATTGCTTGCAGCTCCTGCATTTCAGTTGTCACAAAGCCAGCGTCCTCAGCCCCCATTGACAGTCTGATTAGGCACCAAGACAGAGGTGGGCTACTGTACCCCTCAAGTGAGCTTGTTCATGTTTTGTACGCGCTAAAAAAGTACACTGAACTCATTTTAAGCAAGCGCAGAGCAATACCAAGGCCTCTGCAGGAAAGACAGCAATGCTGTTTCTGCTATGGCAAACAGTGAAGTTTTAAGCATGTTTGCATTGAGTACCGCTTGCAGTTTCTGGAACTTGTTTGCATGAAATTTTGCAAGCCTGTGTTCATGAACTACGCCCTGGGCGTGACTGACAAACACGATGTGAGGAAGGCACTTCACCACAAGCCCTTGTCGAGAAAAGTTCTAAAACTGTGAATTGTGTTTTTGCAGCTGCTTGACTGACTGTACTATTTTTCTTTTACTGGTGTTAGGAATTTCCTATGCAACATATGCATCTTCAGAATACTAACAAAGTAAAAGCTGATGTCCAGAAGAAAGTAACAAGTGTTGTCACTTGAGTTTCGAGTTTTACTGGAAAACCGCAATGAAAATGCGAGGCATGCCGTAATATAGGACTATGGATTAATTTTGATCAGATGCGACTCTTCACCGTGGCCGTCAAGATTGTACGCTGGCAGGAAACCTGCTGGCGAAAAAAAGGCCATGTTTTAACGCACACGTACGCAGCATATTTGCATTTCATATTCGTCAAAATGCGACTTTGAGGCTGCGAAACCAACCCGCAGCTTTGTGCTTCGCAACGTAATCCCGCTAAAGTAAGGAGCCGTCAAGTGGTGCTGTCATGTCGCTTTCTTATATATTTTTAAAGCGGCGAGGCAGCTACAAGTATTGTGGATTCACCTATAAACATTTTGGGTACCGGGGACTTAATATCCTTGGGGACAAGTATGAGTTTAGCGCATCAGTTTATTGTGAACACGACGCAGCGCGTGCACAGAGAACGCGATACGCAATCCGCATTCATACGCTTATGTTTACTTGTATGATGCATTTCTGCTCCCGGTAATGCTTGCTGACGATGGTAAAGTTGTCCAGGATGAATATAACAGTGCGTTTTTACATTTTCGTCGAAGATATTTATGCTTTCTGGGATGCTCACTGAGTAAGCAGAGAGACTACGCGTCGTCTGCACTCCCCAGGGCTGCCGGCGCCCCCTGTCGGCTCGGCTCGAACTAGACGCGACGGTGCAATAGAATGGAAGGCGCGGGGATCGAGCGGGCACAGAAAGTATATAGGAGGCTATGAGGGGACAGACACCCCCCCCCCCCCCCCCACAATGCACTGCGCCACGCGCCCTTACGAGCTACGTTACTTTAGTGCTGCCAAGTATGCAAGCTCTCAAGCACGTTGCAAATATTCTAAGAAATCGTACTGTCAACTTCACAACGGACTTACGGCCAACTTTATAGGTCTAGTAACGGTGCTTACGAGAACATCGGAAACTGCGCGCTCATTGGTTCGTACGTGATTTCGTCAGCAAACATGGCTGCGCATTCCACTGGACATACTTCACTAGGGTGGCTAGAATGGGGCCACCCTATACTTCACTAAAATGCGGTGGCGCTGTCGTCGGGCGTTTGGTTTATACCATACCATAGATAAATACAAATATCTGGGCGTATGGATAAGCAATGGGACCGAGTACCTGAGGGAACACGAAATATACGTGACGACTAAGGTAACAGGAATGCAGCAGTGATGAAAAATAGGGCACTGTGGAATTACAATAGGTATGATGTTGTGAGAGGAATATAGAAAGGGGTCATGGTTCCTGGGCTGACGTTCGGCAATGCGGTCTTGTGCATGAGATCAGAAGTTTAAGCAAGATTAGAAATTAAGCAACGTGGAATAGGTAGGCTTGCTTTAGGAGCTCACGGGAATACACCACATCAGGGAGTACAAGGTGATATGAGATGGACATCATTTGAGGGCAGGGAAGCTAGCAGCAAGATAAAATTTGAGAAGCGATTGAGAGAAATGGGGGAGGAGCGTTGGGCTAGGAAGGTTTTCAGCTACTTGTACATGAAGAATGTCGATACAAAATGGAGGAAGCGAACCAGGAAATTGACTGGTAAATACTTAGAAAACAGCAGGTGCCCAAACCAAAAAGAACTATCGGTTAAGAAGAAAGTGAAGGAAACGGAGACTGACATGTGGAGAATGGGCATGATTTAAAAGTCCGCACTAGAGATCTATCGGAATTTCAAGCAGGAAATTGCCAAGGAAAGGATCTATGATAATACTCGGGGTAGTTCTCTACTGTTTGAGGCCAGGACGGGAGTACTGCGAACCAAGACATATCGGGCCAAATACGAAGGGGTAGACACAATATGCAGTGCGTGTGGAGAGGAAGAATAAACTGCCGAAAACTTGATAATGTTCTGTAAAGGGCTTCACCCTATAGTTCAGGATGATGGCGCAGAGTTTTTCAAAGCACTGGGGTTTAGGGACCGGCAGGGCAAAATAGACTTTAAGCGGGTAGACTTAACAAGAAGGATGTTATCTGAGTGGTGGCTAAAGTCAAGGCACGAGTGAGAATTAAACTCTTCACTGCAAAGTACGAATCCTCAAACTCACTTTTTAAGGAAAAAAAAATAAATCTAGTTTTTGGTTCATTAAGTATTACGGCTTAGTGGCGCTAGCCACCGCCCGATCTAAAGGGTACAGCCATATCCATCCATCCTTCCATGGTTTCGCTTGGTAGGCAAAAGCAGCTGCGCCTACCAAGTGTATAGGTGGTCTGTGGCCTCCCGCAGTTGCTGCTGTTCTTTCGCTGGTTCGTGCGCTAATTGTGGTCGTGCAAAGAAAAAAAAAATGGTGTACTGACAATCTTTCACAGTGATTTGCGCGAGAAGGCCCAAGAAAGTTGGTCCAGGTCTTTTTTTCTTCTTTCTTTTGCAGTTTTCCGTTGACGAAAACCATCGCAGATCAGCCACAGCTGTGAAACGCGAGCACTTCCCTTCCACGCCGCTTCATCGATTATGTTTTGGAGCGGCTTACCCATAAAAAACGACTATATATCTCTTAGGCGTTGGAATAAACCATGGAATTAAGCATTTTCATAAATAAGCCATAGAGGCATATCGAGCACGTACGTTTACCTCAAAGCACGTTAATGTTCTGGATAGCATTGCCATATGCGAAGCATTTTTCATGGTTGCCTATGTTGATATAACTGCAAAAGTCTTCGACACATCAAAACGACATCGTCTTACTCGCGTGAACTAAAGTTTTCACTCGGTCATCGAGCCAACGATCGAGCACGCGTGTTTCTTCCTGCGTGGGTGTGGTTCATTAAAGTGGCAGCGAACGAAAGGATGACTTAGACTGTGGTTTTTCTGACTATATGCGGCTGCGATGACACAAGTGTATCAGGCAGGGCTGTTGTGGCTGTGGTGCGCTTCACGCCATTTTCAGGTCTCTGTGAAATTACAGAAAAACATTACCCGGGAAACTTGCCGAGTTTGTTTATGGTCCGTACGCATTTCGCGGCGTCGGCTTCAGCGAACGAATGAAGCCGCGGACCTTACACGTCCATAACCGTATTGTCCACAGCACGTTGTTCCAAGCATTATCGCAAGCGTATTTCGGATGAAAGTTTCGCAGAGGTCGCCCTTATCGTTTGCATGAATAACTTCTCCGGCACATTTGTTATATGCGAGCATTTACCGTAACGATTCGTCGCTACGTATTTTTCACCGCGCATTTGCATATTGTACCCTGTTCTTGCATTAGTACAAATTAAAATGTTCATGTGGGGTACGTGGGCTGCTGCAACGACGATGTCATTTTGCAAATGAGCTACATTTCCACCGTTACCACATATGTCTTTATGAGGTTCTCAAAGCTAGAGCTAGAAGTCAACATAGCTCATACGTTTATTTTAGAACTCCTTTATAGCCACTGCAACTTCCTCTGTTGCGGCCGCCGCTTGTATACATGCGAGAGGCGTCCCGACGCGCTGTTGTCGAAAGCAGCTTGTGCATCTGCTGCGTTCGTCATCACGTCATTAATTATAGAGGCTGGTGGCGCGCTTTTAGCTGGGACAAGGAAAACTAATTGAACAGGCGCACTATCAGCGTTGATGTACGCAGATGATATAGTGCTAATGGCCGACAACAATTAAGGAAGATTTGCAGAGATTGATGGACATCTGCGGTACGTAATGAGGGATATGAGTTAGACTTCGGATTCAGTAAGGAAAAATCGGCAGTCATGATTTTTAATGATAATGAAGGTACTGAGCTTAGAATACAGGAGGTCATGCTAGAGATAACAAATAAATATAAACATCCGGGTGTATGGATAAGCAATGGGACCGAGTATCTAGGGGAACACGAAATATACGTAACGACTAAAGGTAACAGTAATACAGCAATGATGAAAAATAGGGCACTGTGGAATTACAATAGGTATGATGTTGTGAGAGGAATATAGAAAGGGGTCGTGGTTCCTGGTCTGACGTTTGGCAATGCGGTCTTGTGCATGAGATCAGAAGTTCAAGCAAGATTAGAAATTAAGCATCGTGGAATAAATAGGCTTGCCTTAGGAGCTCACGGGAATACACCAAATCAGAGAGTACAAGGTGATATGGAATGGACATCATCCTAAGGCAGATAAACTAGCTAGCAGCAGGATAAAAGGTGAGAAGCGATTGAGAGAAATGGGGGAGCAGCGTTGGGCTAGGAAGGTTTTCAGCTACTTGTACATGAGAAATGTCGATACATAATGGAGGAAGCGAACCAGAAAATTGACGGGTAAATACTTAGAAAACATGGCGGCCAAACCAAAAAGAACTGTCAGTTAACAAGAAGGTGAAGAAAACTGAGACCGATAAGTGGAGCATTGGCATGATTAGAAAGTCCGCACTAGAGATCTATCGAAATTTTAAGCAGGAAATTGCCAAGGAAAGGATCTATGATAATACTCGGGGTAGTTTTCTACTGTTTGGAGCCAGGACGGGGGTATTGCGAACCAAAACATATCGGGCCAAATACGAAGGGGTAGACATGGTATGCAGTGCGTGTGGAGAGGAAGAAGAAACTGCCGAACACCTGATAAGTTGGTAGGTGTTCTGTGAGGCAGCTCCATAGACCGCCGCCAGCTGGACAGGTCAGGAGTACAGAAGGTCGTGGTTTACATATACATGGAATAGGTCAGAGAACACCTGGAATAGGTCTATAACGATGCTGCTGATTCGTGTGTCGGGCGCGCACCCAGCTGATGCAGACGCCGAGGAGAAGGCAAGAACAAAGTTGACGCTCGCACGCGTACTAGAAAACCGCCTACGATGAATCGGAAGACGGCGCTATCAATTAGTTGCTGCTACCAAAGTGCTACTGAAACGCTGTGCGCACGCCTGTGTCAACGCTGCCGAAAGACTCGTCGCTCCGTTTGCAACGATCGCCGAAAACATCGAAGTCGGCGCAGATATGCAGTGAAAAATGGAAGATGACGGTGTAAAAAGTTCATGTGCGGACTATATAACAATAATCGTAACTCGGCAAGCCTTTGTTGCAGCTCAAAGAGCCGGTGTCGGAGCCACTCGAGTGCCTACGTCGTGCACGTCACTCGATCGGCCACACAATATAGGCTCAGCTTGCATATCTTAGGCTACTCGCAGTGAATGCCACCGCTACTGATTACGATAGCGATGTGAAATGAGAAGCGGGAATATCCGTAGCAGCGCCTCGGTATACCTGTAAACGAATATCTTCACAGTGTTACTCTACAAACACGCGAAGCAATTCCGTTCACATAAGGAGCAAGGGGCCGCGCCATTATTAGAAGAGAAGAACGCAACAGCGTATTCTCTCTAGGCCAAATACACTTCGAAATCTTACGGTGTGCTCGGCATATAAAAAACCCGCCTTTAGCTGGCGTTTTTTTTTCCCACTTCACCGCGATGCATACCTGTAGTGCGGCGAAGCGTTGAAAGCACGAGCACTGTCATACTACAAAACGCGCGCAAGCAAGGGGTTTGCGAGTTGTGAATTTCTGAAGCGAGTTCAATACGAATACGGTAGCGATATAACGAAATCGAATTCCTTAACGAACTAATACTCTTTTGATAGTTTTCAAATAGTAAAAACGAATTTAAAAATAATCCTAGAACTCCAAAACAGTTTATTTGAGACAAGTGTTCATGAACTGTAATCAAATAATACTACAATTATGAAAACTGTGATACGCTTGTATACAAAAGCAGCTACATTATTTAAGTTGAAAGTCTGTTGCCAGCTTTTAAGTAAAGTTTCGGCATAAAATCAAAACATTTTTGAACCGAACGCTATGCATTCAGCTAAAGATTTATTGAAACAGGCAAAATTATCGCAACATATACCTTGGCACGGAGAGCATGTAATAAACAAGTGTTGAAAGCTGTATCTGTTCGAACAATTTACGTGAACAAAAGACTTCGATGTGTTTTTATTTGTGACGCTGACTGCAGCCATAGTCCCTAACTGTAATGATGAAGGCAGTAAATGATTAATATGATGAAGCTCCACCACAGTAAAAGCAGTGAAACTGCAGTTTGCAGCAAAAGTGCTTTATCTGGTAGTGGTTATAGCAACAATAGTGCTGCCAATACTTGGGCTGCATTTATTGTGGTGATTGCGGGATTACAAGAAGAAAATAAGCTATCAGCTAGTCTCATGTTTTGCTGCTTCAGGGTTGTCCAATAGGGGCCAATTATTTTAAAATATTTGTTATTTTGCATATGTACTATTCAATTCATCTTGAATATTGAATAGAATGCTATTAGATTCATTATTCAAATATTTGCACACCCCCAGTAATGTTGTTGCCACCAACGACCCACTATATTTTTTTTGTGTGAATGTGATCGGGCATTTGTAAACATCACGAGTGCTTTTCTTTTTTCCCTCTTTTTTTCTGTACTGTATCACATCCCTCATTGAACACGCCCTTGCACAGTCCTCATGGTGCGTAAATGGAAAAAAGAAAATGTACCTGGCTACACGTGATGCCAATTCGCGACATGAAATAGAAGTAAAAACACAAGTGTACTTGGTGAAAATTGCTCTGAATATTGTCGTCCATTAGCAAGAAGGATTAGTTTATAGCACATCTTTTTTATTTTAAGCTTACATCAGTAAACTAAACAAGCCTGTTCATAAGCACTCACTTGTTTATTATTACATTATTTGTGCAATAATTATAAAACACCAGGTCAGACAGTTCAGTCGCTGTAGTACTGCTGAGATAGAAATGAAATTAGGACAGCAAAATTACAAAAAAAGTACCTTTTAATATTCAGCACATGCCAGACAGAAACAGCAGTGAATGCCAATACATTGGGGCGTTTCTTGCCCAAATCACGAGTGGCAACCTGGCTAAATTATAACTGTTAATATCAATAAAATGTATTTTCTGAGAAGCTTTGGAAGCATCCATTTTCTGACTCAAGTTGAGTCAAATGCTATCATAACCTGGGTGGTTTGTCAAAACAAAAAAGAAATGGAAAATCTCATGTTAGTATTTAAATGTGCTGAAGCAAAGAAAGAAGAAAATTCAATATATTAATCGTTTTTGCCAAAGAATTCTGGGTATGAGATGAATAAATAAGGCTGTCACAAGATGTATTAGAAATGAAAAAAATTACTTGCCATGGCAAGATGCTTGGGGAATGTGAAGTTCACATATATTGCTAGTACAGTTATGTGAATTGCTATATATATTTATCCAGGCAATAATACATGCAGCACAACACACCATATTCAAACGTCTTTTGGTGATAAAGATATCTTATTACTTGGGATAAATTTAGCATATAAATGACAAGCCCGACAACTAAATACATGCATGTTACCACGTGTGCTTTATTTCGATGAAGTCTGGTTTCGCTCACAAAGACTTTAAGCAACACTCAGTACAGGCAGTGCAGCAGTGTTTGAGAAGATCCACGATAACTTGGAGATCACACTGCTAAGTTTGTGGACAGGACGTGAATAGTCTAGTGCTTACGCAGCCACCGGCAATAACCCTGGAATTTTGAATGCGAAGCATTTTTTAGTGAACTTCGGCGACATTGAGCCTGCCTGCCTCTGCCTGTCCGCCTGCCTGTCTGTCTATCTATCTAGCCGCCTACGAATTTTAGCTCTCCTGGCCGTTTGGATAATGGTATCAATACCAAACTTGGTATGGCATAACATGACTGTACGAAGAACATATCTGACTAGTAATACCATGAAAATCATGACATTTATGTCATGATTTACATTTCATTATCCTTCAGCTCTTGCAATGGTTTCGTTCACATGGCATGTTGCAAAATTGGTATGGTATGGCATGATTGCATTGCGAACACAAGCAACAGACACTAACATGAAAATAATGACATGCATGTCATGTAACAACATGACTACAAGTCACGCTCATGATGTGCTCGCGGCCATTTCGCTAGCGTGGCATATACAAAATTTGGTATTACAGTACGTCAATGAACGACGGAGGTATGATACTGGTGCAAACATGATAATCATGAGATGCGTGTCATGTAAGAACATGACTACATGCCACACTCATGATGCGCTTCCGGCCGTTTCACTAGCTTCACTTATACTGAATTTGGTATTACAGGACGTGAATGGATTACGAAGGTATGATACTGGTGCAAACATAAGAAACATGAAATGCGTGTCATACAACAGCATGACTACATGCCACGCTCATGATGCGCTCGCGGCGGTTTCGCTAGCTTTACATGTACCAAACTCGGTGTTACGCGACACCAATGAATGACGAAGGTATGTAACTGTTGCAAACATGATAATCATGAGATGCGTGTGAACGTGACTTCATACCACAGTCAAGGCGCCAATATGTTTTGACGTGACGCGGTGCACATGCTCGCCGGCATTAATTTCGTTGTGTCATGCTGGCGTTGCCACGCCAGGGGTCGGTCCTGCCATATACTTGCAGGCACGCGCTGCGTTGCTTTGACGCATGCGTGTTTTAGCGCGTCCGGCGACCATCCGTCGCGAAAAGAGGGAGACGCAGTGTTATCTGGGTAACACATCAGCGCGAAATGCAGCATTGCGCACCGGTTGCCGTCGGGCCGCTCCGACGGACGCTGGTCACGCCTGGTGTCAGACTATCGAGTACTCGTCTTTTGCTAACGTAGCGTCACCGTGCCCAGCATGTAGGTGCGGCAACGCTACATCGGAGTATATTGGGCTCTTCATGATGTGCTCGCGGTCGTTTTGCTAGCTCCACATATACTAAATTTGGTGTTATGTGACATCAATGGATGACGAAATATTTGACTGGTACAAACATGATAATCCTGACACGCGTGTCACGTAGGATCATGACAACATACCAAGCTCATAGCGTAATTGCAGCCATTTTGTTAGCTCCACATATACTAAATTTGATATCACGTGACGTAAATAGATGACAAAGGTAAACGACACATCCAAACATGACAATTGTGACACGGAAGTCATGTACGGCATCATTTACCTCCGTCTCGCAATGTTGTGCTGATTTTAAAGTGACATATCAACATTTCTCTTTGGTGCTTCGCATATCATCGATTCCCACTCTACGTGAGATCTGCCAATTTTTCAATAGCACATGTATAAAAGCAGATGCGCTGAACTGCTTGTCAGAATATTGATGGCCGACGCAATGTTTACTGCTATCAGGGCAGACTATGTATTGCTTGTAAGTTGACCTTCCGTTCTTCAGGCAAAAGTTTGCAGAAATATAAATTTTGATAGCAATCCCGCTGACTACAGTCTTCAACATCATGACAATATTAGTTTTTGTCTCTCGATGAGATGTTTACATCTATAAATTCAGCAAGTTGAAATTCCTTCTATTAGAAATGTGCAGATGTACAACTGCAAAATTGTGAAATGTAATTCTAACAGCTATCTTTTTTTTTATTTTAATGTGAATCCATTCGGTGAAGCAGAGCAGTATACAAATGCCACTGGATGGAGACTATGTGACAAAGCCCATTGATCCTTAAAGCAGCTTGCATTCCTAGCTGTCTAGCCTGGTGTAAGAGTGAAGGTTTCGAAACAAATGTCAAAATGAAGCAATGACGTACTGCTCGCAATAGCCTGCTTGTGGCCCTCCATTTTCTCCGATTAACAATGTGATGTAAAGAGCTCTTATAATTGCACGACAGAAGTTCTTGGACACCATTATTGTTAAAGAACTAGAGCACAGCTAATGGTTTAACAATTAACTCAAATAAAACACAGTTTATTGTCTTCTATTTTAGTCATAATCCTTTTTTCACCTACCCCAGCTAACACTAACAACGGCCACAGATATATTTGTACCACTATGTTCACATTCTTGGGAGTAGTCCTAGATGCTCGTGTAAAGTACCATCACATTTGACTAATAATGGTATAATGGCATCACTTATAATGGTATCAGAACATTAATTGAAGCACGACCATTCTTGAACTTTGCTTAAACTATACTACGCCTTTATTCACAGTCATAATATGTACTGCATCACATCATCGGCAAGCACCTATCCATCTCATATCCTCCCTCTTCAACGTTTCCAAAAGCAAGCCATTCGCATTCTAACATTCAGTACCCCACACACCAGCAAGTCCCCACTTTTTCAGCAACATAGTGTACTAACACTGTTTAATTTATTTAAATATAAACTGGTAATTATTGTATTCAAGTGGCTTAACAGTTCTGTAACAGCCAATGTCTTGTAGAAATTTCAATTGTTAAATGCTAATCCCATCAGGTTTAACAAGAATTTTTTACTATCACGTACACGCACTAACTACAGCAAACACACTACCATACTTGCTACCACACATTTTTCGAATGCAATACCACTATGCACTAAATAATTGTCATTCAACACTTTTAAAAAAGAACCTCCTCATCTCATTTCACAGTCATTACTAATCTGTATTTTTATATTGGTATTCTCTTATATTTAAAGCTGTTACTGTATAAGTTATTTTCACATTATTTGCTCATGTAGATTTGAGTTGTCTGGTGTATCATTAATGAAAGTTCCTTTTGTTCAAGATTCTACTGCTATTTTTTTTTCATAGCCATGTATACTTACTAAACATTGTTTGATTACCACTTCTGCTGGAAATTATATTACAAGTTTTTCCTGTCTTTATTCCTATCATAATGACTTGCTACTTTTTAGTTGCCATTTTGTTATACTTGCCAACATGTATATTTTTCACAGGAGGTCCCCTTTCAGCCTTGTGCTATGGGACCTCCTTTCGTATATACTAACCCCAATGTGTTTATATATTTTGCAACAAATGAACATTTTTGACTTATTGACCTACATCGCCATAACACAGCAGATAAATTGACAGGACAGGCCAAATGGCTTACCCTATGAAATTTCAATATTTTAATATATGTTATCATTAGCAAAAAGCATTTCAATTTAAGACTTATGAACGTGCTAGAAATTATAGTTATTGCACAGTAGAAAGTACACCCAGAACTCAAAAAGTTTAGGTGCGTTCAACTTTGCTTTCATTTCTGATGACAGACAGTACTGCGGTGTAACTGTGCTTGCAGATGACTTAACAGGACAGATTTTGCTTGTTTTAGGATAAGTGAAAGCAAAAACATCCAGCACTACAAACTTTATTTGCATTTTTTTATTGAATGTACATATGAAGTCTCAATGGGAGCAGGTCCGCTCAGGCAATTGATGGGTTTATTTCACATTTTCAAGTGTTAGCAAAGGTTATGTTGCACAACAGTTTCTTGTCAAGCAGAATGAAAAATTATGTGCACTAAATGCCGTCAGGAAAAGTTCACAAAGCCAGATGCCGTCCTCATTTGCAGTACTTGTCCACACTGAGCCGAGCAGCAGTACCCAGCTGCTTTCCAGCTCTGGTCCCCGATCCGCATTGCTTTGGGGGCCAGCTTGAAGTGGGGGAGGAGAGAACGAAATGGTTTTAAATTCCGAGTTCAGAAACCTGCTGTCTAGCGACATTTTTACTTGTTTTCAGGAGAGTTGCATGCAAAGAAGACGGAACATTTAGGTGTGTCAACACCACAGAGAGAGTCACAGAGATAGCATAACATCGAGTACAAGAACCAACCGCTGCAAAAGCAGCTAAATCATAGACTGAACTAAAAGAATGGAAGCATAGGGAGCTTTGCATTGTTAAAAAAAATGATGTGACGTGATCCTGTACTTAATCTACTAGACTGCTCTACCATTGAAGCTGAATACAGATGAATCACAATAACGAAAAGGAGCGATACACTAATAGTGAGATGAAAGACTGCCAAACAGTTGCTAACTTTCTGTGGTTGGTTACTGCAGCTGCATGTTTAATGAAGTGGAAGTGAATTGCACGACAATAAAGAAGCACCGGCCATCCTAAAGGCACCTAGAAGCTTCAACAAAAGACGGTGGTGCAGTATACACATTGGGGATCTCACTTGCTGATGTGTAAAACAGTAAATGCTGTCAAGCTTTGAGAAGAAACTGAAGCTCTAAAACTGACACAAGCATGATTGATCGTAGTGCCACCCACACTAATTTAAAAAATATTCAATCTTTATCATAAACACTGTCATTTGGGTGGTCATGATGGCATCCGGTGGATGTACATGAAGCTAACCAAGCAGTTCACATGATACGGCATAAAAGAAGACACAACAAGATAAGTACAATCATATCACGAGAGCCAGATTAATAAAGTAAAGTTTAGGCAGCTGACTCAACAAATGGTACAATCTAAACACTTTTCTGCACCATAGGAGGTCATTCACATGAACTTCAAATAATATTGTAAAAAAAATATCCAAAGGTGATGGCTTGTAAAGGGATGGTGGCAGCAAAAGCAGGAAAGGCGATACCAACAGTCTGATCTTTTTCTAAACTAAAAGATGTCTGACAATAAGTCAGTATTAGTGAGAGACAGTGAACCAGATTTACAGAGTCATCAACCCAGTAAATGGGCAAACCAACAACAAATTGCACTCAAGTTTACAGCTCCATGTCATTCAGCAGTTATTGGGCTAGTGAAGCCAGCTAATTAAGACATATTGTAATACTTTAGCATGTGTCAACACTTCCCAGAAAGATGGAAGAGCTGCCTTTGAATGACATAGCTCATCGTGCACAGCCCTGAAAAGCATCTCTGGGGTGCACACCACTTATGTATTTTTACATACTGCAGCCTCAATGGGGCTATTGCAGGAGTGGGAAAAGAGAAAAAAAAAACACAAGAACAAATCAACATTCATGAACAGACTTTTCACTGCTCCAGCAAAGCAACATATATACCAACCAACGTGACTGTGAGTTCAAGTGATGATCAGCCTGACAGAGAGAGAACTAAAAAGGGTAAAGCTAAGTACAGAAAGAGAGTGAAAAGGAACTTCAACAAAAACAGAACACAGCTGTACCAAGAATTCAGGTTCGGGACTTGGTGCTAGTGATGAAAGAATTAGAAAACTCAGCAGTGAGTCAAAGAGGGCCATTCTCTTATGTCAAAATGGCAAGCCCCAAGGACATTTAAAGACTGCCCGGTACGTTGGCCTCAATGGCACCTTTGAATTGGCCTTGACAGCCAGCATTCTAAACGAGTACGACACCATTTTTCAAAGGGGAGTTTACTCTGCCATAAGAATCTCGTGGATGCAAAGATGACTCTGAGCAAGTGAAAAGCAAATAAAATCGTGATAAGATATATTACCTGTATCTTATATTAAATTCAGGTTTCCCGTGGCACATCAAGCAATTCTAGGGACTTCATGCTGCAACCTATCTTGTTGTGATGATATCAGGTACCAAAATGGCCACTCATCATCACAAAAATTATCAAAATGACTGCTTGTGGGTCGGCAATGGAGCCACAGTGCGTAGCAGCCAAGCGAGTTTCACGATTTATCACACAAGCACATGACCAGAAGCTCACATTGTGTTATGATGTCAGGGCACTGTCGAAATGAAAACAAGCTTTTAAAAAGAATACTGTAATTACTTTTTCAGAGTGCACTCGCACTTTGCAGTACATTTTTCAGATCATTGAAGGCTGGGCCTTTCATTTGACGGAATAAAATGAAAATTTTGCTGTTATTACCCCCTTATCATCCCAGGAGGTTCGAAAACAAGTGCTCCGAAAGTGAAGCAAGCTTAATCAGTTGCCAAAGACAAATGATTTATTGCATAGGGGACTTGGAGGACGGAGGTATTAAAATAAAGAAGTTAGAAATGATGACAAGTAGAGTTCTGTGTCTCTGTATTATGTACAGTCTCTTTACATACCACCTACTAGCGACTTGTACGATATGCCAAAGTTAGCATGCCACCCAGATCACCAAAATTTTAGTATGTTTTTAAACAATGCATAACAAATATGTGTCAACAGCATAGCATTGTACCATTTTGCTAGTTACACTTTTGAGTATAATTATGGCATAAATGTCAGCATAATCCGCAATCAAACATTACCTGTCAACCTGAGGTGTAATGATGTTTTTTATTCTTTTACATGAAGCCAGAATTAAAAGTGTTGCAAAAGGCCCATGCAATTTCTCAGCAAGGGGCTGCAAACCGATTATAAACTGTTCATAAACTGATCATTCACAATCCAACAGCTAGTGTAGCATTCCCTGTCACGTACACTCGGCACACTACCATAATTACTTTGCCTGACACGAACATGCATTGCCTTTAAAAATGAATGCCGATGAGGGTGAATTTTTGAACACTACGCACAGCTTAGCTGCAGCTGGTTATTCTCTTCATTCACAGGACATTTGTAAATTAATTGACGTGTAGAGAATGCGAGCTCAAAGCACTAACAATTCAGGTTTGCTGTTTTGATGTACACACGGCAGTCTTTCCTACACTGACTGTAGTCATTTGCAAGATGATGCTCACTCTGAGCACTCGATCGTAATGATTTACACATGCCTTCACCAAAATACCTAGCAGTTTTGCAGTGAAGCTTCAATAAACGCTTGCGTGTTTTTTTTATTAATTTATAGTTTTCGACGAACACTTGAAGCTGTGAGTTTCAGTTTACTTTTATTTATTTTTGTTGATTAATTTATTCCACTCAAGTCTATGCGCACTAAAGCACTGTGCAACAGCAGCAATAGTCATGCTCTCACTGGGTAGCGTAGTAACCGAAGCTGCGCCTGCCCGAGCATCGTTAGCGAACTTGACTGCACCGACGGTCTCGTAAAGAAGCATTTTATGGCTCTGTTCGGAACTACAAAGAAAAAAAAAAGAGAACTTACCGAGACCAGCATCTCGACGTCTTCTTAATCTTTACTGGAAACGACTGTCCGCTTCTTAGTGTCTCCTGCAGTCGATGAAAACGGACTAACACTGCCGGCGGCAGTGAAGTGCAGCGTCGACAGAGGCATGCTCACGTCGTTTTTCCGCGTGCCTCCAAATGATGGGAAGGCTTTTTCTCACGATCAAGATTGCCTCAGCGAACACAGCCTGGCAGCTGCCTGCAGCATCGTCATGGGCGCAGCCATATTCGTTGACGACATTTTGCACGAACCAATGAACGCGCAGCTTCCGAGAGCCTCGTAAAGGCGCTTGGCACGTGCGTTGTGGGTAGGTCTATTTATAGAGTTTCCTAAAATTAGATAACTTTATGGGTCTATCCGCTTGCCTTTGTAAACTCGCGCCCTGCGCATGCCTAGAGATGCACATGCCCGAGCTGATTATTGATGATAGGTAGTTGTTTTGGATTGCCGCCCAGATGCTGCTCAGTGAGTTTCCATGGTGAGTTTACTGTGAGTTTTTTATCTCTCCCCATGCCCTTGCTATGCCACTCTTTTGAATATAGTGTAATGCTCACAATAGGTATAAAAAGACTTCGTGTAATAAACAGTTGTTTATCTGCACTCTGTTTTTGTGGTGTTCTTTGTACGTGAGAAGCGCGATTACTCAAGAACTTCTAACCGGCGCGCGTTTCCAGTTTCGGCCGGGATGCGCCGCAGCAGTCGCCGGTGTGGATGGTGCCTTCGCGCACAAAAACTCTCCCGTGACAATGACCGCGCGTGTTTTGAACGAAATATTTTTCAAAAACTTCGTGTACGTGTGTTCTGTGTCGACTCCAGAGGACAAGAGGGGACCCAGGTTTACGAAGCTCGACGTTTTCTTCACTGTCCTGTCGGTCGTAACGTTTTTCTCGGACATCGCTACCGGTAAGTTAATCGCACGCTCCGCCCAAGAGGTCGTTGTGGAACTTCCGCGAAACTTTGATTTGAAACTTGCGTTAGCGATAGTCTTCACTGCCGCGGGAACCCATGTCGTTTCACATCTAAAACTGAAAAAAAATATAATCTTTTAATACGCGTGACACTGTCGTCGTATAGGAATTGTATAGAGTCGCTTGTAGCACGGTTTGCCGTTTATCAGACTCGCAGTAAACACACACACACACAAAACATTCTTGTAAACACGCTACTTGCTGTCTTGTTAAACCAAATACGCACAAGTTGCTTATCTTGAATTACTTTATGAACACGTCGCCACAACTAGATGCTCGAGCGAGCTGGCATCGCAGCTGTGAAAGGCAAACAGCCAGCGCGACGTTTATAAACAAGACGAAACACTTTAAAAACACACTCACACACATCAGTGCCGTGTGTGTGTGTTTACTTAAAAGGTTAAGTTTTTTTTGCGTTGGCACATATATCTCAAACACGAACCAACTCGCCCAAGCAGCAATTTTAGCAGCGCAGTACGCCTTTAGTGCGCCTGTGCTTTTGAGCGCTGTTTATGGTTGCGGTTGCTCGCTGGGTCAGTCGCTGCACGTTTGCGATGAGGTTTTCAGCACGTAAAGACGCGATCATATAGAAAAATCATAAACGCTCAAGGCAACGCTGCCTGCCATAATAGAACTTAATTGTTTCTACGTGTTTGCGACCTTACCTGTCGAAACCCTCACCGTAAAGTGGTTTATGGCGTCGAGTGCAACCTCGAGCTATTTGTTTTCAATCCTCTCGTTTTCCGCGCTTCAGATGTGATCGTGGTCACACAGTACGCCGTTTACCAGCTATGGGCGTACGCCGGCATGACCCTGTTCTTCGTGCTGATGCCATCGGTGGTGGTCAACGTGTGCAGCCTGAGGTGGCACATTCACGACAAGCGTGTCTCGAAGGTCGTTTGGATCGCCAGCGCTCTCCAGTTTGGCGTTCTCCACAGGTAAGTCGTGCAGTTCGGCGATCCTTGTTGGATCACTGCCGTGCGTGTACTGCTCTTTCTTCGTCGGAATGTCAAACACGAATCGCGTAACGTGTTATCGCTGTATGGGGTAGGTGCCCCCGCTGGTGCAGCGGCGCTCCCTGCAGATAAGAACTGATAAGATAAACCGTGTTTGTTCGTGAGTCACAATACACGAAACAGGGAGGTGCACAGACCAAGAGTTGGAGAGCGAAAAAAAGAAAAAAAAAATTGCTCTTACAGTGTCAGTTCATATAGTGTTTGGCAGTTTTCTATGCAGCACTTTACATTTAGTTATTCATTTGACACTACTGTTTACTTCTAGGGGAGTTGTAGCAGTGGATTACAATGGTGAATAAAACTTGTGAAGCAAGAACAGTAGTAGCATAAAATGTTTGCAAACCAAATAAAGCAAGGAACATAAACACGATCCCCTTATGGAAAAGAAGGTGAAGGTCATAAATACAAAAGCAGGCAACTTTAGATAGTCAACTGGCAAGCAGTTATTCAGGTAATTTCAGTGGTGGATGCATCCAAGGCATTACACTTTACAATTGTTTGTGCAAAGAATACTTAGAAACATTGTTAGCTGGCTTATATGGAGTGAATGAAAGACTATGTTGTCGTCTAGACCTGTTGAAAGATGTACATGTCTCTTAACTCTTCAAACATCAAGAGTATTGATGCGATTTCATCCTTCATTGAGGTGTGCTTTAGATGAGCTTTTGCCACCAAAGCCAAGACAAGTACGTCGAGTTTGTCCTAAGGTTGATCGTGCCTCTTGTTACAAGCTAGACATAGTGCCAGCGTCAGTTTGTCACAGCTGTTGCCTCACTTCGAACACCTGGGAAATGAGCGAGATCGTTGCTGGGGAAAATACTAATGAATTATTTTTAGTGCATGACAGTGCCATACTCAACATCTCCCATGGACTGTGGTCAAATGCATTGTGACGGCACTAAGTGATGTTTAATGTGATGACATGAAAGTATGTTTGTACAGACGTTACCAGTTTTCTGTAACAAGAACACTGTGCTGCTACTGCACGTGTAACTGCAAATGTGCAGTTAATGGACGTGTAGGTCAGCGGCAGGTCAGATCACAAATATTGCAATGGTAACATTGTGCTATAGGTCTCTATTGAGCCCTGCCTCTCTTTATTTGGTGAGCATTAAAGAAAAAAGGGGGAAGAGAAGAGGGACGGAATCAGTCGGTTAAATCCGCCTTTATTGTCTTCACAAAGGAGAGTATCTTAGCATAAAGGAACACTGACATGATATTGAGGCATCACAAAAGGGAAACTTTTTGCTTCCCTGTCTGTCTCGGTAGATCAGCGGCATAGTGTGCTCGGCTGCTGACCCGAAGGCAGCGTGCTCGATCCCGGCCGGAGCAGTCACATTTTGATGGAGCCGAAATGGTAGAGGCTCGTGTGCTGTGTGATGTTAGAACGCCTGGTCGTAAAATTTCCGGAGCCCCTTTGCTACGCCGTCTCGTAATCCTATCATGTTTTTGGAACGTAAAACCCCAAGTGTTATATATATTTTTTCCTGGCATGTAATGTTAACGTACTGCACGTACAGGAACCAGGAAACGCTTACAGGTAACTTAATGAAGTGTAATTTTAAAGTTTTCGTCACCCAGCATCTGCGAGACACCCCCACTGCTATGGACTTTATCATGGCAAGTCAACACGGTTAGCTGGATTTACGAACTCTGCATCCCAGACACGGCCAAAACTGCTGTCGGAGTTGCTAAATGTCTATTCACTCTTTATTTTTCACGTACAAAGAGTTCATTCAAGAATTCCGAAGGCTGCTGTCCCCATGTGTTTTAGACCTACATCACACTACATTTACACGTCATTGCGATACCACCCCCTGATTTTAAAGCAGAAGGTGTTTTTTTTTTTTAAGAAAGAGGTATAAAAGTATATTGAATGCATTCTGATCAACCACAATTCACATTTTAGTGTTCTTGAAACCAGTACTTAATTACTATTAAGAGCAACAATACAAAGATTTCTAAAATTCGTGTCGGTGCCCCTTTTGAACAAAAGATTGTTACAGGATACATATAAAAAGATTGATTTTTATGATTGGTGGGCATAGAATTCTTTCATAAAGCTGAATTTCTCCACTATAATTTAATTATTCCATAAGAAAGGAGGTGAGGTGGCCTTGAAATGTCATGCTTATCTACCCTATCTTTAGGCTCAAGGTCTAGTAGCCATCATGGTATTCCTCGGCCATCCTCTATATATGGTGTAGTATTGTACGTAGGTGCGAGGAAAAGACACTTCATGGCAGGAACAAGACTGAATGTTTATTCAACAGGCTGCTTTTATACCCTGGCCAAAGGGCCAGAGCATGCGCCGTAACGAGGGGTGAAGGCATGTGTGATCAGCATGCTTCTCACATCTACATCTGATGATCAACGATATATCACTTCCTCCCCGCTGAGCTGGAACCTATCCGGGGGCTTGCGGGCACGGGTGGAGTGTCTGAGTTGGATTGGTTCTGTTGGCCCTGAAACTCCTTGCTCGATGCCACCACCAACCGCTGGCCCGCCCGGCACAGACTGACCGGCTTGCAGGGCGTCGCTGCTAGTTGTCTGGTCGCCGGCGGAAGAGAGGGGCCCTTCTGGAGATAAGTGCTCCAGGGTCAGGGGTGTCTGGAAGCGTTCTTTTTTAACCGGCGTCGATGACACGCGGGCTCGTATTTGATCTAGGTGCCTACGCTGCACCCCCCTTGGTGTGTTGACAGTTAACAATGGTTTATCTTTGGCTGTTATCACGGTTCCTGGAAGCCACGTTTAACCTGGCTGACCATATTGTCGACTCTAAACCTGCATTCCTGGTGCATACTTTTTTTCTGGGCTTGGAACTCCGTTGACGCTAGCCTCCTTCGCCCCTTTTTTCTTTGCAAACAAGTTGCTTAGGCGTGTCCGTGGCTGGAATCTCAGAAGCCTTTCTACGGGTGACTGCTCTTCTTGGGTCGGCGTGGTCCTGTAACATAACAAAAATTTGGAAAGTCGACCTTGCAGCGTTCCCACACGATTTTTTTTCAGGCCCTCCTTGATGGTGCGTACTCCCGTTCTGCCAACCCGTTAAACTGCGGGTAATATGGGGCAGTCGTTACGCGGCCCACACAGTTTTCCCAGAAGAACCGTGCTGTTTCTGCACTGGTGAATAAACCTCTACCGGGGTACGTCACAGCGTGACGTCATTGGTGCACATGCAAGGCGGTGGTTGGCAAAACACTCCCTCCGGTAGCTGAGTGGGATGCAGTCGCTCGGTGCTTGGGGCAAGTTTTTCTTTTCTTTTTGAAAGCTTAATATTCATCTCGCATTGGCAACATTAGCTGCGGTATGTGTCAGAGAACATCTAGGTGTGCGGTAGGGTGTATGATGAAATATTTGCCACGCTGGTTGGCTCCTGATCTCCGAGAAGTGAACACATGTGGCGGCCTGTGCGAGGAACAGCAGTATCGTCTTCGAAAATGTGCAGTGTTGACTGTGGCATGTAGTGTTAGTTGAAAAACATCTATATATTGGTTCACCTTTAAGGGCGGTGAAACTGGGAATATTCTGCGGGGTGTGTGCAGTGTGAATAACGTGATGCGTCCTGTTTGTGAAAACACTGGTATTCGTTGTGGGCCGGTTCCAGTAAGTGGTTGTCGATGGAACTTCACGATCTGACATATTTAGTCAAAATAAAAATGCATTTGATGCGATTATCTGCGAGTAGGTGCATCTCAGCGTATGCGCGGGGTGCAGAAAAATAAAAGTGCATGATCTCCGGGTGATATATACGTGCATGAGCTATAAGCATGTTGTAGCGTTGCCGAATCTGCAAATACGCTTCACCACGGCTATAACTCGTATTATCGAATACCTGATACGTGTTAATGCTAACAGCGGAAATTTTCGTTTCTTATCTACTTTGCACGTTTACAGCGCGATCCTTATGAAGTGACAATGCGCATTACAAGTTTCTGTATCAAGCCTAATGGTACGAAAATACGTTATAGATGTCAAATGCAGCAAGGTAACTGTTCCAGATTATATATTATTAAGTTGTCGGGTTTTACATCACATAAATTTTCACTAGGCTATTAGGGAGTCTTCGAATAGGATCCCCAAAAGCTTGGGGCACCAAAGCCTTTTACGTATGGATGCTTTGGGTCAAGCAGGAGCAATGATATTTCGAATAGGGTCTGCTGCTCTTTAGAAACTCCCTATTCTTAGTCACTCTAATTTTAGCCGAGAGGCGTCACTTCAGTGGGTGCCATCATGTTTGCCTGACCCAAAACTTTTGGACAGACTTCGCGCGGTTCGGGTTTTGCATATGCGCAGTGGCTTTGACGCTATTTCTTTAAGGCCCGTACTCAAAAACTTCCTATTGAGAAACGCAGCGGCAGAATTTGACTTTCATTTTTACGAAGACATGTTAACCTCAGCCTAACTCACGGCAAGAAGCCTTTTTTTTTTTTTTTCATTAATCTCCGATCACGCTTTTGCTCAAAGAGTGAGAATCTTATCCATGACGTCGTGCACACCAGCTCAAAACCATGCTGCTGCCAATGGTGTACCTTGTTTGAAACAGCATTACACATGCCACAACGTAAATTGAATAAGTTTACATCCATGCCATGCAAATATTTCTCAAAGTGCCATTCACCATGTACATTCAAAACGTTCGCTTTCGAAAAGGATCAGATTTTTTTATGGCTGCCATCTACGTGGGTGAAGTCCACTGCGTGCTAGTCGCGTCTCTCAGTACTCTAAATGAAGAGTCTCCATCCATCCATGACGAGCAAACGTCCGCACTATGAGCAGTGACCCTTCTGTGACCTCCTTCTTTCAAAAGCTGTGAGTTTGTAACATAACAATCTCGAAATTTCTGTCAAAAGAATGCAAATTCTGCTCTGCTATGCAGAAAGATGCTGCCGGCGGAAATTTCTTGCCAACCAGTCCCTGCTCCGAGAGAGGGTATGGTGGGCGGGGTGCTTGCAGTGATGTCACACTGTCTGTTTACAAACAGGGAGAGGTCTATTGCCGACCATTGTACGACACAACAGTTTGCGGTAGGCCAAAGCGGGCGAAAATGCCCCTGAGTACATCCATTGTCGTTGCCACCGTGGCCGTCTTCATTGGCACTGCCTCTATCCACTTAGTCTCAGCATCGACAAGAACGAAGATCATATGCCTTTCCACGGGACCAGCAAAATCCATGTGTAGGCGGTACCAACGTGCATTGGTCTTCGGCGAGTTTACTCGAACCTGCGCAAGGGGCATGGGCAAACACTGCATGCACTGGGGACACCATTTCGCAAGCATCTAAATATCACTGTCTAGCCCTGGGTAGCATCAAATCGAGCACGCGAGGTTCTTCATTGCTGTGATGCCAGCATGTGTGTCATGCAGCTCTTTCAAAGCAAAATTTCTAGCAGCTTTAGGAACAACCTCACGGTGACTCCAATACAGTATCCCCTTGCTCATGGTCAATTCGTGCCTCCGTGCAAATAATGGTTGATACCGTTGTTCGTCAGCCCCAGGCGCTTGGGCCAGCCTTTCAGGATCCAAGTCTTTACTTGCTGAAGTGTGCTGTCTTTGCTGGTGTGATCAGACACATTCTGCGCAGACAAAACAAAGTCATCCAGTGCCTGCGCATGCAGGACATAATCGGCAAGTTTTTTTTTCACTGCCATCATCGCGGACAGGCAACGGCAAACGGCTCAGAGCATCGGCATTTGCATTCAGCTCCCTTTTTCTGTATTCCAAATCATATTGATATGTTGCTAAGAGTAGCGCCCAACGTCAAGTTCGTGCCGCTGCCATTTGCGGGATGGGTACGTCTGGACTCTACAAGCCAGTCAAAGGCTTGTGATCGGTCACCAGAGTGAACTTATTGCCAAACAAATAATCTCGGAATTTGACAACACCAAAAATTAGCGCTAGTGCTTCCTTTTCTAATTGTGAATAGTTACATTCCGCAGACTTAAAAGTTCTGGAGCGGAAAGCGATAGGATGATCCACCCCGTTAATGCTGTGAGACAAAACTGCGCCTATTCCTTCCGCCGATGCATCGCAGTCAAGCCGCAGGGGTTCCTGAGGATCATGATGCACAAGAAAGCTTGCGTTGCTCATGGGGCGCTTGGTTTCTGGAAATGCTGTCACCTGTGCGTTCCCCCAACACCAAAGTACCGATTTTGACAACAAGTGGTGTAACATAGCCAAAGTGGTTGACAAATTTGGTAGAAACTTCGAGTAATATGTCACCAGTCCTAAGAATGATTTAAGCTGACTTACTGAGGTCGGTGGCGGCGCTGCCAGCACGGCTTCTAAGTTGTCCTGCAAGGGGTGAAGGCCTCTTGCGTCGATTTGGTGCACAAGAAATACCACTTCTTTTTCCCTTCAGCCTTCAGAAGTCGAGGTTGGGCGCCTTCCTTGAGGTATAGTTTCACCGGTAGTCCCTTACAGCATCCGAGGTCCTCAAAGCACTCGGAAAACTCATCAAGAAGTGCGGTGAGCTTACTGTCGTCGTGCACAACATTCATCATAGACGACATGCCTCTCTCCAAAAGCAAGACGCCAGCTTTGCGAAATTCTTCTATCGTGTGTCTTCCACACAGCAGGGGCCCTTGGTGGTTCACCACTATCAGAGAACTGCTCATCGTTACTGGACCAAGCTGTACCTTCATTTCCACCTTGCCCCAGACCAAACGGTCCCCAGGAAACATGAAATGCGTATGGGAGTTTTCTGCAAAGCCGGCCACAACTTGCAATGTTTTTCGTACACGCTCTTGGGAATCACACTTACTGGTGATCTCGTGTTGACAATCATTTGCAGCCAACGGCCTTCCCACATTAAGAAGGGCTCACTTGGCTGCACTAAGCGCTTACTGGCCGAACTGTGTGCGACTTGAGCATACAAAATCTCTTCTTCATGTTCGCATTCCGTTCCGTCAACGGCGAATGTTCCTGACATCAGAGCGTAGGATTTTTTGCAGGCTCTAGCAAGATGTCCTCTGTTGCCACATTGATGGCAGATGGAACTGCGATGTTGACACGACACCATGGTATGTGGCCCTTCGCATCTGTCCCGTGAGAGACTAGGACTTCGCGGTACGTCGTTTCTCCTGTACTTCTTTCCGTGCTGCTGTTTCTGTACCATGTTGACGCCACCGCCAGCAGTTTGTGCGCATGGAGCTTGCGTGCCACAAGCGTCTTGGGTCGCTTTTTCAGAAGCTAAGACAAATTCTTCGGCTTCTTCACGAGTCAACTTCTTGCGGCCCAGCAAGCACCGGCCCACTTCACCATCCCGTATGCCCCAAATGATTCGGTCCTGCAACATGCGATCTAGTCTCGTTCCGAAATTATAATTTATGGCAAGTCTTCTCGACTCAGCAATGTAGTCGTGGATGCTTTAGTGCTCTTCTTGCCTTAGCGTGAAGAAGGTATAGCTTGAGGCTATTTCATTTGCTTGAGGGTTGAAATGGTCTTCCAAGCATTTGATAACGTTGTCATAGGTCAAAGAGTTGATGGGGACCCCTGGACGGCGCCCTTGCAAGATCTGGACGACACTGTCGCTCAATGATGAAACCAGTAGGGCACGGCGTTTAGCTGTGTCGGTAATCTCCTTGCCCTCAAAGTAAGCTTCCAAGTGTACACGATACGTACTCCAGCTACTCACAGCGTCGTCGAAGGCCGGGGTCGAGATCCCATTACTTTGGTGTCAGAATCGAAGTGCGATCAAGGTCCCACCCTCGTCGCCTCTGTAGTATCGTACGTAGGTGCGAGAAAAAAGACACTTCATGGTAGGAGCAAGACTGAATGTTTATTCAAGAGGCTGCTTTTATACCCTGGCCAGAGGGCCGGAGCATGCCCCGTGACGAGGGGTGAAGGCACGTGTGGTCAGCATGCTTCTCGCATCTACGGTGCTTAGGTGTGGGTGCATGAGGTTCATTCTGTGAGCTTAACATACACCGTGGAAAGAAAGACAAGGAAGACATTGCTCCTAGCTTTGGGCTGGATGGTTTCCAGGTCTTTAGCTCACCCATTCGTGCACTGTTATAATGGGCCCATTCGCAGTTGCAATAAGAAAAATTAATAGCTTTTCTGTTGGCCCGAAGAGACAGGTGATTCTTCCAAATATTTCTTCTCTTCTCAGAGTGGCTGACTTGGTTAGTAAGTGACAGACCACAAAGTGAGCTTAGCTTGGTATTAGCAACTACCTTTCTCTCCGTCTGTGTCATATTTTCTTCTTATATTATCATCACCATCAGCCTGACTAAGTCCACCGCAGGACAAAGGCCTCTCTCATGTTCCGTCAGTCCACTCGGTCCTGTGCTTGCTGCTGCCACTTTATACCCGCACACTTCTTGATCTTATCTGCCCACCTAATTTTCTGTCGTCTGTCTCCCCCTAACCCACTTGCCTTCTCTGGGAATCCAGTTAGTTACCCTTAATGACCAGCGGTTATCCTTTCCACGTGCTACATGCCCGGCCCATGTCCATTTTCTCTTGTTGATTTCAACTTGATATTCTTAACCCCGGTTTGTCCCCTGATTCACTCTGCTCTCTTCTTATCTTTTAAGGTTACACCTATCATTTTCTTTTCTATCGCTTGCTGCATCATCCTCAATTTAAGCTCGACCCTCTTTGTAAGTCTGCAGGTTTCTGCTGCGTAGGTAAGTACCTTCTTATATTTACCGCACTACTACAAGTTAAGTTCATAGATGACCAACTCACACGAGGTGCAACACTTCTGAGACCACAACAGTCTATATGTTGTGTCTGGTGATAGTCCATTTTCTATTTTTTTTTCTCGCTCTTTCTTTTAGGCATTTCTGACCGCACTGGTTTTTCATGACGTTTTTAGTACCCCTAAAAACACAGTCGACTTGACATAGACACAGCGTTTCTCTTATGTCAATATTTCCCAAAACCAAATCCCACATGAGCTGTTTTTTCTCTTGCACCATAACAGAATATAACTCTCTACCTGTTCTCGTCCTACAATCGAGGAACTGTACAAAAGAATGGGAAAAATCATTTCTCTTAAAGTAAAGTATAAATATGAGCAGTGTTTAAACTTTTCTTGCAAATGAATCCCATGCGGAGTACAGTGTCTTGGTATTGTCTTAAGAGTTGTTTTTTTTTAGATAGTATAGGTTCTATTCTTTTCATGTGCAGTTTGTTTTTTCTTCTTCTTGCATTGTTAGTCTTTTGTGAATGTTTTGTCATTGTATTACTGCATTTGCCCCTCTTGCGTGGGCCAGCATATTGGCCTGCAGTATCGATAAATAAATAAATTAAAAAAATGACGGTACTTTTGTGTGACTCACGTGCTGCCTTTGTATACGTTTGTTGTGTTTTGCAGGTTTTTGGTTTCGTTCAATTCAGAGTGAAGGGTGGACCGTAGACTTTTTGTGCACGTCTCAATACCAGGTACTGGCTGTGCTTGCGTGCTGGGCTGAGGGCTGAAAGCACGCGAGATGTTGAGGACTTCCACGAGCTGTACCAGCACCAGAGCGACCTCTGCATGCTGCGCCTGTTCGACTCTTTCCTGGAGTCGGCGCCCCAGCTTGTGCTGCAGCTCTACATCATGGTTAATCACGAAGACTGGAATCCCTGGACCGGTTTGTTTCTTTTTTTTTTTAGGGGCGAAGCTCCTTAGGGCGTGGGTCTGTGCATCCCATGGGGTTCGTTGTTGGTGATGTACGTAGCCACCGGTGGCACATACCCGCAGAGCGGGTATGGGTCACCAATGGTCTTACTTGTATGTGAAACTAGATGGCAGTACTTATAGTTGATGATGCTTGTATGTGATAAAATTTAAACATAGTACAAGAATGCACCCTTCATACTCATTAGTGATTTCAACGATGATATCACAGACACGACCATTAATTGGCTTATCCAACATGTGGCTTCTAGATATGCACTCAGATGTATATCGTATGACCATATGAAACCAACCATGATCTGAGGAACATGCATTGACCTAGTATTTGCAAATTTTCCACTGCAACCTATACAGGAACCGCTCACCCTTTATTTCACGGACCAAACGCCGTCATAATGAAGGGAAATTGCAAGCCATTCATCGTCTCTAAGAACAAATAAAAGTTGATTTATATATATACGCACATAGTGTTTCTCATGATATCTTTAGATCATGATCGGCTGGGTGAATTACACGGGGAAGATTCACGGTTTTACCGATGATTTTCTCCGCAGCTTCGCCCACTTGTCATCATTCACCACGTAGATATGCTGTTATTTTCACACAATTTTTTTTTTTACATTAGAAGCAACATGTTTTTTAAGGGCGAAGCTCCTTACGCCGTGCGTCGTTTGTCCCGTGCCATCGTAATGCAGAAGTAGCCAGTTGCATTGCATTGCATGCCAATGAAAACGGTGTCATAGCATATCCACGGAGTGAATCGATTATAATTAGTAGGGCGAAGCGTTTGTAAGTCCGTCCGTTTGTTTGTGTGTTCGTGCATTTGAGTGTCCATCCCTTTGACCGTTTGTGCATTTGTCTGCTTCGCCCCACTTGTCATTCACCTCGTTACAGTGGCTAGAATAGGGAAGTGAGATGAGCTGCAAGCGGCGCCTACGAAGCGCACTGAAGCCTCTGCGGAGGAGCCGCACGGGGGCGCGCGCTGTCGTTTATATGTTGTTTGCACGTTTCCGACAGTTTCGTCGGGCGCATTCGTCCTAGTTTATTTTTGTGCAGTGACGCTCTGGCAGCAATGCTTCTGTATGCACTCCCATGGCTCGAAAATGAAGTCAATGCTTCATCCCGGGGTGCACCACAGACTACAAGTCAGCTAAAAAGAAGCATGCGTTGTTCGGCGTTCCAAAAGATGAAGCTCTGTTTGCGCAGGGGCAGAGAGCGATGCCGGGCGCTGACGAGCTGCTTCAGAAAAACTCGGCTGTGTGTCTCTCGAGATACACAGCCGACTTTGACGAGAGATACAGCACTTTCAGCACTCTGTGAACGGTGAAATTGGTGGGATAGGTGTGCGCAGGATTCCTGTTCAGCGGAGGGGGGGGGGGGAGTGGCAAAGGTTTATTGCAGCACCTCCTCCCTATTAAATCAGTGTATGAGGCAGATTTTGTACCCACCTATTAGGTGACTAAAAAATTGTCCCGCCACCTACTCAATGTATAGAGAAGATTTAGCGCCCCCCATCCCAGCTGTGTAACTAGAAGGGGCTCCCGCCCCTCTGCCCCCCCTCGTGCGAACGCTATAAGTGGGCCTTTCGGAGAAGCTCTTTGCATTTGTAGGCGCCCTTGAAATCACTTTTTTGAAGTGGTTTAGCTACAACGAGCTTCACAATGACAGTTTGAAGAGTTAATTGTTTCCTGCTTGAAAAAAAAAAAATATCATACTGGGCTGCGCACAACATGGTCCGAGCCTCACCAATCAAGTGACCGAGTTTTTTCTGCTCCCCAATTTGCGTTTTTAGACAAAGGCACTTCACAAGGAGCGAGCATTTTCCCGTGAAAAGAGGAAGTACCTGATGCCCTGGCACGTCACCTAGCAAAGGGAAACAATCTTCTGTGGTGCGCTTGTGAACTATAAAACTTTTTTTTTGTGGATAAAAGATGATGCACGACTAATTATCAAGAATGCAAACAGATATTGAGTCACCACTGGAAAATGCGTTGCATGACTAATGTGCAGAAAATAAAATGTTTTTATTCAGATATCGCTCGGGATTCTTGTCTCTGAGTTTGATTATGCGTTAGCCATAGGTATGATTGTATGAAACTCTATGGCCTTAAGAGAAGTAGCTACAGAGAGCCATGCATGTTACGAATATTGGGGCTTTATTTACAGATTAGTGCATAAGGAAATGATGGTTCACTGTGGAAAGTGTTACAAGCAATGACTCACAACTGAGTTGATCGTTCCACTTTTATAGTACTTCATATCGATAAATTGTTTCATGCCGTCACGTGCTCACTTTTGGCACCCTGTCGATATTTCAGTTTAGTCGCACACCCGCATAGGCATCCTGTAATTTCTTAAGCTAATTAACATATTAGCTCGGTTGTCATTTGAGGCCATGCACGAGGAGCAACAAAATATATTTTAGATGCTTCACATAGCCCGCGCGCGTGGTTGATTCCCGTCTCTGCGCAGCACATCGCCGTCTTAAGTAGCAAGCAAACGTGTACCAGTGCCATCTGGCGGTTTCCTCCCAAGGCGTTACACGCTAGTCGGCGCGTTCATCACACTTTCATATCATAGCCACTGTAACCTCGTGGATATGCTGCGATTTTTTTTTTGATCGCAGAATACAGCTGCAGCAGAAAGAAATATATTTACACAAGTGACTGGTGAGTGCAGTAGTGAAATCATGACACGTGGTGCTCTTGGCAGACCAAAACGGAAACAGAAGACATGGTCAGTATTCGAAAGTGGGAGTCATTGACAAGATACTCGCTAGTCTACAACTTCGTTGCTAATCAAGTTTGTTTGCTTCTGTCGTCAGCCTTATGTTCTAACCTGACTGTGTGCTAGTTGCAGAGTTGCAGATTGAAACAATGAAGATACACTGAAACCTCATTATAAGAGAGTTACATCTTACACGAAAATAAGTTCGTTATGTCTGAAATTTTGTTATACAGGTTTATTCCTAACACTATCAGTTGCAAGACTATATATCACTTACTTTGTTATAAGCAATATTTTGTTATATCCAGGTACATTATGTTGAGCTTTAAGTGTAATATAGAAAAAACCTTTGCAATGCACTGCAGGTATCTCGGCGTTGCTCTCTCTGCTGTCCCTCGGCTGGGGAATCGCAGCCTATGGCAAAGCCATGCGACTGTATCGGTCCGAAAAACAGCAGCTCTCTTGGACTGGCCTGATTCTACAGACATTGTGGAGGTTCGGAACCATGACGTCGCGCGTGACCTCCATGGTTCTGCTTGCGTGCGTCTGTGGTGTGTGGACCCTACTTGTCGTTGGTGAGTGCCATTTAAATCAAGGTGTGAAAATAAGATATACATTCAAGCCTCAATATGACGGATTCGGATATAACGAATAATTGGTTAAAATAAAGTAAGTGACCACTGGTTTTGCCATGGATACAGTGTTGCAAATAATCGTTTTCAATGAATATTAGGATATAACAAAGTATGTTCGGGGCAGATGTAACTTTGTTGTAATGAGGCTTGAGAGTGAGTGTTTTTTTTAATCAAAATTCATTATATTTGAAGAAATATCCAACTCCAAATATACGTGAACTGATAACAACTCATTCCACTATCCTACCACCAGATACAAGACTAAAATTCAATCACGTTTGAGCTTTCCCTTCAAAGAGTAGATCGCAGTCGTGTAATCGGGCCTCGTGTGCACCTGAACTGATAGCCTAATTAGATTCTTGGTATATGCCTCAGCCGTGGCATAAGAAAACGAATGACATTGCAATAAACCTGGGCCATTTCTAAGCATCATTGAATGCCTCATACAAGCACAGTTGTTAAGTGTCCACTACGCCATAATTTTTCTATTAATCTATCAGCAAATGACCCGTTATGTGTCCGTAGGGCGACACACAAACCTACGCAGCTGTTCACTTTGTTGATGGCTCTTCTGCTGCTGCTGCTGATTATGTCTGAGCGCTCTGTAATGGGTGGGCCTTCAAAACACCCGCTCATTGCCCAATTCACATGTTTTTGCCTGCCGTGATTCTACGCTTCTGCCACGCAATTGATGGTGGGGGAAACACCTTCTGCTACACGGCATTAATGTACGGTAGTGTTCGTTTCAAAAGCAGTTTCACCAAACCTGGTGGCTTTGTGGTGAAACGCTTGCTTGCCACACAGGTGGCATTTACTTCAGTCCTCACTCGCACCCAGAAATTTCTATTATTTATTTTATTTGCACCTTTCTTGATTTTTCAGTCACTCACAAGATGAATATTTTTTTCACTCGCAACCATTGTTGACGCTGGAATTTCTGCAAAACGAGCTCTTTAACGCTATTGCAATAAATGTTCTTCATAGGAGAGACATGCACATGCTAGCCACAAATAAGCTGTGGTTGATCAAGTGGGAGCCTATGACTTCCTGTTAGTCTGCAAGCAGCTGTTCCCAATTCTTGTTGTTGATCTTCATGTTGCCCACGCGCGTGCTTGCAACTCTATCGTGTTGGTGACCCTCTGAAGGCGTGCGGGCAATGCAGGGTACATACCAGCACGGCAGCTGCGGTTCGCCAACAAACATGCAGTTGAGTCTTAGTCGACGGAGGGACGGAGTCATGGCAATCGGAAGTTGACGGTGCTTCAAGCAGGGCATCAGCAATGATGTATGTCACGTGATATTGGGAGGGACATGAAAGGGGGCGCTTGGGGAAAGGAAAAAAAAAAGCGGGTTTGGGAGAGAATACCATGCAGGGTAGTGCAGGAGAGAGTGAAAGAAGGGACTGTCGCGGTTTTGATAATCAAGCATGTCTAACTTCGCTATTATCGCACCGTTTAAAAAAATTCTCGCGGCTTCGTTTTCGTCGGTACACTCATGCACAATTCCTCCACCACAAGTGAATTCAGACCTCTGGGTGGTTTACGGACCCCCTAAACGGGAGCCTCGCAGGCCACATGAGGGCTGTGTGTTTGATACCCCTGGTCTAGAATGCCCTTCGGCATAACAGAATGCCTTTTATGCTTGACTGCTTTTAAGTTGCCATTGGCCATCTTCTTGGACATAGAAAAATGATGCCAACAAATTATTTTTTTATAATCCACTTTTTGTGCAGGCACTCACTGGATGCTCATGACGGCATGGCTGGTGTGGCAGAAGACAGACTTCTGTCCATCGCGCTGGGAAGAGCTCGTGTACAACGCCGTTGTGGGCGCCATCTACACATTCTGCTTCTTCAACGTGCGGGACGGCCGTTCACGGAGCCGTGTCATTTTTTTCTATGCGCTCATAGGCCTGCAGAATGTTGCATTTCTCATTGTCTACTGTGTCACGAGGGGCGAAGGCGATGACCTGCATGTCATCACTTCGGCAGCTGTAGTGCTGGGAAGCTTTGGAATTGGTAAGTACATCTCTGGAATACTGTTCTGAACAGTTAGAGAGGTAGTATTCAATAAGCACTTGGCACCATAATCTCTGATTATCTGTTATATATTCCATTCTATTTTGCCCCCACCACTGGCTCAAATAATGTAGATAATTTACATTCCAAAACCACGCTATGATTTTGAGAGACGCCATAGTGGAGGGCTCCGAAATATACACCACTTGAATTTCTTTCCGAGCCCCTAAATCTATGCACATGCCCCCTATCATTTCGCCTCCATTGAAATGCGACCATGGCAACCAAGATTGAGGCTAAATAATTTTATAATGAGCCAATGATTAACAACAAAAAAATACAAAATAACAACAATTATCAAATGTAGACCCAGGAGTATGCTGGGGCCGACAACAGTGCAGAATTAGATGATCGAGGAGGAGGAAATAACATTAATTAAGAAAAAAACGGCAAGATGTGGAAGAATTGTCACCTTCCCCTAGGTGGCAGCCATGAGTCCTTGCGCTCTGGCGGCATCCTCGGCTTGCCGAATGACGTTGAGTTGCACTTCTGGGTGTACGCTTAGCAGTGCGGTCTCCCACTGCTCTCCATTGCTGTATTTTTTATATTGCCCTGTCACTGTGGGGCAAGCCCACAGTATATGATTGAGATCTCCCCTTTGATTGCAGAACTTACACAAATCTGTGCATATCTCTGGGTGGATGTAGTGAAAAGTTACCGGGTTCGGGAAAGTGTTGGTTTGTAAGAGGCGCCATGCCGTCGCCTGCTGCTTGTTGAGTGAGGTGTATGCCGGGGGGAAAATGATCCTTCCTAGCCTGTAGCGTTTTGTGATCTCTTCATAACAAATCATGCGGTCCCTCTCCGTCTCCGGACTTCGCGCTGTGCCTGTTAGGCCGGCCAGTTCTTGAGCCAGGCCATGCGCGATTTCGTTCCCGCGAGGAAGGAGTGAGCAGGTGCCCATATAATATGAACTACCTGCTTGTTGCAAAAGTTAGCCAGAATTCTTAGCACTTCCCGTGAGATCCTTCCCTTGGCATAATTTTTAACAGCAGTTTTGGAATCGCTGATCACGACTTCGGCTTTTGTGGAGGCTAGTGCTAGTGTTATAGCCGCCTCCTCCGCCACTTCTGCCCTATCTCTGCGTACACTGCCACTGACGTTGGAATCCCTTTGAATATTCGTAGCTACGATTACCATGTTTCGGCCATTCTCGTATTCTGCTGCATTTACATAGACCACGTCCCGGGCGTTGCTGAACATTTTATGTATGGTTTTCGCCCTTTCTATCTTTCTAGCATGGTGATGCACAGGATGCACATTTCTAGGTAATGGAGGCACCACGATATGCCCCCTTGCCTTCCGGGGAATGTCTTTTTTTACCCCATGTTGCATGTTGTACGTGACGTCAATTGTGTCCAAAATATGCTTACCCGTAGGGCTCTGGGTTAACCGATCATACTGTGCCATCGTGTGGGCCTCTATTAGCTCTGCGAGCATGTTATGTAGCCCTAAAGCCAAGAACTTGTCGTTCGACGTATTTAACAGTAGACCTATTTCTTGTTTAAATGCTTTCCTAATGATGTAATCTATTTTTCTCTGTTCGGCTGCATGTAGTTTAAGATATAGGGCGATGTACACGATGCGGCTGACTACAAAAGCCTGGACTGAACGAACTAAGTTGTGTTTCTTCATACCATAGTTTTTGTTGGCTATTCGTTTGATCAGCCTGCTTGTTTGGTGGATGCTGTTCTCTAACAGCTTAATAGTTTCTCCATTGTGCCCATTCTCAGATATACGGAGGCCGAGAACTCGTAGGTTTGCTACCGTGGTTATTTTACTTCCCCCTGCAAAAATCGTGATGTCTGGCCTTTCCTTTATGCTTTTTCGTCCCCTACATGTGGGCCTATAAATTAGCAGTTCTGACTTTTCGGGAGAACATTTTAGCCCCTTACCTTCTACATATCTCTCTACAGTGTCAACATCCTCTTGTAATATGTTTTCAATGTTGCCGTCACTTTCACCCATCAACCAGAGGGAGATGTCGTCTGTGTATATGCTATGTCTAAGGCCCTTGATCTGTTCAATTTTTGCTAGTAGGCCAATCATCGCCACATTAAATAACAGGGGAGACAGCACCGAACCCTGTGGCGTCCCCCTACTGCCCAATTTAATCTTTACAGACATTGCCTCTTCGACCGCAATTCTTGCAGGGCGGTTGGATAGGAAGTCTCTCACATATGCGCAGGTGTGCTGTCCTATCTGCAGTCCCTGAAGATTCTCTATTATGGCTCTGTGTGTGATGGTATCGAAGGCCTTAGTGAGATCAAGGCCAAGGATAGCCTTAGAGTCTAAAGATGTGGTCCCCACATCGATTATTTGATGCTTAATCTGTAACATGATGTCCTGCATTGATAATATAGGTCTGAAACCGATCATGGTATGTGTGAAGAGTCTGTTCTCCTCCACGTAGGTAGCGAGACGCATCAGGATGACGTGCTCCATGAGTTTGCCTATACATGAAGTCAGAGAAATTGGTCTAAGGTTATCTAACTGTGCTTTCTTTCCCGGCTTCGTAATTATAATGACCTGAGCAGTCTTCCATTGACGTAGAATGGTCCCACTCTCCCACACTTATTCATGTACTCAGTGAGCACCTTAATGGATTTGTCGTCCAAGTTTCTGAGCATCTTGTTAGTTATTTTATCAGGTCCCGGAGCAGACCTCGGGTTTAGCCACGTGGGCTCGAATCTAACCTCGGCCTCCGTTATATCAGCATTGAGTATAAGGTTGTCCTGCCCCTTGTAACAGGCAAGTGGTTCTTTTGTTGCGTCCGCGAAGTACTTTTTTCGTAGCTCGTGGAAGAGCTCCTCCTCTGTTGCTGCATAGTTATGTATTACTTGTTGCAGCTTATGCCTTTGTGCTGTCTGTGTACTTTGCGGGTCTAGGAGTCTTCGGAGAATGTTCCAAGTCTTTGACATCTTCATTTCTTTATCCATCAAGTTACACGTGGCTTCCCACTGATGTTGGGTCAGCCGATTTGCATGAAGCTCTATCTTCTTGTCTAATGCAGCTACTTTCTTTCTTAAATTATGATTGTATTTTTGTATTTTCCAGCGCTTTTGGATGCTAGTCCTTGCCTCCCACAGATGCAACAGTTTGCTGTCCATCTCCGCCATTCCCGCTTCTTCGGGAACAATTTTAGTGGCTTTCTTGACACTGTTGGAGCTTCTCTAACCATTTTTCTATATCTACTATGGTATCATCCGAATCCTCCTCTCGAATCTCGTGGAAATAGTCCCATTCTACAAGTGCCAGTTTTCTGCCTTTCTTTTTTTGAGGGCCTGCATGCACCGTTGTAACAAGTAAAATATAATGATCGCTGCCGAAATTCTGTTGCATGGTTATCCATTGCGAGTCTGCTACGTTCTTGTGAGTCTGCTAAGTTAGGTCCGGTGTTGTGTCATTACTAACGCTGTTGCCTATTCTTGTGGGCTTCTCAGGATTCGTTATCAGCGTAAGGCCCTCGTGTTGAGTGTCTGCCCATAAGTTGCGCCCCTTTATATTCTCGACAGTGTATCCCCAAGCCGCGTGCGGTGCGTTAAAGTCGCTGACTATGACGAGAGCCTGTCTCTCCGCTATGCTCAAGGCTTTGTGGAAAAGTGGACCAAACTTGGGCTTCTGTCGGGGTGGGCTATAAATGTTAAAAACGAATAGGCTTCCCTCTTTCTTACGGGAGGGTATTATTTCTGTAAGAACGTGGTTTATGCTGTGCATACCGGCATCATGCCGTACAGCCGTGAGGTCTTTATGTACTAGTGTTGTGACAGTCGCCTTCTCACCAGAAGTACTATACGACTTGTACCCCGATAACTTTGCCGTCCCCCCGGTCTCTTGCAGGGCGATGACATCTGACGCCTCCTTGTTTTTCACGAATTGCTGCAGGTTCCCTCGTTTCCTACGATACCCGCGGCAATTCCACTGCCAAATAATGTACTGGTAACGTGGCGCTATGATTGCTTATGGGATCCTCTTCGGTGACCTTGCTGGTTTCTACTGTGGGTGTTCTGGTACACGGTTTTGCTTTAACCGGCGCTGCACCAGATGACCTAACGTTCTTCGGCGTGCTCTCTATCACTAACACCCTGTGCTCGAGTCCATCAAATCGTTGCTTTATTTCGACGTACATGCATGTGATTTGGTTTTGTAGTGCATCAAACATTTCTTTAAACAATTCCTTAACCTCGCTAATCGAAAAGTTACCGGTTTTTCCTGCTTCTTCCTGGGCCCTCCTTTTGAGTGGCGGTGACTCCTCGCTCATTTGCGAGGGAACAGATGTTAGGGCTCGATTAAGCGTTGGTATTTTACTACCAGAGGTGGTGTTAGACGTCGTACCCGCGTTCCTAACCTCCTGAAGCTTCGCCTTTTCTTCTTTCAGTAGCTTAATCTCTTCTTTAGGCGTTAGGTTCTCTCTAGTAATCTGTTCTAAAATTTTTATAATCTGCATCATTTCCTTTTCTAAGGCGGACCCTATAACATTACTTGGAAAGGCAGTGCCGGAGACCACACTTGCAAAGCTCACCTGTGTGCTGCCACTCCCTCGAGTGGCTCTTGAGTGGGACCTTGGTCCTGATCTTGATCTCGTTTTGGAGCGGGATTTGGACTGTCTTCGACACTTTCCCCCAGAAAGCTTTCGGAAGGATGCGGAGAGGTCTCGTGTGAGGTCGTTCTCACTGTTTTGCCTGTTAGTGTCTTTGACTGACTGCTGGCTGGTTGTTGTGTTGGGGTCATTGTCATGGCATACGTTGACTTCCATGTACTGGTGGCAGGCATCAGTGCATGCTGCCCGTGCTTCTTCCTCGTCTCGCCTTGTCCATTCCCAGCGAAGTCTCCTAACCAGGTACAGTATCTTGTATCTTGCCTTACATTTCTTGTCTCCAGTGGGGTGATCTTTGCCACATAACTTGCATTCCACTTCACAACTGTGATCTTGCTTTGTATTTTCGCTTCCACATCCCCTACACACCTTGTCGTTGGGGTAGGGACACACATCTGCTCTATGGCAAAGTCTCCCACAACTGTAGCAGACATCGAAGTGTTTCCTGTAGAGCGTGCAGGTAATGAGCATTGCTCCATTCCTCACATATCTCAGAGCGCGAAATCCCTCAAACAGCACAACAATATTGTCCGTGTTTCCCCTACTTTTTGCATGAAGGACTTCTGGGTTACGTGGAGAGACCAAATTGCTAAGGATGTCTTCTGGGCTCTCTTCCTTGGACATCCCTCGTATCAGTCCCTTTTAGGTGTTCTCTGGGGCTGCCCTGTACACACAGGTCTCAAATTCCTGCTGACCTATTCGTAGTTTGGTAATGGCTCCATGCTGTCGGGCTCGATCCTCGGATGGTGTACTGATGATGAGTATGTTCTGTGTGTTGTTGATGCCCATACTGTCTTCCACAGCTGCCTCCTGGCCGACCCCCGCAGCGTTGTGCAGGCAGTAATATATGTGATCCATCCTGTATTCTGAAAGCTTAAGCCCACCACGCGGATGCGCAATGACCTTATAATCTTCCGTTGGCAGATTGGGCACTCTACTCGCCTTTGATGATTTGTCGAGCTTTCCGCTCATTCTTCCTTTTGTTTTCTGGCACCTTTTCTACAAAGAGCGTCTCTTGCTGGGTATTTCTCGCCGAGCCGCGCTCCCGGTCGACCTGCGTCTTGGCGCTTTTTCGCACTTCGCACCAGCCTGACCGTTTTTTAAACTCTTCCAGTGATAAGTCTTCTCCATCCACAGTTACGACCTGCATTTCGGCATCAATCGGGCCTTCGAAAAGGAATAGGGGGCCCCGAACAGCTCGGACGGCGCGTTCGGCCGAGTTCTTCACACCGCCGCGGAGGTGAAAACACTAGCGTGCAGTTCGCGTTCGCTGAGCTTAGCTGCCGCGTTGACGTGGTAACCCAGAAAAAACGATTGTTGCACCAAAAAGCTGCAGCCCACCTGTGAAAACGTGGCGTCCAGAAGATCTCCAGAACTTCCGTCGTCCACTGGTGTTAAAAATGGAGCTAGGAACTTCGATGCCGTGCCGATAATCATAGAAAAACTAGGGAGCCAGTACGACGTGCGTCCGCACTCCGTGGCCCCCAAGCGGCAATCTTCAGACGATCGAGGAAACATTTTTTTAAGTGCATTAAAAATTCTGTGGCTGCTTGGTAACCACTTAGAAATCCAAGAGCAGGATCATGGTGGTGTGTTACATTCTCGATATGCATGTAATGGCTAGAAAAACACAGTTCATTTCAGTACTTTGTGACATGCTACTGAGGTATGGATGGCCACGCTGTGTTCCTCGCATGATACGTTACTTCGATAGTTGATGGTCACAACTCAGCGACAAAATATGGTCAGTGCCTCTGTCAACATTTAACACAGGAACAACCGAGATGAGAGGAACACTGAAAAGAAACAATGACTTGGTTTAGATTGATAAACTGCACTCTGAGAACTCAAATAACGCAAGTTTTACTGTCACGAGTTCATTGTCAGTGGAGAAATTCTAGGTTGAAGTTTCATTTTTGAATTTCACACGAAAATCTTTGTGCGTAATGGAACCGACTTGAGAATGTATCTTTCGTAATTTCACTACATCGGCTCGATGAAATTCACCGAGATCTCATACGCTGTGTCCATGGCACCTGCAGATGGCGATTTACTTTATTTTTATCAAGTAGAAGCTATGTAGGACGCAGGAGAGATGCCTTTAAAATTTACTACGTCATGATGTTCGGTGCAGGAATCTCGCGATGGCGTCTCGACCAACCGCATTTTCGTTGCGTGCATTTTCTTGCTTAGCAAGTATCGTGTCATGGTAAGAGTGGCGTTTTTGGGATTGTGAAATTGTACTTTACTAATATGCAAAAAAGTTGTTTAGCTCTTTAGCATCCTTTAAAAAATGAAAAGATACAAGCACAGTGCAATTTTTTGTTTTTGCTTCTTTCGTCCGTGTTTCTGTGCAGCTCGTAAGAAAAAAATGTTACATTAACTGGACCAGCAAATGTATCTCCTGAAGAACTTACAGAAATGGTTGTTAGTTCTTATTTAACTTTGGCCTCCATGCTTTTTCAGAGTGCATTTTTGTAAAATGTCTATGGGCTCGTAATAATGCTTTTCTGATATTCCATTGTTGACAGGCATGTACTGCATGGCACTGTACTACCGCTTCTTCCATCCCAGTGGGCCCATCTACCTTTGCAGCGACAAAACTGCACATGAACAGAACGTGGAAATGCAGGTGAGGCCTAGTGACTGCGCATAAACAGTACAGCAAAACCCCAATCACGAGACGTTCAGGGGTTTACGTAAAACCGTCATATGATCCGGGCATCGTATAATAGAAAAAAACTATAATTATAGGCAGTGACACTCAGCGTTGCCAAGAAAACGGGTACAGGCAGCCCGAATAAGCCCACAGCACGACATTGTGCCTCTGCAAGGAAAGTAGATTGTTATTCTTGCCAGTGGCAGCTAATGGAAGCATTACATAAGTTGGAGGAGGTGCGAGCAAAACAGTCCGAAAAATTGCTTGCGTGGGAAAACGAAACCGAAATCGCGTTGCCAACAACCTCCACGTCAAAAGAGTCAGGCACAGTGTCATCGCCATCTCACAATGGCGACAGACCATGAGTTTGTGTAGAATGCCTTTGTGCGCAACTGAGCTGTGCGTTTTGTAATTTGTTGGCTTGTAAATTATGGCTTTAGGTGCTGCTGTTATTACGAACGTTGACTTCGAGTGAAAGTAGTCTTGCACGGTGAAAACAGCTGCGCTGTGCTTTTACACATGCATAAGCCTTTGATTGCAAAGAGACAAAGGCAGGAGATCAGCTGTATGTCGACCAGGAAAAGTTTTCACGAACCAAAAACGTGAAATATCAACTTTTCAGTCTACTCAAGCTGCTCTGTGTGGATAGAGCTTGACTAGTTAATGACTGCAGATACGTACGCACAAGATCAAGGCGTAAGTAAAAGTGCACAAACTTCGGCAAGGTTCTGTCTGGCAACTGAGATATGTAATGCCAAACAGAACCTTGCCTGAAATTCCCGGAGAAAAAATTTTTCATTCTGAAAAGACGTCCTCTCTCACTCTCCGCTTTTGTAATCGTCAAATCAGGAAACTCAAGTTCATATTTTGCAGTCATGAATAATTAGACAAGGTTTGATTGGAGAAACTTTTTTTTTTTGACAAAATCTGAAAGTAGTCGTAGGATGCAAGGTCGGCGTAAAACTGCGACGTGTAACTGAAATTTTTAATGCATTATTTTTATGGGCACTTTGCCCGCACCAAACCGATTCATTGTAAAATGCAGGTCGTCGCAAAGCTAGGGGATGTATAATCGAATTCAACTGTATTGTATGATGTTGATTATGATGAAAACATTATTTGCGTCCAGAAAAGCTGCAGGGAAGACACCATGCATCTCTGAGAAACGTGCTTTCTTTCAATTAGGCCCTCATTTTCTCCGCATCACCTTTAGGTGTTGGACAAGAGAAGGCGAATCACTGTACGAAGCTAAGGAATGCTAAGCCATGAAAACATTCATTGGAAATCTGCGTTGTCATGAAACACCACTTCATGGTTGAACAAACATATAGCCCTGCATCGATTCATAATTTTTTAAGTTTGCAAGCTTCTTATACCGGCTTATATGCTCCAAGTATAGTAAATGTGAAAGCGTAACATATTTTACAGGTTATGATTTGCATTTTATCAAATGTCAATTCCTGCTAGTATTCAATGTTGTTTCTACTTTCTTTGAACAAAAAAAAAACGGCATTCTTACAGGCCTTGTTTCAATTCAACATATATATATATATATATATATATATATATATATATATATATATATATTGTTATGGCTTTTATTAGCAGGCGTACAGCGAGTATACACAATGGCGACAGTAACGGCCAAGCACGGACTCTCAGCGTGAGCGACGTCCTTTTTGGGTAGACCCACTAGAGAACACTTGAGAGTTTGACCCACTTCAGTGTTCGGCGGCTTCTCTACAATTACCCCGGGGTCGAAGAGGGAGCCGCCTGGCAACCTAACAGCTTGTCACTACGAGCGGGTCATAGTAAGCCTTCAGGCGCTCCACGTTGACTATGTCGCGCTCACGACGGCGCATGTCCGAAGATTGTTCAATTGGCTCGACAAGATAGTTGACTGGAGATGTGCGCTCGATCACACGGTAGGGACCTTCATATTTCGGGAGTAGTTTGGAAGAAAGGCCAGCTACAGCGGTCGGGATTAAGAGCCATACAAGGGAACCAGGAAGGAACGTGGGTTCAGAAGTGGCGGAGCCATCACGAGTACTCTTCTGCCGCTCTTGCTCATGCGTCGTAAATGTCTTGGCCAGCTCGTGATACTCTTCAGCAAGCCTGGCTGTCTCGGAAATAGGTGCACACTCGGATGGATCCGGCGTGTACGGAAGTATCGTGTCGATGGTGTGTGACGGGTGCCTTCCGTACAGCAAGAAGAAAGGTGAAAAACCGGTCGTGCTCTGGGGGGCGGTGTTGTAGGTGCAGGTGACGAAGGGCAGTATAGTATCCCAATTCATGTGCTTGGCGGCGACGTACATCAAAAGCATGTCGCCGAGGGTGCGGTTAAAGCGTTCGGTCAGAGCATTCGTCTGCGGGTGGTAAGCAGTTGTTTTGTGGTGGACAGAATGGCACTCAGTGAGAAGGGCGTCGACGACTTCTGACAAGAAGGCACGGCCTCGATCGCTGAGAAGCTCCTGGGGTGGACCGTGGCGCAGTATGAATCGATGCAGTAGGAAGGACGGCACATCACGCGCACGCAGTAGCCGCAGGGAGAGCGGCGGTTTCGGCGTATCGCGTTAAATGATCTACGGCGACGATGGCCCAGCGTTTGCCAGAGGACGTCAGATGGAGTGGTCCATAAAAATCGATACCTATGCGCCCAAACGGACGGTCAGGGCAAGGTAACGGTTGCAGACCGGCTGGTGATATGGGTGCGGACGGTTGGCGGTGTTGGCAAGCGAGACAGGAGCGAACGAACTGCTGGACGTAGAGGTACATCCCGCGCCAGAAGTAGCATTGTCGAATGCGATGGTAGGTTTTGAATACCCCAGAGTGCGCGCATTGCGGATCAGAATGGAAGGATTCACATATCTCCGACCGCAGACTGCGTGGTATCATGAGTAGCCACTGCCGGCCATCGGCGTTGTAATTGCATCGGTGTAGGAGGCCGTCACGAATGGCGAAGTGGTGAGCTCGATGACGCAAGGCACGCGTGGATGGCGTTGCGGATGGATCAGAGAGCAGGTCGATCAGTGGGGCGATACAATTATCCTTTCGCTGTTCGGTAGCGATGATGTCAACATTAATGGCAGAAGCAGCAACCGAGGATACTGAGCAGAGCACGTCAGCTTCAGGCAGAGGGGAGCGCGAGAGGGCGTCGGCGTCAGCATGCTGGCGTCCGTTGCGGTAGAGCACGCGGATGTCGTAATCTTGTAAGCGAAGAACCCAACGGGCGAGACGGCCTGAGGGATCGTTCCATGATGACAGCCAGCATAGTGCATGATGGTCGATGACGACATCGAATGGGCGACCATACAAATAAGGTCGAAACTTTGTAAGGGCCCAGACGATCGCCAGGCACTCTTTTTCGGTAATGGTGTAGTTTGTCTCGGCTCTCGTGAGCGTACGGCTTGCATATGCCACGACATAATCATGGAATCCGGGTTCGCGCTGCGCCAGGACAGCGCCGAGGCCTACACCGCTGGCGTCCGTGTGCACCTCCGTTGGGGCTGTAGGGTCATAGTGGCGTAGAATGGGAGGAGACGTCAACAAATGGCGGAGCTTTGCGAACGCGTCGTCGCACTCGGATGACCACGAATTAAGGGGCCGTTACCTCCAAGGAGCTTCGTCAAGGGTGATATGATCGTGGCAAAGTTTCGTATAAAGCGTCGGAAGTACGAGCACAGGCCCACGAAACTACGCAGTTCTTTGACGGACGCAGGCTTGGGGAATCCGGCCACGGCGCGAAGCTTGGCTGGGTCGGGAAGAATGCCATCTTTCGACACGACGTACCCTAGGATGGTGAGTTGGCGTTCTGCAAAGCGGCACTTCTTCAGATTTAGTTGCAAGCCGGCATTGCTCACACGTGCGAAAACGTCTTTTAGACGTTGGATTTGCGTGGCGAAATCTGGAGCAAAGACAACAACATCATCGAGGTAACACAACCACGTGTGCCATTTCAAGTTGCGCAGAACGGTGTCCATCACGCGCTCAAATGTCGCAGGTGCATTACACAGACCAAACGGCATGACGTTGAATTCGTACAAGCCGTCGGGTGTGATGAAGGAAGTCTCCCGTCGAGCGTCATCAGCCATGAGTACTTGCCAGTATACCGAGCGCAGATCGAGAGAAGAAAAAAAATTGGGCTCCGTGAAGGCTGTCAATTGCGTCATCGATGTGCGGCAGGGGGTAGACATCCTTGCGAGTGATCTTATTGAGCCGTCTGTAGTCCACACAGAACCGCACAGAACCATCTTTCTTCGCAACAAGAACAACAGGAAACGCCCATGGACTGTCCGAGGGCCGAATGACGTCTCGTCGGAGCATATTGTCAACCTGCTCGTTAATTTCCCGGCGTTCAGCAGGCGACACGCGGTATGGACGTTGCCGTAATGGTGGATGGGCACCAGTGTCGACATGATGCGTAACAGCGGACGCGCGACCGAGAGAACTTCGCCCGACATCGAAAGAACGGTATTCTTGCAGCAGGTCCAGAAGCTGGGAGCGCTGTACTGACGTAAGGTTGTCATCAATGTATGGGCCAAATACAACAGGAGATGATGGATCAGAAGTAGAAACAGCACTGATGGTACGCGAATCGGGACAACGGGAGTCTTCGAGTATGTTCAGGACTTGTGCGTCGTCGACTGGTTCCACTCTGCCGAGACATTCCCCTCGAACCAAGGTAACAGTGTACGGGGATGGGTTTGTCACAAAAATAGCGGCATTGCCCTGGGTGATTTACATGGTCGCGAAAGGCACTAGCAACCCTTTCCTTCTGGAAGCACGGTCGGATGGCGAAACGAGTGCAATTGTGTCGGAGAGACCAGTGCAGTAGACCGATACACCCATCGTCGAGCTTGGAGGCACTATAGTATCGTCCTTCACGAGAATCTTGCTCGGTGTCGAGGGAACGTCTTCTGGCGTCAAATGCGAGAAGGCCGAGAGTTCAATTTCGGCGGCGGCACAATGAATGACGGCGTCATTGAAGGAGAGAAAATCCCATCCCAGGATGACGTCATGAGAGCATGCAGAAATGATTATGAATTGGGCGACATACAGAACGTCCTGAACGACAACGCGAGCTGTGCAGCCTGCTGTAGGATGAATACGATGTGAACTAGCGTTACAAAGGGACAACCTGGAAATTGGCGTTGTCACTTTTCGAAGCAAGCGGCAAAGGTTTTCGTTCATAACTGATACGGCAGCTCCAGTGTCAATAAGAGCAGATGCATGAACACCGCCCACAAGCACGTCAATGACATTAGGTGGGCGGCTCTGAGGGCTTTCACAATGCGATAGGGTCGCAGTCCTTGCCTCTGGGACTGCGACGACTAGTTTTCCCGCTCATGAGCAGCCGAACTTGGCCGCATGGGGGACAGGGACCGACGTCGTGGTGATGGCGACCTTCGAGGAGACGGACCTGGGCGAGACACTGGCACAGACGGCAGTTCGTCGTTATACGGATGGCGAAGGTGGCCAGCAACAGGAGAAGAAATGGGAGCCAGCTTTAGTCGAGAGCAATAACGGGCTACGTGACCGGCGTAACCGCAAGCAAAGCAGATGGGCCGGTTGTCCGGTGTGCGCCATCGGTTCGCCGGGGTGGGTCTAGCCCGGAACGGTGGCTCGAAAGGCTGCATGGTGGGCTGAAAATGAGGCTGAGGGGTTGCGCCAACATACGCAGCCGGCATACCCGCTGCAAAGGACGGAGGTTGTGCGGCCGCTTCGGCGTAAGTCAGTGGTGCAGGCGCTTGAACGACTGGAGGCGGCCTGGCGACCACATGGGCGTAACTTGGGGGTGCAGGGGCCGGAAGTTGTTGTGGTTGGTACGCAGGCATGACCTCCGCTACGGATGGGTGGAAGAATAGTAGTTGCCGATTGTTGAACAGCCGGTGGGTGGGCAAAGGGAAGGAGAGAGAACTGGCGCACGATTTCCTCACGTATGAAGGACTTGAGGTCTGCCAGCAGCGCCACCTGATCACATCTCGCCTCCAAGCCAGCAAGCCCTGCATCTCGTGGTGTGGAGCGACGGGTCATCGAACGCTGCCATTTGTTGGGGACGCTCACGCGCTTGTAAATGGCGAGCCAGTCCTCCACGTCAGTGCCATCAGCGCCCGTGAAGATGGGTGGATCTCGGATCCTGGGGACACCGGGACAAGGGGGTGGCATGGGAGGATGCGTTTTCTGAGAGGCGCCGTGGGACATGATAGATTGCAGGGCACGTGAGCGCAGTTCCAAGGGCATCGAAGGGGATCGTAGCACTCTCCACCAATTTGTTATGGCGTTTATTAGCAGGCACACAGCGAGTATACACAATGGTGACAGTAACGGCCAAGCACGGACTCTTAGCGCGAGCGGCGTCCTTTTTGGGTAGACCCACTAGAGAACACTTGAGAGTTTGACCCACTTCAGTGTTCGGTGGCTTCGCTACAATTTATATATATATATATATATATATATATATATATATATATATATATATATATATATATATATATATATATATATATATATATACATATATATATATATTGTATACGAGGGCCTATTGGTCAGCTGCCAGCTCGTAATAAGCTCACGTGCTACGTGACGCCAAACAGGCTCATATTAAGTGTGCCACACTCGCCTCCATGGCTACAGGTGGCGCTGACTGACATTCTCACGTTTAAATTCACTTATATACCTAATAAAGTGGCTGGGAGGATAGCCGCCGTGTGGTGGCTCAGTGGTAGAGCATCGAACGCGTTATTCGAAGGTCGCAGGTTCGGTTCCTGCATTCGGCAAGTTATCTTTGCACCCACATTTATTTCTTCACATTTACATTACAATTCGGTCTAATAACTTTCCCTATACTTTCCTTGGCATTACTGTCTGTTAGATCTCATTAATAATGTGTCAGAACACAGAAAAAACGAGCCCTTAAGTGTGTGTGGGTGTGTTGTGTGTGTTGTGTGTTGTGCAGGCTAGGCAGGCTTTACACATTACCCCTCAACACTCAGTTCGTGCGGAAAACGAAATTGAAACTGTAAAAAAACACCCTGTGGCAGTTTGCTAGCTGACGCAATGCAATCCGAAACCTGCACTTTCCATCATTCCTGTGGTGGTTTATCGATCGCAGCGCCAAATTTCCCTGAAGTTTTATAGTATGAAACTCTGTGTTGCTTTGATAGCTTTGCAAGAGTGTGCAGACCACCACTTTATAAACTGTTATAATGTCCTTTTTATTTTGCAGTGTGGCTCATATAACTCAGGGAAAGCTAGCTTAAGAAACAAGGCAAGGAGATCAGAAGAGACCAACATTGTTTTGTTATCCATCTACCTTGCAATTACTGGCAACTTTTTAGTTGGCATTGATTACATCATTAGCAAAAGCGAATGAGCAAAATTTATTGCATAATCGTCGAAACTCAGTAGTTACATTGCACATCACGTTTGAAAAGAGGCTCAATGCTTGCTTCGTCTTTCTTATTTAGCTGTCCATTGTTTCAAAAGGTGGGCCGCTTTTTTTTTCCTCTGCAACAGTATTCTTCACGAAAGGCATTTTAGGTAAACTAATTCTACTCAGTGGCTTGCTTGATAATTGTGAGAAAGTGTCAGTGAGGCAGTTCAGCTGTTGGCTGCTGTCGTAAGCAAACAACTACTTGATACTTCGGATTCAACCACTCGCCTCACCTTTGAGCAGTGATGAATGCTTTGAGACTCCTTTTTAGAGTGCTACTGTCGCAAAAGAGATGCAGGCATTGTTATATCCTGCAGTTTCGGTTTCAGTGTTTAGGTTGGCAACTCTGTGTCCTTGTGCTTGTATATAATTGTGGAACGTATAATAAAACGGGTATAATAAACGGCCCGGGTATGCAGCCGCTACCCGGGGTGTGTCGGTCTCAATACTCCTTCACTACAATGGCGGCAAGTGTTTGAAACCCGTCTGATACGCCCTCCAGATGGCTTTTGCTGGCATCGCCCCACTGAATCCGTTTCTTCCGACACCGGGTTGCCCCGTGCAGCCATGGTCCCGATGGCACGACATGTTCAAGGTCTACCTGCTGGCTTCCGGTGCTTCAGAGTTCTCCCCAAAGCAACGGAAGACTATTCTACTACATTCCTCGGGACCCGAAGGTCAACGTATTTTCAATACCCTGTCTGTTTCGCAGGCGCCCGAAACGACGGAGGAAAAAGAAGGGACCGGAGCTAGGTCCAACGTGTTTGACTTCGCGGTAGCGGCACTGGCTAAGTACTTCGATACCACCTGCAACCTAGTCGTCGAGCGCCACCGATACTACTGTCGAATTCAGTCCCCATGCGAGTCTATTCAAGAATACATGACTGCGCTAACAGAGCTTGCCGCGATGTGCTTATTTACATCCCAAGAAGAGTCATTACGTAACCAGTTTGTTGCCAGTGTGTCCTCACATCGTATTCGGGAAGCTCTTCTGTTAGAAAGTTCTTCGCTTTTGTTCAGCAAGGCAATTGCTCTCGCGAGTCAAATTGAGCAGGCAGCAGTCTAAATAAAGGAATTTTCCATTTCTGTGCAACCAGTATCGGCGCAGTTGGGCTTTAAAGGCGGTTCATCGTCGCAGTCACCGAATTCACAGCCGCGTGCTCGCACTTTCAGTCAACGCAATAAGGCACCTAGGTATGGGAACCACCCCCCGTTTCAGCAGTGCTGTCCATGGAATTCGCAGCAACACGTGAATTCTTCGCATTGCTTCAGATGATTTTCTAAGCAGCATCGCACTTCTTGGAAATGCTGCCCAGCTTTTGTGACCGTATCGGTCATTTCGAAAATGCAACCAGAAGCGGTCGCAGGCACTTGTCCACAAGGTTTCAGTAGATAGCTCGTAGCAAGATGAAACCGTAGAGGTCCTTGTTGTTCAACAGCTTTTTACATCTGGAATTCACATTAATATTCAAGTCGGGCAGGTCACTATGAAGCTATTAGTAGATTCTAGCTCTTTCGTTTCCATTCTTTCAGGCAAGGTGTTTTACCAACATTTCTCTGGCGTGCCGCTTCTTCCCGTTCTGCGTGTGACGCTTCTGGATTATTCTAAAAGACGAATTTTTGTTTGAGACTGCTTCTTTTCTGAGGTCTTTTTCGAGGATTGCAGCGCACCACTTTTGTTTTATGTCGTCGAACAGGGTACTTGTCTCGTAGGCCTGGGTGGTATTAAGGCTTAGAAGCTGTGCATTCAAGGGTCTGAGCTGCAGAGTTTTCAAACCAGCACGGTCACTAACGCTGAAGTATCTCGGACATGTTCGATAGATTCATCCATACAGCTGCCATCAGCACTTCACCAAAGGTTTTGCTCTCTGTTCACAAATGAGTTTGGTCTGGCAAAAGGTTTTCTTCACAGGATTAAGACACGTGCGGGTGTTCAGCCAGTAGCATCAAAACTTCGCTGGCTTCCTTTAATGTTACGACCACGCGTGTCTTCCGAACTGCAGCGTTTGGAAAGTTTGGACATCATAGAACATATCGATGCATTCAAATGAGTGTCCCCTATTGTAATCATCTGGAAGAAAGATGGAAGTATTAGGCTCTGGTGTAGACTTACGTGAGCCTAACAAGGGCCATTGTTCCGGACAGCTTTCCGCTGCCTCACATGGATGAGTTGCTTCATGCCTTGGTGGGTGCCACGCACTTTTCGAAACTTGACTTAGCGTCTGCCTACCACCAGGTTCCCCTGGACCCTAAGAGTAGGGACTTGACAGCTTTTATTACACATAAAGGGCTCTACCGCTTCAAATACGTTTTTTTTTTTTGAGTAGCCTCAGCACCTGCTTCTTTCCAGAGTATGATGTCTCAGATCCTTCGCAATTGTGCGGGTGTCCTCTTTTACATCGACGATGTCATTATTTTGGGAAAATCGGCTGAGAAGCACCTAAAGAACTTAGAGGCAGTGTTACAATGTATCAAAGACGCAGGTCTGAAGCTCAACAGTAAATGTGTGTTTGGAGTTCAGGAGCTCGAATTCTTAGGCCACAAGGTGACACCTTGCGGTATTTCGCCACTGCCAGGGAACGTGGACGCAATTCTGGAAACCCCAGTTCTAAGAAATGTTGCTGAACTCCGTTCCTTTCTTGGGTTGGTGGAATACTCTTTTACATCGACGATGTCATTATTTTGGGAAAATCGGCTGAGAAGCACCTAAAGAACTTAGCGGCAGTGTTACAATGTATCAAAGACGCAGGTCTGAAGCTCAACAGTAAATGTGTGTTTGGAGTTCAGGAGCTCGAATTCTTAGGCCACAAGGTGACACCTTGCGGTATTTCGCCACTGCCAGGGAACGTGGACGCGATTCTGGAAACCCCAGTTCTAAGAAATGTTGCTGAACTCCGTTCCTTTCGTGGGTTGGTGGAATACTCCGCCAAGTTTGTGCCACACTTGGCTGAGATGGTAGAACCAATGAGGGCTCTTCTTAGGAAAGGTGAAGCCTTCACCCGGTCTGTAGGTGGATAACAGTTTCTGCGCAGTAAAGGAGGTATTATCGTCAGATCTTGTCTTGCACACGCTTGATCCTGCGCTTCCAATCACCATCTCGGCTGATGCATCCGAATGTGGTCCAGGAGCAGTCCTCCAGCAGCACGCAGGTGATAATCTTCGTACTGTTGCTTTTGCATCACGTACGCTATCTCCGGCTGAAAGAAAGTATGCAGTTGGTGAGAAACACTTGCATGCATTTGGGCATGTGAGCATTGGCAAACATACCTGTGGGGACGGATCTTCACTCTCCGAACAGACCATCAAGCACTCGTTTCACTTTTGTCTTCGCAAGGCTTAGGCCGACGCCCACTTAGAATTGCACGTTGGTGCACTACGGTACAATTTCACAGTCGAGTACCAGAAATGCTCGTTCAACAGAGCAGCTGATGCTCTGTCACGGTTACCTGTTCATGTGGCAGATAGCTCAATTTTGAGGAAGAGATTGATTTCATGGTTCAACCAACTTGCATGACTAAAGAGCAGTTTGAACTAGCGGTTTAGACTGATGCCATTCTTCAAAAGGTGAAGACATTTGTAAATGGGTCTTGGCCATCACACAGAGACTTGCCGCAAGATCTGCAACCATACTTCAGAGTTCGAGAGGAATTGTTAGTAGTGGGTGAATCGCTCATGCGTGCAAAGAGGCTAGTAGTTCCTTCATCTCTCATGACTCAACTTGCGGCAACAGCACATGAAATGCACCAGGGTATTGTATGCACCAAGGCCCGAGTTAGCGAACAATTTCGGTAGCCCCGCATGGACATTCACGTGGAAAAAGCAGTCAACAATTGCAGCATCCGTCAACCAGCAGATAAATCGGCAAAGACGTTGCCTGCTCCGCTGCAACCTGCTGAGTTACCAGAGAGACCATGGCAGAAACTTACAATTGATATTGTTGGTCCCCTGGAGAGGGTGCCTCCAGATTGCAGATTTGTCCTGACACTAGTGGACTACTTCTCGAAATGGCCAGGAGTAGAGTTTTCAAGGGAATTTTCTACAAGCACCGTGACCGAATTTCTGCTCAATGTATTTGCACAGGAAGGATATCCTGAAGAGGTAGTTTGTGATAATGGGCTCCAGTTCACATCAAAGGAATTTGTCAACTTCTTACAAGAACGAGTGATCCGTCTGTTGCACTCATCTGTTTATTTCCTGCAGGCAAACGAACACATCGAGTGGTTCAACCGCACGTTCAAGACGTACCTCCAATTGGCCCGTCTCGAACAATGTCCGCTGCCAACGGCTGTACGGAATTATATCGCCGCACACAGGTGTACGCCACACGCCACAATAGGAGTGGCCTCTGCGGTGCCTAGTGCAGACTACAATTCCGGGTCGCCAACAAGATCAGCCGCCGGACAGATTTATGCTTCAGAAAGTGTCTCACGTCTGCCCGTCAAACTTGCAAAAGAACCTGTGGTGTCGTGCCCACCTGGTCGTCGCATTCAGCCACACCGCGAGAGACGGCCACCAAACCGATATAGTTACTAACTGTGAATGAATAAGTAGTTCGAAGTTGGTGTACCTGTATACTTAATGTATTCAATATTTGTGCATGTGTATAGGTAATTTAGTGTGTATACATTGAGTGTATTTGATGTGTATATATTAGTGTGTGTATATTGGTGTGTATGTGGGCGCGATGAAGCTATATACTAACAGCTAACGTACTAACACCTTCACAAAACCTAAAATAAATAAGGGAGGGAAAGTGTTGTATCCTACTGTTTCGGTTTCAGTGTATAAGTTGGCAACACTGTGTCCTTGTGCTTGTATATATATTTGTGAAACATCTAATAAAACGGAGTATGTATGCAGCCGCTACCCAGGGCGTGTCGGTCACATTACTCCTTCACTACAGGCATATGATCTGTTTTGCGTTTTGGGTGGCAGCTTTGAAATGCAGCAAAAATGACTACAAATGATTCAGTAAACTTTAAACAGCCAGGCACAATTTGTTTATGTGATGTATGATCTGCCATGCAAACTTTAGCCATTAAGAAAGTCTTTCCTGTTACACCACTGTTGCCAGCAAAATTTACATTGATGTTCAGAGGTGTTACAGACGTTTATTGATGGATTCTGCTGCTGTGTGCACCACAATAGCTTGTACAGCAATTCTAAGCTGCTTGACTCTTGTACTTTCCTTCAGGAATGCAGAATCGCCTCTGGGGATGTGTCTACGCCACCGAGAAAACCTGCACCATCGTCTGCCGCAGTCAGCGCATCACACTCGTTTCGAACCCTCAAATATGCAAGCTACGCTCATCATGCGGCATCTACACCCCGCCAGGAAGATCTAGACAGGGCATCCTCTTTGAGTGGCGACAGCACCATTTCGCCTTGCAGCGAGGACACGCCGAAAAGCGCAGGGATTTTTGCTGAAATGACAGCCCAAGAGATGCAGATAGGCAGGATGGAGGATAGAAACATGTACTGCGACAAGGCTAGTCTGTCGGGTGATGTGGCAAGCCCACCGCAATCTCGTCGAGTGCAGTTTGACTTGAAGGACTGTTCGCTCAATGAGAGCCATCGGTGTCATTCGGAGGATTGCAGCTTTGCTGACGTGGGATTGGACGCAGACAAAGTCGCGGTCCTCGGCTCCACGAAAGATCGTCTTGCCAGCCACCACCACATCGTCAACTACAACTTTCGCCCTTTCGTCGGTGAAGGTGCTCGCGGGCATCTGTTCAAGAGACACTGCTCTTGTCTGGTGCTGTTCGAATGCCCACCGGACCTCGGCTTTGAGTCGTTCCTTTCGTCAACCGACAGCGAAGGCTCTGTGAAGAAAGCGCTACTCAACGTGATGTCGACCCCAAACGTGAGGCTGCAGCACGTGAACGACGAGAGTGGCGACGATTCAGCAAAATCTTGGTCGATGCGGAACTTTCTTGCGGCAGATCGGTGCGTTTTAGGTCTCTCGGAGAGTGTGGGCAGTGATCTTGCCAGCGGGTCAACAGCGTTTCTCGTCTGAACTGCTCAGTCTTGAATGAAAGCTCTAGTAGCAGTATTGTGCGATGCGGGGTTTGCATCAAGACTTGTACGGTCATTGTTTGGTGCTGCCCTTTATCCAAGCAACATCAGCAGCTAGATTTGGGCACTTCTTGTGCACGGCAGAAGGGTATCAAGGAACTAACGCTCAAATGCCAGAAACACTTCTGCACAAGGTGGGACCACAAGTTCGACAAGCATCAGCACATGGTGCAAGTATCTTCTACAGCCATATTGAGATTGCAGCTACGCCGTTATTCGCTGGCTGAGTGCTTGTGTATATGTAGGCACATGTGCAACATCTCATCCCAAAATAAGAGCGACAGACTTCAAATGTGCCTTCTGACAGCATGCTTTTGTCAGTACTCATGTTTTGTAAGTGCAGCATTGATCATGAATATGTTAAGCTTCATCCGTAGGCACTAGACATGCAAGCAGCAAAAAGTGGCACCAAGTTCACGCAGAAAGTCATGTTGACATATTTATATCTCATTGGTACAGAGGTTAATGCATGTCAATAACAGTGGAACGGCCCATTCTAGAACTGCTACCGTGCCATGATTGATTTATATGTGGGGTTTAACGTCCCAAAACCGCCATATGATTATGAGAGACGCCGTAGTGGAGGGCTCCGGTAATTTCGACCACTTGGGGTTCTTTAACATGCACCCAAATCTGAGCACATGGGCCTACAACATTTCCACCTCCATCGGAACTGCAGCGGCCGCAGCTGGGATTCGATGCCCCTACCTGCGGGTCAGCAGCCGAGTACCTTAGCCACTAGACCACCGCGGCGGGGCGCTACCGTGCCATGTATGCAAATATTAGGTAATTTGAGATAACTCACATTTGAGCATGCATCCTAAACAGCCATACAGGCTAAAATTTGGGCTTTTTGTAATCAGGTGTAATTTGCCAATATAGTCAGTGCAGTCTACAGCATGCAGTTGCAGTGTTCTAGACATGTGTGGTGACCTCTGTACTTTTGTTTAAATATCTTCAATCATAAGTCTGCTCTCTGCAGTAGCTATGCATTTGTGGTACGATGAAATTTGAGCTGATGGCAAGAAAAAAAAAATAAGATGGGAACAGATTTGTAGCTTGCGAAGGTTGACGACTGGGCATGTGGACTGTATGACTGTAGATTGTGTAGCACGTGAAATCAACCGGACCGTCGATTTCGTGCGCTGTCGATCCCATCGGTTTCATGCGCTATACAGTCAACAGATTCGTGTGGGATTTCTATTACTTTCATTAAGTGAATGAAGAGTCATCAGAAAGTAGCAATTTTGTATGCAATGAGCTACAGTGATAACGCATTGTTGGTGCATTATTGAAAGTGTAGCAGGCACTTCATCACAGTGGTTAGAGTTTAGTAACGGTGATTTCTAGAACACTTCAAGTCTGGTACTTGTAAGCACATTTTATGTAACATCTCCAAGTTTTAGCTTTTATGAAATGTGCACTATAGCCTTTGTGATCCATAACATTCATTAGGAGGATTCAAAATTGTAAAGAATACAATTTAAGCTTGATTGCTAAAATAATTTACTGTCTCTTTCATGGGAGCAAAGCGTTAGTGAGTATTAAGCAAGATGATGTAGAAATAAAGTGTTGGTTTTTGGTTTTCATTTTAGCTCTCCATAATCCTGCCAAATTTCTATCAGTGATTGATAGACTAAAAATATTACAGGCACACTCAGAATGAGTGAACTATTCAATATTTTAACTTTGACTACTTGTTCCAAAGGACAACTGCGACATTTTGAAATACGTCAAAATTCATAATGCTGTAACAGAATATCAGTGTTATGGTTCAGGTGCAGAGCATGAAAGTTAAACTTTCCTCTTCAAATATATAATGAAAAAGTTACACATCATAATACCAAACAAATCTTGACTGCTGTTTGTAAAAACATTCAATCAAACTGACCTATCTCTGGTATGTTTTCTGGAGTCGCCAACCTACAGTTGAACCCCTTTATAAGAGGCATGCTCCAGGCGAGGTACTCTGCTCCAAAAAGGGGTTTGACTTATTAACAAAGCAGTATGTATGCAATCTGCATGTCAGAGACTGTCAAGTTTCATGTTTCATTTTGCTAAGGCAACTGCTGCCAACATTGGCTACCAGTTACAGCACAAAGCTCTGTTTGCTCAACATAGGCTGAACTTTTTCTTTGCAAGCTGTATTTTAAAACATAAGACTACCATTATTGAATCTGTAAGTGAACCCATGACATAACTGCTTAAAACACGCATGCTAACTACAAAATGCAATATGCATTTAAAGAAACAAAAGTTGGTCGCAAAAACATGTGGTCAAAACTCCTATCAGGCAGCTTAATGGTCGTTTACCTTTTAAACCTCCGGACTCTGGTATTACACATGGTCAGTGACTGCGCTTTCATAAAACTGCAGCGTGATCATTCCTGAACTGTTGAACATTAGTGCCATGAATAGAAAGTATTATGATAAAAACTCATTGCTTGAATGACTCTCTAGTTGTTTCCAATATGATGTCGTTTCTAGCTAGCGAAATGACATCACAGAAAATGGCAAGTCGCTGGTTCGATTCTGGCCGTGGCAGAACTGTCTCAACGAAAATGAAATGCTAGAGACCAGTGTGCAATGTCAGTGCACGTTAGAGAGCGCCAGATGGTAAAACATTTCTCAGGCCCCCCTACAGTGCGACTCGTAATCGTAGAGATTTCGGCATCTATGGCCCCAAATATTAAGAGAAGCTTCTATGGGTTACAGACTTCAGGGACGGCAGCATAAGTTGTGCAAAACCTAGTGCCGGCGAGCGTACGGAGATGGCTTACGCAAAGAGGCTTCCGAAGATACTTTGGTCATATTCGTATTTCTACGTGCAGGTTTCCAGTATATCGTGCTCTCCCGCCCCTAGTTGGCCATCAGGTGTTAGTGATCTGAAAGTATGATCTTTCATCGAGGTCGCCTGCCTTTTCACCAGAGCTGTGCAAATGTAAAAATATTTGGTGCGAAACGAATTCAAATATTGAAGTGCAAGTGCAAATCAAATAAAATATTTTCAGAATATTTCTTCAACACTTCGAAGCGATACTGCAAAAATAAAGTTTGAAGAGAATCCTAAGCACATCTTTATAAGACAGCAACATGAACAAGCTTCTGTTGGTCGAGTGGCTGAGGTATTCGGCTGCTGACCCGCGCGTCGTGGGATCGAATGCCGGCTGCGGCAGCTGCATTTTCGGTGGTAGCAAAGTGCTGTAGGCCCGTGTGCTCAGATTTAAGTGCATGTTAAAGAACCCCAAGTGGTCGAAATTTCCAGAGCCCTCCACTACAGCGCCTCTCGTAATCATACCATGATTTCTGGACGTTAAACCCCACGCATCAATCAATCCATCTTTTGGCCAGGTAGATAAAGTGCTGGCTGGGTGGTGTTTAATAGTTTTCTTATCAAAAATGGGGCAATGCATACGCCCAATTGGATTCGCGTACATTACCCAGTGCAATAGAAATGTTGCCGCGGACACTTTACATGTGAAATGCAATTAAGCTATTCCGCCGACAACTTCTTCTCTTTCAATTTCTGTGGAAGCCCAACTGGTATTGTGCACAACGGTGTGTTTCCTTCGAGTCTGGAGCTCCAAATCTGCTTTGTAGACGTCAATATATACATGTACATCGGAAATTTCAGACGCTAAGTACATTTGGCATCTGACTTTTCAGATTTCCTGCCCGAATTTTATTCTCAAAGGAGCATTAATTGAACCCCTACCTCTGCAACATCTACCATCTCTATGTTGAAACCAGCGCTTTCTTTTTGAGTCAATGCATTTGCAGTTGTAGCAGTCTGTGGTAACAGAATCTGACAGGTGGCTTTGCCACAATATGAGAGAGTAATGGGGTGAAGCAGAATAAAGGAAAATTTGCAGGCATCACAGTCAGTTGGACGTTGACTGTATCTGTCTTTGGAAAGTTCAAATCCTTAGAATAGAAAAAGTTCAGTGCAAATTGAATTGAATAGCACTATCCAAAAAATACTCAAAATTTAGAATATTTGTGCACCCCTACTTTTCATTTTGCCTTTCCTCGTTGCATTTCATAGTTTAACGCCTGACTGTCATTGTTGCCTGTAGCAGCGGAAGTGTTGCACTGCTAAGCATGTGGGCGAAGGTCCAATTCCCGGCATGGATGAAGGAAAAGGCTAGATGGGAGTATTGTGCAACGCAATACTCCCATCTCACGCATGCTAAACTTTATTTCTCTTGTCCCCCTTTTCCTGATAGAGAAAGGGCATCTAATTTTTATATCAAAAAGGCAATCTCAACAAAGGTTGAAGTAGGACTGCATACTCTGAAAAATTTTTAAACTGAGAGCTCACTTAAGCATACTGAACACCTTCTCACTTTCATGTAAGCGCAGAAGTTTGTCAAGCCTTTCCCTGTTGTGTGCATTGATACAGCTACGATGCCACATTCCAGATCTAATTGTTCACTTGAAGTGTTCAGGAGTGCTGACAAGACACACTAAACTGTTGCTTTTATTCTGCAAGCTTTCGATAGCGGCGTTCAGTTTTAACACATTAAAGACAAAAACTGCTATGCCGAAGCACCCATAAATAATTTTGGCAGCAAATTTTACACGGAACACAGGTTACGCTATGCACGCGTTAGTTCATGGCTTCATGCTCCGTTTGAATTCGGCCAATCACCAAGTGACTTTCTGTATGCTTCCCCATAAGTTGCGCTGGCCGCACTTGCTGCTAGTGTTTCGGTATGCAAGCTTTGTTCTGCTCCATAATCGCAAGCCTCGAACATCAGGTTCAGGGCAAGAGTTAGGACAGAAAGTTAGCGCTACGTTAAGCAACACAGAAACATGAGCATTGGCAGGATTTTTCGCATACCCCTGTCCATGCACACAAATGAGTGTTCAGCGCTTTCATACGAAGTGATCTAATAGTGTGCTGCCTGCGACACAAATTTTTCATCATCATCGATTTTATCTGTTCTTGGCATTGGCTTGGCAACCTTAGATAAAAATTTCAACACCTGTTGCACCCATCTTCGTAAAATTTTAACGTTCGCTCAAACTTTGACTTTTGCATTTCATGACCTTCGTGTTAGAACTGTCCCCCTTTTTTTTCATTTCCTTATTATGGAATGCTTTCTACGCAGCTATTTATATATTTATATATTTTATTATTTACGGTAGTGTCAGCTGCCAGTTTTTCTGGCTCTGTTGCACCAACATTTTATAGCAAGCATCTATATATAGTTGTACACATGCGTAACTTAGACATAGTTTAGCAGGCTTGAAGCTTTTCTAAGCATGAATAATACTGTGTTGCCTGCAGTGACAGCTGTCTCCTTGCTGCGTTTCATTGTACAAACTATCGCATTACAGTTTTATATGTACTTTGATGTGTGATACGTGTAAAAATTCTGACAATAAACGACCTATTACAACCACTATGCAGAATCTTTAGACAAGTGTCGTCTCTTTTGTGCCAGGAGCAAATCAACGTATTGTAAGGTCACACAGCTTATGGGCAGTGGAAAATACTTTTAACATATTACAGTGTGTGCTCGTTGCGACTCAGGAGCCGACCAAAATATCGACATAAGTTTAGTTATTTTTCTTTCTTGTCTGAATACAACAACCATAGGTGGGCAAAACCTGTGGAGCTCACTCAGACTCTCTAGAGTAATATATTTTGTACTTCGGACTCAAACTCGCTTAATTTTTCTGGGATAAACTCACTCGTACTCACACTCGCGAAAATTTCCTTCAACCGGACTCACTCAGACTCGCGGCTTCCGGGATCGAGTCGACAGATGAGCAAGTTTACCGACTTATGCAATGAACCCAATGTGTCATAATATGCATATACTGTAAAATCGTGAGCAAGTGCACCCCCTATACTGAAAGATCCGAAAATATTTGGAGGGAAGAGGGGGGCTTCGCTCGGTCGCTGATCAAAATTCCAAATGGTGGCCTAAGAGCTGCTTAGAATGAAGAATGCACACCTGTGCTTCTAACGAAATGCTTCATTGAATATGCATTCAATGAATGTTTGCATTCACTCTCGACGGGCTAATAAAGCCGGCAAAAATGGCCAGATGGGAACGGGAAGCACTGCTGTGTTCTTTGGCTCGTATTTCAAATCCCCCCAAAAAGTGAAGGGTGCTTGCTCGGGGTTTTATAATGTACAGAGTTTGTCAGTGTGAGGCTGGGTCTAACAAAAACAAAATGTTTGATTCAGGCAACACGTATAATTTAAATTCTTCAGAATGTGCTCGTTGGTTGATGCACCGCTGCCGACGATGTTTCTCCTGGAAAGGCTTCTCGAGAGTGGGCTGCTGCGACCTCTTTTTAGAGATTGTAACAGCCACCATCGAAATGGTTCTTCTCTTCGAACTGTGTGAAAAGGAAGAACTCCACCGGGCTCGCATTGGTACAGTGTTAGGGCTGCACCAGACAGAGGAAAGTCCCGGCTGTCAAAGAGTCTCTGAAAGAGGTCATGGCAGCACGATTTCGGGGAGACCGTGAAACGTGGGAATCGCGTTGACATAGGTGTATCGGTGCCAAAGGATTCTTTTAAATAATGTTGATATGTACCGACTGGATTAATAAACATTTTACCGGACCCATTCTTATTATTTCATGGATGAATTCTGTATGTACTATATACACCTGCCACCAAAGGTTCTCGAAATGTTGACTCCACTAAAGATATTAATTTATGCTGTGTTAATGCATGGCATTTATAACATATTGGGTAACTGTACAAGTCAAAGGCACTACTGTAGACTAGAATGTTTATTTAGAGGCTATGTTCTTGAACAAAGTGGAAATGTTGCTTTCTCAGAAGTTTTATGTTCCGCAAGCTTTTGTTTACGTTCGTGTGCGTTATCTGAAAATATAAGGCATTGTCAGCAAGTTCACACACGTTACGTTGTTAAACACTCCGGGTAAATTTATGTTTGTTGCAGAGTGTGGTAGCTTTTGCAGTTTCTGAAGCTGACACTTTTTTACGAATGACCGATAAGAACAGCTGAACCTTGAGAACATAAATGTAATGCATTTAATTGTCGGTTGTCTATTGTAGATACCAAAGTGCGCTAAGTGTTTGTTTGTAAAGCTCGTTACATGTCCGACAAAAAGAAGTATCTTCGTACAAGATGAAACTATTTTAACGGGAGTCCACTTCACATCAACATCGCCGAAGGGGTCCTGTAACACTTTTCAACATGATGGGAAAATACCAAGTAGTAGTCAAGGCACCCAAAACATGCAAAGCAAATATCATTGAATCGTACGCAGCAACAAATTTACAATTAAGCTTCTAAGACGGCTCCAAATCGCTATCTCGGCAAATTTCATGACAAACTGGCCTGACTGTGCCACTTGCAAGGACCTATGGCTTTTGGTCGATTCGAGTATTCGTGTACTTCACTGTTACTGCAGCCTCCACAGGCTGCTGCCGAGTGCCCAGGCTGTGCTATATAGCGCTACATTACAGAATTGCACTACTGTGCTTATGATGCCACTACAGGAGAGCTGTCGTGTTCAAAGAAAAAAAAATGTATGGCAGCTTCATTACTGGTAAACCTTAGGAAATGCGTTGCACGGGCACCCACCTATTCCCGTCCCCACACTCTGCGAAACACCCTCTCTTGCACTCTGCTGGGGTTCGCCCCTTGTTTCCAAAACATTTTATCAATTATATGTAAATTAAAACACTTACTTCACAGCTGTATATATTAATTGCAATATCATTCTGGACCTCGTTAGCTCTTTTATGGTTTATAATGAGCACTTTACTGTGAGCGTGATAAAGCCACACGATATCGACGAATGACAAGGCAGACCTCTAAAGTGCTTGATGCTCAAGCCGAAGATGCTTACCGACTAGGCTTGTGCGAATAATCAAACACTTTGAATACAGATATTAATGCATTTAACTTGGCTTTGATTCTAACTTACATTATCGGAAATTTCAAAGTAGGTATTCAAAATGAACGAACAGTTAAACGATATCCGCATGTAACCGCTGTATAAGTTGCTTCACTGCAATGAAGAAGTGCTATACCGTGAATACACGTATGTAGAAAAAATACACCGCCGCGAAGCCCTACTTTGCATCAATTCTTATTTTAAATTTAAAAGCTTGTTATGCTTGCTTATATGATCTAATAAAAGGCAACATATTTTGCAGGTTATCACATGCTCTCTACCGAAAGTCATATCTTGCCACTATTCAAAGTTTTTTCCTGTTCCTTTGGACCAAAAATAAAATTGACATTTGCACACACCTTGTTTCAAGTAAAAATTTATATATATAGCACAGACTGGTTAGGTTATGAAAATTATGCAGATTTTTCTTTAAAATGTGTAATAAAAAAATAGTGGGACCCTTTAAACTCTTAAAGCTTCGCCTTTAAGAGTTGAATGCGATAGCGTAATCCAGTCCCTAGTGTGCCCTTCAACCACTAAGTGCATACTTATTATTATGTTTTGTTACACTCACACAAATATGTGCGTGCACAAGTGCATCATAAATATAATAATGGTACAGGTTTTCGATCTATTTAACAGCACCTTTATAACAACTTCATAAAAATATTTTACAGTGATATAGTCACATGGTCCTCTATTATGAACTACGCGTAGGCGTGACACTTGCATTCGTAAATGGCCACTTTCAGTCGAGCGTCTTGCGTTAGTTATCTGGCAATTGTTCGACTTGTTCTTCTGGAGATTTCTTCCGACCAATCGCAACAAGCATCGCCTTACGGTTAGTGAAATGGCAACTGCAGTACTTATTTGATGGTGTTGCAAGAATGAAAAGCTAAATCTATCCAAGTGTTGTGGTTTGTTGAAATGGCATTTCCTTGAAGGGGCACAAAGAGTCTCACAATGCCTCACATATCGCAGCACATTATCTAGCGTTTGCTGTTTGCATGATCAACGCCTGTGGAAAGCCATGATATGTTTTCCTCTAGATGATATGTACGATATGTTTTCCTCTAGAAAAAAATGCGTTAAGGAAACTCCTTCCACCACATGGCATTTGTGTAGTGTTTTTTCCCGAAGCAGCTGCAAGTTTACGTCGTGGCTTCATGGAAGGACACCTGCTTGCAACATGAACGGCCCGGTTTCAATACTCAATGGGACTAAAAATTTTATTCTTTTATTTGCTTCTTTTTCGATTTTTCGCTCACAGATGATTTTTCCCTTACAACCTACAGTGCTGATGCCAATGGTGGAATCTTGGCGTCACGAGCTCTCTAACACTATCGTGTTAAAACTAACATACTATCTATATTTGATTAGAAGTTATTCGAACCAAATCAATGTTCGCTTCGAACCTAAAATTTACTATTCAACAAGTCTAGTGCTGACGTAGCTCCTCGTCCATTTATCACACCCAGTGTAGCTTTTGGCACACTCATTGGGACAAAAAAAATATGTAAAACTATTCACTAGGAAAAAAAAAATCTAGCAGTGGCATAGCTAGGCAATGCCAGGATATGTGTAGCATGAGCTAAGGGGGCGCTGCTAAACTCCATTACACGCATGGCACTAATTACCGACGTCAAGTCTTTCATGTGCCACAACACACGTTGCACACATCTCAAATAGATTGATTAGAAAGTCCGTCTCGAAGGTCCGTGTCGCACTGGCGCTTTCGCTAAGTTTCACCGCATAGTCCGTCGATCGGCCCCTTGGCGACGCCACTTAGCTAGACATTTCTCCCTTTGCTCTGGTGTCTCCGCAGCACGTTAGGCTTCCTTCTGTTCATTTTTCCTATGCCCAACTGCTAAATGCCAGGCAAGTACTTCATGATTGACGAGGTGAGTTTCTCAACTCTTCTGCACAGCAACTTTGCTCTCCTTCTACGTGGCTATACCAAAATATCAAAGGCCCGCTCTATGTGTGTACCAGCGGGACAGGCGTGACGAAAGAGAGCAGCGTGCGCGAGGTGCACGAGCCACAGGGTACGACCGGAATGCGGCTATGATGTCACTTCTCTGGAATGCACAGATCATTGAGGCGCGTGCAGTCACTTCTCCACAAGGCTTTCGCTTGTGCACGCGAAACCACTTTTGCTCGGCCAGCGTAGCTAACGCTACAAAACCCATGCAACTCTTCTTGTTTTCAAAAAATTTAAAAAGATTCAAAAAATTTCTGCAGCTGTACATGCACTATGCTATATGTACACTCCAATAGTGAGATCATTTGATTACTTGAAAACGTGTTGCATAGTCACTAAAGGAAGTCAAACTGCAAAAAGTTTTTTGGAAGTTCAACTTTATTTAAACATTTGCAAAGATTTTTTTATTTACTCCCTCCCACCCCAGTTTCTGGAGGTATGAGCAAAAAAAAAGCACACATCACGCCTCGTACCCGTCAACCTCAACTCTCCCACCCCACCCCAGTCGCTCACCTTTTGGTGATAAAAGACCAAGAAAAAGATATGCCACGCCACTAGCAAACAATACTGGCTGGCAGACAGTCGGTGAAGATATGGTACAATTTTTTCTTTCTTCGACGCTTCCATCCGCTCTCCTTGCACTCTTCGCGTCAACTTTGCATTAAATAACCGGGCCTCCTGGGTAGACGCGCGTCTGTGTACATTCCCGGGCGTTTGCATCTCGTCTTCCGAGTCTCTGCTTGAACACTCTGCACTCTCAGTCATTCCCACTTTTCCCAGTCATCGTCAGCCTGCCAAAAACAAACAGAACAGCAGAAGAAATCCTTTCTTCACGTGGCATCGGTGACACTGCACAATTTCAGAGACTCGGCCACATTAGCACAATGAAGACTCCTTATAAATGTACTCGGCCATCCTGCACATAAGGCAACAGCCGCATTGGGAACTGAATTATAAAGGTATCGCAGGTCTTTCAGCAAGCTCTACTTGGTTAAGTGCCTGAAGAGTTCTCGGTAACATCCTTCAAACTCTTAGAGCCTGGATCTCTATTGGCTAACGAAAACCATTCGAACTTTAGTTGGAAATGCTTACACAGTCGAACCCTTTTATGAGAGACACTGATGTAAGAGACCAATGGGTATTACCACTACAACTGTTAACTGAAAGAGCAGGGTGACAGTGATGATAGAGCTCCCAGTGCCTGCAAGAGAGTTTGGCACGTTCAGCACAGCAAAGCTTATATTTTGAGATCAGAAGGTGAAATTTGGAAGCAGCAGTGGGAGCTGTGTCATGGCAAAATTTATGAGAAGATGGCATTAAAACGGAATCCAACGAGTATGAAAACAGCACCTCCCTGTCATTTTTTTTAAAATAATGGCTGCTGCGTGTGACTCCGAAATTGAGTTTTCAATACCTAGCATGCTCCAACATCTGGTACTGCTAACAACAGGTGATAAATTTAATGGCTAGCGAGTTCCAATATGAAATGCTGTTTTCTATCTTATAAGTAAGTGAACAGGTCTTTTTTCGTTTAGACGCACTCCTTCTTTGACATTTGCGCTGGACCTCTCAGCTAATAAGGTACTCACACAGATGTCAAAACAGATTTCAGCATAACGGTCTACAGGTTGACACCACAATTTGGTGCCTTCGTAACAAAACATGTCAGTACTAGCATGGCTGTGAAATATAAGATGCACATAAACATCAATGGGAACTAGAAATTTGTACATTTTGTTTGCGAGAATGTGGGGCTCAATGATATCGTATCATATTGTACCGCAAGCTCTCCAATGCCACTCTGAAAGAAATGCCCACAACGAGAAACCACGCCACAGCTGATGGCACATAAGCAATCCTATGATGATGCGGCAGATACGCAGAGCACTAACTTATCACATGCAACATGAGAGTGGACGAGTTGTGGTGGTTGCTATTTGATAAGCAAGAAGCAAGACTGTTGCAGTGTAAGCCTTGCATGCAGCTCGAGCTCGGCTGTTTGGTGGCAGCTTCGGTAACGGTTTGTTCATACTGTCGCCAGGTCAGCAGGTGTGGCAAGCGTGAGCCAGTCCACAGAAAAAGAAAGGAATGAATTGTTTAGAATTCAACACTTAGTTATGGTAAGTTCTTTTGCCATCCTTGCCTAATGTTTTTTTTTTTTTTGACACAGCATTTCGTATCATTTCATAATACTTTCTGTAGCTCCTAACAAACTGGCAGAGGTACTGGGTCCGACACACAGCTTTTGTTTCCGAACTGTACGGCACATGATGCAATGTTAGTGACGTCTATCGGCTTTCCGGGGGTGCAGCAGATAGAGGGTTCGGAAGAATGCTACAGAGCCTAAGTCCTGGCACGTTACGTGAAGCCAGGGATTAATTGACTCCACCTTGCAGAAAATAAATATGTGCTCTGAGAATTGAAATCTGTAGCACATCTGCACATTTTCTGAAGTTTCGCGACAAAAGCTGGAAAGCCTAGTATTGGTTTTCTCAGAATATAGGACGCTGCTGCATCACGAAACACAATGCACCGTGCAGTGCTTGACTTTTAAATGTGCCTAGCCCGTCATTCATTTTACCTCAGAGGCAGAGTGGGATGCCGGTTTCGCAACGGAAGCGGCGGGGGCAGCGTCCGTGTCCGCCAACTCAAGCTCAAACTCCTCCCAGTCGCTAAGGTCTGGACGGAGAGGGGTGGTTGGGTATGGGGGGATTGACAGTTGGAAGAAGAGGTGATGGGGATAATGAAGAGAACAAAAACAGCAACATGACAATTATGATAAGATCAAGAGTTGGGTGCTGAGATGGTTATGTAAACAGGGCACGTCACAGAAAGGCAAGCCTGCTCACGGTTCTCGCAAGGAAAAGGGCACCCATCCAAGATGCAACAGGCACAGGGTCGCAAGGGAAACGCCTCCATCAATCTAGACTGGTACACTGCCTTTTTGGAATGCTTGAGATCTTTTATGAGAGATGACAGAATAGCAGATGTAGCTTGCAACCACGGCCCCCTTAAGACAACTAAAGCTTATCTCTGAAGTCCTGCTTTCACAGAGGCTGCAACCCTGCCATGACCAATATAGTACCACGAACACCATGCACGTATTGGGCTATGGTACCTGAACCCAGAAATTCCCTTTAAAACACCAGAATCGTTATGACAACGACATACTATATTGCGAGAAAGCAGCACCAATAGTGCGATGTCAGATTGTAATACGATTTCATTTCCAATCCTATTCAATATCGAAACAAAAGTCAACAAGAGTTGTTTCGTCTTTGTTGCTGGGGTTTATATCATTCATCTCATTTAAAGAAATACTAATTTTTCTTCCTCTATGTCGATAACTATATCATGACAGAAATGCAACAATTCAATATGTCAGTATAGCTGCCTCAAGAACTAGTATACCTCAAGACGTGGTGGCAACTATGAATCCGAGCGAGAATCGCGGATAAGGCTCAAAACTTTATGTGAATTCAGCCTGCAGCCTTTCTCAGTTTTGACATGCCGTAGCTACAACTTCAAGAACGCTCAAGTCGGTATTGAGCTCCGACACCTATCATCCTGAAAGCCAGTGGTCTAGACTTCAAAACACCTACATGCGTAGCACTAAGGAAAGTCGCAAGAATTTTGGTCTAATAGTTGTCACGAGTGATACCAATGGTGAGTTACATGCCTTAAGTATAGCGGGGCTCACACTACATTAAAGTTTTCCAGATTACTGTTAAAGCTTTATTCTTTGTGAAACTAGTGAATCGCCTACGAAAGACCGAACTGGTCTCTACAAAGGAACGGGCTTTACTTTTGCTTTAAGTGTTCTTGTTATCAGTTTGGTACTTTGATCTTGGAGCTCAAAAGAGGTAACGCATCTGTTACTCCAAAATTGTATCTACCAGTCAAGTTTGAAAAGGGCGTTCTCCTGCAGTGGCTTTGGCAACTGAATAGGGTTGGGAGGATCACTACAACTAATGGAGCAGAAAACAGGCAACAATTAGCCCTACAACAGGTACAGATTCGGAGAAGTGAAACTCCAGGGAATCAATATGGCATGACTGGAGTGGCAAGTTGCTAGGAAGTTGCAAGCATAGACGTGCACACAGGGGGCCCGCCGCCACAAGTTAGCCCCAAACATAGACATAATTGGGGGGGGGGGGTGCGGTGATGAACCTTTGATGAATTCAGCAAAACATATGGACAAATGGCATGACATGTATGATGGAATCAGCAATAGAATCGACATACCATTAGCGTCAAACTAAACGTGAACAGCTAGAAAGATTTACAATGGCATTGTGAATAGGATCAGCATAGACAGGCAGATATGTGCAGATGTGCGCGCCTGTCCGTGTTGATGACTGGAAGGCACGCGTTATATCATAGTGAATGTCTGCTGCTGTTTGAGTTTTATTTGAAGCCAACACTAATACAAGTATCTACTAAGACTTTTGACTGAAGAGATGCACAGCAGGCATTATCAACAAGGTGAAATGATACTAATAATGATAATATTTACAAAATTTAGAGAAAATGCACGAGAAAGCACTCAATGTATGGAAAATATTTTGCACAAAAGGAGGAGCTGAAGTGCGCTAGCTTGCGTCATGAAGCCTGAAATGCATGGAAATAAGGAGTGAAGTGCTTAAGCAATGACCAACCTCATATGTAGCCAAGGAGTAGTTTACAGAGGAAGCAATCAATGAAAGATTCACACGATGCAGCGAGAGATGACAATTGAACAGTTATTTAGTCTAAACTCAAACACAAAACAGGCAGCAGTGACGTGCGGAAGACAAAGCACACATGCCACAAGCAACTCGCGAAGAACAGTTAATCAGAAGGTGTAACAACAACACTGGGCTGTGGTCATAATCCCATAAGCCAGTGCTGAAGTTGTAAAAATATGCAAAGTGTGCCAAGTAATGAAAAGGTACTAACAAAGCAAATCAAGCCGTTCAGTGACAACACGATGACCTGATGAATATCGCCTGATAAGGGAGAGGTTATAATGAACACAGTTGCAAAAAACAGTAAATCTAAAATGAGTCTTTAAAAAGAAAAAAAGAAAGATGATAGAACATTTACATAATTAATCTGTCAAGTTTGTATGAAAAGTCATAACTTGTGTGCACTGTTGTAGAGAGGAGTGGGCCGGCTACAATGAAAACATTAATTGTGGCAAAGGACTGGACACGCCTTAGCACGAGTTAATGTTTTTTTTTTCCGATCAATAATTGTCTGAACACTAGCTAGAGATCTCAGAAAATTCACAAAAAGAGTAAATTTTGCAGGAAAAAAAAAAAAAAAAACCTTTCCCTCCTGCCCCTCCTCTTAGTTTACCCACAGAGCCACTGTCCAAGACAAACTCGATTCCTCTTGCAATCAGATTCAGCTAGAAACGGTGTCCTCTTGGCCAACAACACCTACACTTATATCAAAGCATGTTGTGAGACCATTATACCAACGATTACTTTTCGGGGAAAGCCCCAAAAGCTTCAAAGATCTTTTTCGAAGCGTAGTCGAACTATCAGTGCACCTGGTTCCCTTCAGAAATATTCATTAGAAACTGTAAGGGCGCAGAAATACCCCCCTGCCTTTCCTTGCATGTTCCTCTCTCTCTATCGATAGATGCAGAACAGGCAGTGTTAAAAGGTAACATGGAGATGGAAGGATTTCAGCGATAGATAGAACCGAGGTAGAAGCTGTGCGATTCGGTATATGCAGACACCACCACCGGGGGAGAGTAGCATGCAGAGATTGCCTTGAAGGAACAGAGTGCCAAGGAGACAGAAAAAACCCGGGTGTGCGGGCACGGCCGCTGTAACTCGTACACGCACCACTCAGCTGCTTATTGTTGTGACTTGATCAGTAGGCTAACATTAAGGGTCATATTTTTTTTCTATAATACATCATCGAATACAAGTCAATACAGTAATCAATCATTTATTAAATGTAACTGAAGGCACAGCTAGGCCCAAAAGTGACGATCACAAAGGCACCACCACCGCGACGGGGTGGTGCCTCAAGGGGCATTCAGAGCAATGATGCGCATAGAAGATGCGCTATATCCTGCCCAAAAATGCAAACTTCTCAAGTGCTTTCATTGAGAAATAAAGCTGAAAATTTCTCAAATACCAACTATGGAGCAACCGAAATGCTGTTGCGTGCTATTTGACAGGTGACAATATTATGTGCTCCATTATACCATTACACTTGTTTTGCAGGTGCCAAGGATATGTTCAGGTATACAGTCGAACCCAGCTAAATGAAACTGACAGGGCACGGAAACAATTTCGTTGAAGCGAAAATTTTGTTGTAGTGAAGTCGAAAAATATATAGCTGATCTGAGCTAGCAAAACAAAGGAACGTTTATTCCCAAAATTCAAAAAATGTCCGCTGCTTCCAATTGTTTCCCAGCAACATCGCGATGTGATTGTCACCAATTCATAGCAACCCTACGGTGAAAAGCACGCTGAAACAATGCCTAGAATTGCCTTCGTTAGCGAACCAAACAGTTGCATTAACACGTTGACACCGGCAGCTGTCCGCCGTCAAAAGTATGAGACAACGCCGAGATGGAGACAGGGTATCGTGGAGCGGCGACTTTTGCATTATTCTATGCCATTCTTATTATCCATCACACGCGGTTAGCTGATTTTGTTGATAATGCGGACAAACCGACGCTGTGATTAGTTACCGCACTGGCAAAGTGTGAACATAATGATAAGCATAGGAATCGAAAAAGGCATCGTTCTGCAGTTGCACCCAGCAGCTGCGTGGCGGAAACCATGAATTGAGCGACTGAGCTTCAGCTTCGTATCGCCTGCGGCTCAAAGCAAGCCAGTGGCAAAAGCAGGGCAGTCTCATTGTCGTCGCTATCGAGCAATGGTGGCGTCCATGCTTGCTGAACAGCAACGGTGTAGCGGCGGTTTTCGGTGGTGCCAACGCGTGTTTTAGACTTCGTTGACGCATTTTCAGGCTTTGAAAATGCATCGAAATGTTAAAGATTGGGTTTACTGCATAAAAATAAGTGTCTGAGCCTGGAATTAATTGCATCGTAAAATTTCGTTGAAGCGGGATGACTGAACAAAAAGTGTTCGTTGTGGCGACAATATTTGTGCATTGACTTCTATGAACTGCTGACGGGGAATCAAGACTTTTTCGTTGCAGCGGGAATTTCGTTGAAGCGGCATTCGTTGTAGCGGAGTTCAACAGTATGGGAATATCGTATGACACGCTATCCATGCACATTTTAATGTAAAGACGCAACTGACGCTGGTTAGATAACTGGTGGTGTGCGAGTACTTGAATAACAATCATATCCCACTGCAACGAAATTGACAGCACGCTTGACAATTTTGGTTTCTGGAAGTTTTACATAACACTGTCTGTGTTCTTAACACACTATGGACTCTGAAACCACTAGAAAACCTGCATATTAGACACAAAAAGGCAACTTTTTTCTTTACTGCTCACAAAGGTTCAGATCACCACAGCCATATCTTTAGATAGCTCTGAAGTTAATTAACTGCATTGGGAATCCATTGGGAATCTTAGCACCTGTACATCAGCAAAAGAGAATCAGTGCATTTGCATGTATTTAACATGCAATTTTTTGGCACTTATAAAGACCATGACATTATTAAAGAAACAACAAATGCACACTTTCTCACTATGCTTAAGGGGGGAGGTGGCTTTGAAAAAAAACTTTTTTATTTGTTGACCTACAGCAATGAAATTTGGCATGCATACTCATAAGTGTCTAGAATAGGGAAATATGCAGTTTCATCATGATAGCTTCAGTAGTTCTCAAGTTACATAATGCTACACGATCCAATTACATGGTCTGCTCGTGGAAAGCCTAGCGCTGCAACAAAACATGCCAGGAAGCTGCGAATGATGTTGATCTTTACTCAAAAGAAAGCTACAGGGTATGACACTCTCGGAATTTTTTAGTAAGTTCTCGTTTTTTTTTAGAGATCATCATGGCTGCCGACACACATTGTCAGAAACAATGGCACGGGCAAATCATCGTCTAGAAAAATAACAGGGCCACAAAACAGAAATTGAAGATTGCTGTACCCACAAGCAGTGTTCAGGGATTCAGGGAAAAAAACAGAATCAAAATCGGTCCAGTCATTCTCGTGCTACTCTTTCCACGAGCATTGCACAATGTCCAAAACACACTTGTGAGAAAAAGCCTGTCGAAGTTTTCGACAAGCTTTTTTCAATGAACTTTTTTGTTTCTCGTTGGATATTGATGAAAATTGGCACAGACACTAAGAATAACCTCACAGTGCTTCCTTAAAAGTTTTGAAGTGATACCACGAATACTTAACGAGAAACAAATTATTTCTTCATTGAACCATGTGGAGGGGCTGAGCATAATGTCAAAAAAAAAAAATGGTATTGAGAAAGCTGCGTTAAAAGTTTCAACTTTTCTTTACGTCTCTAAGACACCTAAAAATTGTGATTTCAGGTTTGTCTTGTGATATTTGACTTCTTTTCATGATTTACTCCTTTTCATGAGTTAAGAAGAACAAGTATGAATTTCAAACCAAGTTCTTTGTATGAAGGAGTGGTGTGATAGGTATGACAGAAAAGATTGTAATTGAATAAAACCATATACTGAAATTATTACACATACTCTTTTTGTGCTGAAGAAGTTGTAATTAGCGTAATTAAGTACTTGATTGCAAATATTCACTGAACTTTTTTTTATTTGGAGAGAGGTTTATTGCATCAGAAAAAATGGATCACACCATGATGGCCTATGCCTTCTTGCTAAATAACAAAGTTATGGGCAGAAGACTGGTGGCACGGAAATTTCTAGCAGTATAATTAATGACACGAAACGGGCATATAAAAATTCGTGCCCCTGATTCACACATGCTCTTTCGCCACTCTTGCCGTGAAACGCATCATCAGACAGCCGGTCGCGGAAGCTCTAATCTACAGCAATTCATTAACCTCGGAACATTCATAGACGTTCTTGGCGATATCAAGCACGGCTCCAAGCACGTCTTAATCGCATCACAAAAGCTTATTGACAGCACTCCATATGACCGTGGGGTGCGCGGCCGCGTGGACAGTGCAGCCAACGCGTAATGCACTTGCCGGCGGCGTTCGATGACGATGCGCGCAATGTGTAACTACGAAGACAAAAAATCGGCACGCACTGCACTTGGCATCGCATTTTCAAATGACGACGACGCGCGAAACTGCTAGCCGCTGTTCCGAGCGATCCTTGGCAGTGAGGGGGGGGGGGGGGGGGAGGCGTGACGAGCTTGACTGTTGTCCGCTGCGCCGATGCGTAAAATGCCCGTACAATATTCAGAGGAGCTAGCGAGTGATGTGGTACATTCCTTGCGAAGAAGCACGTCACCAAGAGTGCGCTTGCGCGTCGTTCCTGCCCGCAGCCTCGCTGTCAGCGGAGTTAGGCCTAAAGCCGACTCCGATGACGCGCCGCACTCGTAGACCGCCGCGCGCCCGCTCGTAGTAATCTGATCGTGCATCCGGTGCGGCCACTCGTAGTAATCAGACCGCCGCTTACAGCTTCGTTGCTTGCGAAGAAGCACGTCGCCACGAATGCGCTAGCGCGTCGTTCCTGGCCGCAGTCGGCGGAGTTGGGGCTAAAGACGACTCCGATGACGCGCGGCGCTCATAGACCGCGCTGACGCTCGTAGTAACCTGATCGCGCATCCGCTTACTGCTCGTAACTAAAGCATAATTATATCTTAAGTGATTATCAAGCCGTGAACACGTCACGAAGTGGCGATTTTCGAGAGCCATGTCCTCGCGACGCACAAGCAGCAGACGACGATCTCCCGGAGCGAGCATCGGGCCAATGGCGAGGCGAGCTGAGGCAACATGGCGGCCACGGCCAATCAAGGGCCTCAAAACGACTTTCAAACATTTGCTTTTTGCTCGCTTGTTGTTAAAGGGAGGAGCCAGCTGAGGCGGGAAAGTTAAACACGAAGAAATGCTCTTTCCGATAAGCCCAAAAAGCCGGCTCCCGGCCCAAGCATAGCGAAGCTATTATTTTTTGAAAATCGCCGTTTTCTAACCATTTCCAGAATAGTTTTTGCTACCTAGGTGAGTGAAACGAATTTTCCGACGCACTTCTGCGCGGTTTTCAGTGTAGATATTTTGGAACCAGATAGAAAAAGGGTTCCAGAAACTGAAAACTTGAGTTTCAAAAAATCGATTTTTTTGCTATTTTTCGCGATCCCAAAGCCGCGTCCCCCCTTAAGTAGACAGAGTGCCTCAGCCGTGTGCGAGTCAGGCCTAGAGCACTGTGCGAGTATGTGTGAAATAAGACACCTAAATGATTTTCTTACACATAACCTACCACTGCATATACCAACGACCCCATACACAAGGCACAGAAAGGTATATATAAAAACATGAAACCTCATGTATTGTTGCAATTGATTGATTGATTGATATGTGGGGTTTAACGTCCCAAAACCACTATATGATTATGAGAGACGCCGTAGTGGAGGGCTCCGGAAATTTAGACCACCTGGGGTTCTTTAACGTGCACCCAAATCTGAGCACACGGGCCTACAACATATGTATTGTTGCAAAGCTGCCTCCCTTGTGTTTCCATAAAACAGTACAGTGAAGCAAACTTAACACCATAATTCACCTATATTTCTACATCCTAACTTAGCCACGAATTTTCTCTATATTTTATGCATGTCACACGTTAGAAAATACGGTACGTATTAGTATAGGCACTAAGGCCCTCCTTACCTTTCCCACTCGATGACTCTGAACCAGGACCAGGAGCCGTTGCACTCGCATCGGTTGGTGCAGCGGATGTTGCATCTCGTTTTGTAGCTTCTGCTGTTGTTGGAACCCTCTGGGCAACTTGTTTTTCGGCACCAACTGCCGACTCACTGGCGTCCGCTACTGCACCCGTCTCTTGCTCAGATGCGTTATCCGCCTCAGTCATTGCCTCGACTTGCAACGAAAGCCTGGCTGCCAGCACCTCAGCAGCCGAAATGGGATGAGGGTCCAGCACGCCGGCTTCGAGCGCTTGCTGAAGGGCAAATAAAGACACTGACAACCAATTTTACGGTGCCCATTTTCTTTACAGCAACGAAAAGCATACCGGTCGGAGTATCATGGTAACGTGAACAATGCCGTGAAACAGGTGGTCACCTATGTGAAAGATGCAATCACTTCTGCGAATTTACTGGTCTGCACAAACACACACTGAAGTGTCTATAGTGCACTTCGGCTAGTGTGCATCAAAGCATAATACAGAACACCTCGCAACAAGTCGCACAAGACACGACAATGGCTCCATTGTATTCAGCAACTCGTTGTAAACTTATATTTACAGCACTGCAAGAATAGGAACGCGGTTGCTAATTACTTCACTATATAATCGCCAATGTACATTTAGCGATTTGAAAATTTGGACTTGTTCGATATGTCGGAATTCACAAATTCACCGTTAAGGTTCCCATTGCACTAATGCATTTTCGCGACTGATTTTTCGGACGAATTTATGTTCCTATGTTCGATTTTCCGGACTAAATTGTTTGTTTTGAGCTGTGCCGCTCAATTCTGAAAGTCGCCATGTTGGATTTTTCGCTGGCTTGGTCGAGTTTCACTTGCGGTGGTTAGTTGTGTGGCCTCCTAGAATGGAAGCGCTCACAATCTTCCAGTGTTTGAGGCCATGTTTGATCTTCCTTGGCTAGCAAAACTTTTCTCATTCAGCCTTATCATCATCCTTAATACGCCGGTAGGTTGTTTTTATTTTCTGGGCATTTGATTTTATGGTCATTGCGCATGTGGCCATGTTAGTGGTGGGCCAAGTGTCTTTGAGCCATCGTGCACGTCACATGCTCACTGCTATTCAGGATTGCTCAGTAGCACTCTGTGGTCACGGCGCTCGGCTTCCAACATGGAACACGCAAGTTCAATAAAGGCCGTGATGGTAGCATTTTGACGCACGTTCAATAAAGGCCGTGATGGTAGCATTTTGATGGTGGCGAAATGCTGGAGCCTCACGTAGTGTGCGGTGTTGGTGCAGGTAAAAGAAGCCCAGCCCAGACCATGTTGTTAAATCCCACTGAACAGGCGAGATGTTGCACACAACTTTTTGCGCCCGGCATCAAGTTTCTTTGCTCGGTTCCACGGGGCCACCAACTCTGCCGCCCGCAACGGTCGGCAGTAGCAATTGCCAACGCTCTTGCCAACAATGTTACCGTAGCCCAAACAGAACCAAAATTACCCGTCCCCTAGAACAGCAAGAAGCACGGCATTATTGGGGATTTTTTTTCTAGGCTTTTCTAATCCAAATAAACTTCATTTTGATAACGTGACCAATTTTTTTAATTGTTCGATTTTTCAAACTATTTCGCAGTACCCGCCAGGTCCGAAAAATTGGTTGGCGACTGCAACTGTAAATTCGTTACATCCGTATTCTTTATGTCGAGCTACGACTACACGATTTCAAACATCTGGTCCAAGTCAAACATGGCCACTTGGTGTTTCTTGTGTTTCCATGCCTTTTTTCAAACATCTGGTCCAAGTCAAACATGGCCACTTGGTGTGGCTTGTGTTTCCATGCCTTTTTAGCAACAAAGTAGCTACTGCATCTAACTGCAGTGTGGATAGCACGGTTTTTCCAACGTCTGCCGCCGAACTTCATTGCCTATAAAGGCCAACATATTTGACAAGAGATCGGTCAAGGTTGGGTAATAAAATTACACGAATGAAAAGACTCTCGAGTCATGTCTACTCTTTATTTAATAGTACAGTCGAATCCCACTACGAGGAAATTGACGGGGGCGGACGAAAAAATTTTGTTGATGCAGAAATTCGTTGTTGCGAAATTGGTAAAATGCCTACGCGACACTCGACTCGCTTACTCAAAAACAAGCTTTAATTTCAAAACTCGGTCAACTTTGCCTGTTTTCGCTTCTTGCCAAGCGACGGCACTACACGAATTTCACACGCCCGCAACAGAGCCATTGCTTCGTCATCGTCCTGCGCCCCGATGCAACGCTTGTTGATGTCGAATGTATCGAGCATCAACGAAGTCCATGGTATCATGGAATCGCGTTGCGTGGTTATCTTATCTTCGTCTGACAAAGCACTCTCTTCCTGAACCCACTTTATGATATCTTCCTCAGTGATTTCCTCGCACACCACCAAGTCCGAGTCGGCTTGGAGGAACTCGTTAAGATCCACATCGGCAGGCACATCACTTTCTTGCAGGTCTGCCCATGCGACTGCGATTTCTTCGACAGGCAATTCGTCCTCATCGCAAGCTTCAATCGCAGAACCCTAAGTCTCGGCCCTTTCCACAGTGAACCCAGCATGGCAAAAGCGGTTCGCAACTATGGCGCTCCCCCTCTTGCATCACGAAGCAGCAATCGTTCGTCTCGCACTCAAGCCGAGTGTTCAAAATCAGCCTCTGAATTAGACGCTTGAGGTAATAGCTCTTCACACTTTGGATGACTCTTTGGTCAAGCGGGTGAACGATGGACGTGCAGTTTGGGGGCAGGAACTCAAGATGCACATTTTTGAGCTCCACGTCCTCAATGGCGTGCGGGGAACAATTGTCTAAAAGCAGACACACCTTTCAGCTTTGCCTGCACATGTCCCGGTCGAATTCTGTGGCCCAGTCGCCGAAATTTTCACGGGTCATCCACGCCTGGCTGTTGGCCACGTACCTCACTGGAAGGCGCCGACTTCCCTTGAAACAGCGTAGTTTCAAGCTTTTCCCAATAACCAAAAGAGGCAGCTTATCTGAGCCATCCATACAGGTGCACAGAAGCACGGTTATCCTTTTTTTACTGTGCTTACCTCCGTGACAGCGTTGCCCATTGAAATCCAAAGTCTTGTTAGGAAGCATCTCGTAAAAGAGGCCTGTGTCGTCGACATTTTATATATTCGACAGTGCATAGTCCGTCAGGATGCTGCCAAGGCTGATCGACATTCACGCGGCTGCACCATCTGTACCCGCCGAAACAGCTTCACAGCACAAAACTTTGCCGATGATATTGTGGCAGGCTTTGAAACGGTTCAGCCTACCTACACTGGCTTTAAAATCGTTGATGCCGAGCACGCAGGCAAAATCCAGCGCTTTCTGTCCCACAATATTGCCGCTAAGGGCAATTTTCTTGGCTTGCATCTCAATAAACTAGGTGTAGACAGCCTTGTCTAAGGCTTCACGCGTTCACTGTGTCAACTTCTTGAAGAAAGAGCTTCGATTATGGCGTCCTTGCTCTCAAATATAGTTGAAACAGAGCTCGTCACAATCCCCAACTTCTTTCTCCCAGCGTCAGCCTCAGCGATAATTCAAGCCTTGTCTTCGAGCGACAAAAATTTGTGTGCTTCTTTTTGCTGAGACATGGCTGATTCGCGACAACAAACCTTTGGGAAGCAATGACCAAGACCTTCGACTGCTCAATAAGCAACTAGCCAGTCAAACCGGAAGCACCGGAAGTTGTCGCCCGAAGGCCTCGTTGCACCCTACCGGGATTTGGCTCAGAATTTTCAATTTTGGTACAACTCCTGACAATGAAAACAGTTTCACAAACGTCATAAGAATGATTAAAACTACTAAAAATTTAATTATTGCGTGCTGTTCATGCGCAGACACGATTAAACACGTTTCCTTTTATTTTCCTATATTGCGTCGCCATCACTGATCATCATATACCGTGGCATGTTGTTTTGTTTACATTGCACAAGTCTACTTCGCGTGCGGTACGTTTGCTCCGAGCAGCTTCTCATGTGCTTTTATTTTTATGTTATTGAGGGGAGACATGGCGTTGGTATCACGAAAAATGGCAGAAAATTGATTTTTTGAAAATCAAGTTTTCTGTTTCTGGAAACCTTTTTCTATCTGTCTATCTGATTCCAAAACATCTACACTGTAAACCGCGCAGAAGTGCTTGGGAAAATTCATTTCACCATCCTAGGTAGCGAAACTTTTTTTCTGGAAATCACGAGAAAACAGCGATTTTCAAAAAATTATGGCTTCGCGATGGCGGGCCAGGAGCCCGCTTGGGCTCATCGGAAAAAGCATTTCTTTGTGTTTAAATTCCACCCTCAGCTGGCTCCTGCCCTTAAAACAAGCGCACAAAAAGCTAATGTTTGAAAGTCGTTTCGAGGCCCCTGATTGGCTGTGGTTGCCATGTTGCCATAGCTCGCCTCGCCATTGGCCCGATGCTGGCTCCGAGAGATCGTCGTCTGCTCCTTGTGCGTCGCGAGGACATGGCTCTCGAAAATTGCTACTTCGCGACGTGTTCACGGCTCGATGATCACTTATGAAATAATTACAATTCAGTTAGGAGCCGTAAACGGATACGTGATCAGGCTACTACGAGCGAGCGCGGCGCGTCATCGGAGTCGTCTTTAGCCCTAACTCCGCTGATAGCGAGACTGCAGGCAGGAACGACACGCTGGCGCATTTGTGGCAATGTACTTTTTCGCAAGCAATGAAGCACATCACTCGCTAGCTCCTAAGAACCGCGCATGGGCATTTTATTCATTGGCAGCGGACCACACAGTTAACTCGTCACCCCCTCCCTCCCCTCACTGTCAAGGATTGCTCGGAACATTGGCTAGCAGTTTCGCGCGTCATGACTCGAAAATGCGATACCAAGCGCGATTTTTTGTCATCGTAGCTACACATTTCACACACCGTCACCAAACGCCGCCGCCAAGTGCATCACGCGCCTGCTGCACTGTCCACGTGGCCCATGCGCTTCACAATCGTATGGAGTGCTCTCAATAAGCTTTTGTGATGCGATTTAGACGTGCCTGGAGCTGTGCTTGGTATCGCCACGAGCGTCTATGAATGTTCTGAGACAATGAAAGCCTTGAATATTAGCGTTTCCGCAACCGGTCGTGTAATGATGCGTTTCACGGCTAGAGTGGCAAAAAATGTTGAATGAGGCAGTGGCACGAATTTTTATAAGGCTGTCTCCTGCCCATAACTGTTATTTGAAAAGAAGGCATAGGCTGTCATGGTGTGAGCCACTTTTTTTAATGCAATAAACCTCTCTGTATATAAAAAAAATTTTCAGTGATTATTTGTATTCAAGTACTTAATTACGTTAATAAAAAACACACTGGCCAGATCACATGCATGAGAAGTTGAACATCACAAGACAAACCTGAGATCACAATTCTTAGGTGTTTTAGAGACGTCAAGAAAAGTTGAAACTTTAAACGCAGTTTTCTAAATACTGTCTTTTTGATATGACGCTGAGCCCCTCCATGAGGTTCAATAAAGAAATAATTTGTCTCTCACAAAGTATGTGTGGTATCGCCTCAAATTTTTTATGTAAGCACTGTGTGGTCATTCTTAGTGTCTGTGCCAATTTTCATCTACATCCAATGAGAAACAAGAAAGTTCATCGAAAAAATTTTGTTGAAAACTTCGACAGGCTTTTTCTCACAAGTGTGTTTTGGACATTGTGTACTGCTCGTGAAAAGAGTAGCACGGGAATGACTGGACGGATTTTGATGCAGTTTTTTTTCTGAATCCCAAAACATTTCTTGAGGGTCTGACAATCTTAGAATTCTTGTTTATGGTTCAGTTTTTTTTTTTCTGGAAGATGACTTGTACATGACACTGTTTCTCACAATGTGTAGGCAGCCATGATGATCTCTATAAAACATAAGAGAAGTGATGAGAAAAATCTTGAGATTGTCATACCCAATAGTCTTCTTTTGAGTACAGATCAACACCATCTGCAGCTTCCTGGGATGTTTTGCTACAGCGCTAGGCTTTCCGCGAGCAGACCACACAAGTCAAACCACGTAGCATGATGAAACTTGAGAACTACTCAAGGTATCACGATGAAACTGCATATTTTCCTACCCAAGACACTTATGAGAATGCATGCCGAACTTCATTGCTCCAGGTCAACAAACAAAAAGTTTTTTTTTTTTTTTCAATGCCAGCTCCCCCCTTAAGGTCCGTGGTTTGGCAAGGCATTAAAAACACTTTCAAAATTTTTAAATAAGCTCTACTTCGAAAAATTTCGCCCGTGCTTGTTCCACAAAAACTTCGTTGAAGTGTAATTGCTGCCGTGAAGAAGTTCATACTGGAGGGAATTTCAAAGCATTATACCATATGGGACTTCGACAGGGATTTGAAAAATCTTCGTTGTGGCAAAAATTTCATTGAAGCGGACTTCGCCATGGCAGGATTCGACTGTAAAAACTGGACTTACGTTTCGAGACCCATTCGGTCCCTGCTTCAGAAAACAACTGTGCGGCCGGCTTTGAAGGTAGCATTTTTTTTAGTGGTGGTCTCCCTCTCCACCATTGTTTTCCCTATTAGTTCCAGGGACCGTGTGCTACATGCCCAGCAAGGTTGACCAGTTATTGTTTCTAGGTGTCATGAATCAATCAATCATTTTATTTCTTACACTTACTTTAACAGCAACGCTGTTCTTCCTTGGGGCTTTTATGTTCGGGGCAGTCATGATAGACTGTAGTGGGATTAACCCACTTTCTGTGGGTAAATCCCATGAAGGATGTGTGCCGCTCCTGCCTCTACACCCACAACTCATTGCTACACCCATTACTGCTCCTCAAACTTCTATCAACCCTACTGCAAGCCACTACCTTCTCTATTTCCTAATTTAATCAAAAGAAAAGCAACGAACATCTGGCCACACAAGCAACCTAGCCAATTACCTTCAAGGAACAGCTGGGTAACGTCCTTTCGATGTCCTGCTCTTGCCCTCCCTCTTCCGGGGTCAATGTGCCCAGCACGTCGCATCCGGCGTCTCCGGCGGGGGAAGAGACTGCCTTTGCGGGCTGGGGCGAGTTGGAGCCACTCTGCTCAGCCGATGGAGCGTTTGGCGTATTGGGGGGCACCACCAAGGGCCGAGAGCCCAGAAACCGGCAGCCGGGCCCCACTAAGGTTTCCATCAGGTGGTCAGAATCCACTGGACAACACGATGCAAAGTGAGCTAAGGAAAGGCAAATTTGTGCACAGAGAAAAAGACACTAAAAGAAGAAACAACAAAAAACAGGCGGTGGAAAAGTCCACCTAATTATAAAGCCTATCATATCTCTAGGTGCAGCGAATGGGACACGAGCATGGTACGGCTTGCTTCGATTGGTTTGAGAGTCAATAAAACAGGACAGTGACATCAGTCAACGATTACCGAATTCACTCGCGCAATGAATGCACTCTCACAATAAACACACCCTCAACTTCAGTCGTCAAAATTTGCTTTTTTTATCCTGCGTAATAAACGCACCCCCGATATTCATCCGCTGCAGTTCAAGTAACCGACACCTGGCATGTCCCTTCTCATCGGATCTCTTCCGTTCTTCATTATAACGCCGACGCCCCTCGGCCACCTCGGCACGCTCTCTCCCACCATCTTCCCTCCCCCCCCTTTTCTAATTGTGCGCGGCAAGCCCCCCAAAATTTGTAATTATCTGTGCACCCCAGCTGTGTTCACCAACAGCGCAAGTGTAGACATAGCAGCTGACAAGCACACAGCAAGCGAAGGTCACGAAAGTGCCCGCGTCAACCCACCGCCGCTTTCTGCAAATACGAAAATTTAAGGCCCAACCACATACATGCGATTTTTGAGCGACGACGGCAAGATTTCCTGTCGCCGCGCCTGTCGCGAAAGGCCATTCGTTGCCATCGCGTTGCAGGTTTCTGGAAAACCGGAAAAAGATAGCTTGTTGGCCGGAACAAAAAAGTGAAAATTTTTGCAACAAGGTAGCACCCCCAATATTCGCTTCCCTTGCAATTTGTTCTTCATTTTTTTTTTAACTGCGTGTACTCAAAGAATGCGAGATATAAGCTACCTTTTCTACAGAAACTTCTGATGTGGACAGCGAGGCGGTAGCCGTATTTTGTCACTGACCTTGTTATAGACTGTTTGTTTTGATGCTTCGGTGGTACCTTGCAGCAATTTTGGTTACTTGTTGCAATGTCTATGGCAGCCTCGCAGTCATTGTGCGAGGTTGCCACGAAGTTCGCAAAGTGCGCTGTAGCGTTGCAGCTCACGCTTATGGGCACCTCTCAAAATTACAACAGATAGCATTGTCGTGGATAAACAATTACAAGAAAAGAAAGCTGCGAAATGCTTTTATGAAGTGCATGGGCGGTGCAGGGGCAGTTTGCAGAAGGTAGCACCTTCTACAACTGAAGATGAGTGATGTGCAACACAAGAGCAGTTTCCAAACAGTGTAAAATATGTCAATTACAAAAGGCTAAGCAAGTTAACTTTTCCTTTTTTTTTTGCATTACACTTTTTTTGCTCATACCAAAAAAATTTTCACAAGATTTGCCGGGCATAGTAAATGCACCCTCAACTTTGCTCCGATTTGCACAGAAAAAAAAAATGTACGTTCAAAGTACGTTCATTATGCGAGTAAAAACGGTACTTGGAAAAGTGGTTTGGGACCCAGTTAAAGACAACACTGACCACCACTGATGGAGAGGCGCTCACTGGATTCCTGGACGCTGTTGAGAAGCTCTTCTTCGGCCTGCCACAGCTGGAAAGCACGGAAGAAGTAGCGCTGCCAGAACTCCTCGTGCGGCACCGCCCCCGGCACCAGCTCATCGTATAGCCGCTGCACTTCACTATAGTTGAGCAGAATATCCGCTATTTCATCCTGAAAGGGAGAGAGGAAAGCGTGGTACAATCGAGGATAAAAGCCTGCAGAACATGAGCAATGCAAGAACAGGTGTCTCATTGAAACAACATGCGAAAATTATCTGTAACAAGCCTTGAAAGCTGAGCGAGTTGGTAAGGATAGCAAACTGCCCAAAGAGAGCAGGTACTAAATCCCACTTTCTGTAAATCCGGTGCATGCCGAAGAATAATACAGGCTTTGCAAACTAGGATAAAGGCAGAAGGGTGTGTCAGTGAACCTTCTACAAGTCTGTCAGATAAGGAGTGTGCATACTGTAGCTGCGGTCCACATGATACTGTTGACTTATGTGGCCTTACCCATGCGACTGTTTTATGTATGTTTTTCATTTATTGTGTGTGTGTGTGTGTGCATTTTTATATCACGCTGATAAACTGTGACTGTGACACATTGCCTGTTGCTTTGAACGACTCAGTTGCGAGTGTGCACTCGTCTGTCTCATTTGGTTCTTTCCTTGCGTCTTGTCTGGTGCGCAGTTTGCTCAAAGATGGGTGAACTCCCACATGCACTCAGATTTTGTTCAGTTTTTGAATGTTTGCTGTCACACGAGTGGCCAGAGGCTAGCTGTCCAATATGGAAGCTGTCTGATAGTTGGCTTCTGGCCAAGTGTCGGAACTAAGACATCAATTGACAGCCAAACGGAGACCACAAGCACAAGCTTCCCGGCATGCCACAATCATGTTACCACTATTACGACGATTTTGGAGAAGATTTTTTGAGACAAACTTAGTAACCTCATTCATGCTTTCTACAGTAAATGGCCAGTAAAGAATCCTCGTTACTAGCTCACTCATTTTCTCATTTTGTATCGAAATGGCCACTAACCCTTTCTGTGACAACTGTGGTAGTGAAGAGACCATTACAACATATCTTCTGCAACTTTCCTCGCTACAATGTGCAGAGAAAATCACTTGACGCGGCGCTACCTTGGGTAGATTGCAGACCAATGAGGGTGGACACCATTCTGGAATGTCATCCAGAGAGGTCATCGCGAGCGCAGTCCTCAGCTTCTTCAAGGCAAGGGACTTGAACTGGCGGTTATAGACTAATAAAGTTAGGATTACTGTGATGTGCGACTTTAAGTGCACGTGCTCTTCTATCTCTATTTCTCTCCATCTTTCGATCTCCCCCACCCATTTCCCCTGTGAAGGGTAGCATGCCAGTCACTCTAGAAGACTGGTTAACATCCCTGCCTTTCCTTTCCCTCCTGTTCCCTGTGTATATTTAGAAGCGAAAAGTATTTAAGGCAAGTAATTGTTCTTGAAGTCTGCACTTATTAACAAAGAGACATTGCAAACGTGGGACAATAACTTATTCCTTAACTACTTTTGAACTCTGAGTGCTGCATCTCAAGGTGCAGAGGTATAGCTCATATTCCTTCTTACAAAGAACTATCAATTTTGGCCGCAGCGTTGAAAATATTACACAATATCAGAGCTTGAAACGTTGAAGCTCAGTTTTGTATTTTAGTGCCAGCTTGCAGCACACAAAGCATAGGCACTTTGCTGGCACTTTTTCCAGTTGGTGATGTCTTCATCATAATGATGCCTGCATTCACTACATCATATGATAATCAGATGAGATCTCCCAAGATTAAACACTGAATGCATTCAACTTTATTTCCAAAACCACGAGACTTTAGACTTGTGCAAATATTCAAATGCATCAATTATTTGAATGAATATTACTGCATTCAAATTCCCTTCAATTCGAATTTAAATTTGGAAGCATTCAAAATGAATGAGTAAGTGTACAATAATACACTTGTAAGCTCAACCCCCCCCCCCCTCCCCGAAAAAGTGGTTTCGCTGCAGTAGTGGGGTGCTAAGCAGTGAAAATACCTATTCAATGCCCATTAGCCTTCATGTAACTTTTTGTAAAGGTGGTTTAACTACTGTGAAGGGGTGCTAAAGGCTGGAAACGCCAATTTAAGAGAAATCTGCACTGCCGCGAAGCCCTACTTCAAGGTTACATGAACCTATTACCATCACATTGATCATTCATTTTCTAAGTTGAAATGCTTGTCACACCGGCTTATATGCTTTAAGTATAGTAAATTTTAGAACTGCATATTTCACACTTCATCACGTCTAAGTCAAATGCTGTTCAAAGTTGTTTTCACTTCTCCTGAACAAAAAAAAAATATAGCATTTGCACAGGCCTTGTTTGAATTAATATATATATTATATATATATTGACGCGTGTGTACTGGTGGACCAAAACGACGACAAGGGGATTTGGCGAACACCAGGTAGTGGAGCTCTGGCTGATCAAACATAAAGAAGGTGATGATGATATATGGTGTTTTTTGGCGCAAGGGCCATTTGATGGCCAAAGAGCGCCAGTTCATGCGACAAGAAATGTGGACAATGATTGTGATTGGCGGCTGTATAAGGGCCATAAAATTCCTCGCGGTAAGGCGGTTAAAAACATACAAGTGATAAAATCATGACCATGCCGTGAAAGGTATGTGTGGTGTGAATAGATGACAAAAGTTGTTGATAATAAAAAACGATGGTGTATATGTATGGCATTAGCACAAGTGCCTCACTGATTCATACCCTTGCGTCCAAGGGCCGTGAGGCAAGTGCTTTCTTGTGTAACCACCGCAGCAAAAACCTCTCTAGAGAGGTCGTGCTACGGAATGCCCGGGTATATGATATGAAAATTATGAATTTCTTTTAAAAACGCTAACAATGATTTATGACTAAAAAGCGGTTCCCTACCGACGAACATTGCAGGGTGTAAAGGTATATGCTGTCGGTAGGGTAATGGAAAATGTCGTTTTCTTAGAGTTTCTAAGTGTTTGCACTGGATTAACATGTGAAGGACTGTCAATGCTTCACCACATCTGTCACACAATGGTGAATCACCACCAGACAAAAGATATGTGTGTGTCGTGTATGTGTGTCCTATCCCGAGTCTCGTTAGTATTACCTCTGTATGACGCGATTTCGATACGGGCAGCCAATGACCAAGGTGTGGCTTAATAACGTGTAGTTTGTTTTGTGTGTGTGCATCCCACTTGCTCTGCCAGTATACCCTGACGTTTCGTTTGAGAGACGGCTTAAGATCAAGGGCCAGGATTGATATGGGTGTAGGGGCAGTGCTTTTGTGGACGGATGCAGCGAGCTGATCCGCCCTCACGTTGCCTTGAATCTCACGGTGCCCTGGCACCCAGCACACTACAACATGTTGTTTTAGTGTGTAGAGTGTGCACAAAATGGAGTAAAGCGAGACCAGGACCGGGTTTTTTTGTTTTTTAAGACTATGCAGAGCCGTTACCACACTGAGGGAGTCTGTATAAATTACTGCTTTTTGTATTTGTGATTGTTTGATGTGTTTAGCTGCCACAAGTATCGCGTAAGCTTCCGCTGTGAAGATACTTGTGCCTGGATGTAGAGGGCCAGCATCTAAAAAGGAAGGGCCAACAGCAGCGTAGGACACAGAGGAGTTAGACTTAGAGGCATCTGTAAAAAACTCAGGACGTGTGTATTTGTGTTGAAGTTCCAAGAAGTATGTTCGAATATGGGCAATAGGCGCATGTTTAGTAACTTCTAGGAAAGACACATCACAATCTATAGTCTGCCATTGCCACGGTGGCGGATATGCTACAGGAGCCATAAAACTGTGTTCTAGTGAGACTCCAGTTTCCTCGGCTAGACTTTTCAGGCAAACTGAAAAGGGCTGCGTCATCGAAGGCCTGTTTTGAAACAGAAATGAGCTCGACAAATCATTAATAGTAGAGTATGAGGGGTGCCTCTTGTCTGCTTTCACCTTAAGGAAATATACAAAGGACATGTAGGTTCTTTGCAGATGAAGCGACCACTCATTCGACTCAACGTAAAGGCTTTCTACGGGGCTGGTGCGAAAAGCACCCGTAGAAAGGCGGATGCCCGAATGGTGCACGGGATCCAACATCTTCAAAGCACTTTGAGTCGCACTCTGATAAACAATGGCCCCATAATCTAAGCGGGTGCGAATAAGGCTTCTATACAGGTTCATGAGGCATTTCCTGTCACTACCCCACGTAGTACGTGACAACACTTTTATAACATTCAAGGCTTTTAAACATTTTGTTTTTAAATACTTTATGTGGGGTACGAAGGTCAACTTGTTGTCAAAGATTAAGCCTAAGAATTTATGCTCGGCTTTGACGGACAGACGTTGCCCGTTCAGTCGAATGTCAGGTTCCGAGTGCATGCCTCTCTTTCGAGAGAACAAGACACACGTGCTTTTTTGTGGGTTAAGTCGAAATCCGTTTTCATCTGCCCATTTGGAGGCCTTATTTAAACCCAGCTGTACCTGCCGCTCACACATGGCCAAGTTGCATGACTTGAAGCCAAGCTGAACGTCGTCGACATATGTACAATAGAACATATTGAGGGGAATGGACAAGTGCAAAGAATTCATTTTAATAATAAAAAGTGTGCAACTAAGCACACCACCTTGTGGCACGCCTGTTTCCTGGACAAATGTTTGGGAGAGCACACTGCCCAGACGGACACGGAATGTCCGGTTTGACAGGTAACTTTCGATTATATGAAACATTCTTCCGCGCACACCAAGGTGGGACAGGTCTCTTAGAATTCCGAAACGCCATGTTGTATCATAAGCTTTTTCGATATCGAGGAACACAGAGAGAAAATATTGTTTATGGACGAAGGCGTCTCTGATCTGTGCCTCGATACGAACAAGGTGGTCTGTGGTGGATCTACTTTCTCGAAACCCGCACTGAAATGGGTCGAGCAAATTATTTGTTTCAAGAAAATGTACAAGTCGGCAGTTTATCATTTTTTCGAAGACTTTGCACAAGCAGCTTGTAAGTGCTATAGGCCTATAACTCGAGGGTAAAGAAGGGTCCTTGCCCTCTTTCAAAATGGGAATAACAATAGCCTCTTTCCAGGAGGTAGGAATAGTGCCAGAAGACCAAATAGCATTGTACAAACAAAGTAAGGTTTTTCGGGTTTCGTTTGGTAGGTTTTTTAACATTTCATACATCACACGGTCAGAACCTGGGGCAGAAGTACTGCAGGAGTTTAGAGATGTTCGGAGCTCAGCTGGACTGAAAGCTTGGTTATATGCCTCGTATCTGGAGGATTTGTGTTCGAGTTTCTGCTTTTCTATTCTTGTTCTGTATTTTTGGAAAGTGTCAGTATAGTGGGACGAGCTGGATACCCGTTCAAAGTGTGCACCGAGGAAGTTCGCCTGATCTTCCAAGGTATCACCTTGAGTGTTTACGAGTGGGAGTGAGTGTACTTTTCTTCCTGCTACCCTACGAACCATGTTCCAGACTTTGGCCTCTTGTGTATACGAATTTATTCCTGATAAAAACTTGTGCCAACTTTCTCTTCTGGCCTGCCGACGCGTTCTCCTGCTTCGAGATTTTATTTTCTTAAAGCTCTCAAGGTTTTCTGCTGTTGGCGAGTTCCGCAGCAATCTCCATGCCCTGTTCTGTTCCTTTCGCGCATTACGACACTCCGTGTTCCACCATGGGACGTGTCGTTTGCCGTGCATTCGAGATGTTTGCGGTATGCACCTGGCTGCTGCGTCAGTTAGAAAAGCTGTGAAATACTGCACAGCTTCATCTATGTTTAACCTACATATGTCTGTCCAACTCAAACGTGTAATGTTATGGCACTGTTCCCAGTCTGCTTTGTTTATCAGCCATTTGGGAACGTGTAGAGGACCTTCATATGTTGTTTGTGAACTCAGCACTACAGGAAAATGGTCACTACCATATAGATTATTTATGGTTTTCCATTTGAGTAGAGGTAGGAGTGAAGGTGATACGATGCTGAGGTCGATAGACGAGTAAGTTTTGTTGGCAACGTTATAGTATGTTGGCTCTTTCCTATTCAACAAACAGGCACCGGAAGAGAAGAGAAATTGTTCAATGAGACGACCTCGTGCATCAGAGCGAGAATCGCCCCACAGTCCACTATGTGCATTTAGGTCCCCAAGAAGTAAATAGGGTTCAGGCAGTTCATCTATTAAAGACTGAAATTCACGTCTTTCAAGACGGTGGTGGGGAGGTACATACAAAGAGCAGATGGTGACGAGTTTGTTTAAAAGTACCGCTCGAACAGCCACCGCCTCAAGGGATGTCTGGAGTGGTAAATGTGTACACGCTACTCCTTGGTTAATAATAATGGCTACGCCACCGGATGACGCCACAGCATCATCTCGGTCCTTTCGGTATATGACGTAAGCACGTAAAGAATTTGTATTGGAGGATTTCAGATGTGTTTCCTGTACACACAGCACTTGAGGTGAGTGTTTGTATAAAAGCTCTTGGACGTCGTCGAGGTTTTTAAGCAGGCCTCTGACGTTCCAATGTATAATTTGTGTTTCCATATTGGAAGTAAAGTAGTGCTGTGTGTACGTTAAGAGAGTGACTTGTTTAAGCTGAAAGGTCGAGCTCAAGTAGCAGGGCTATTATCAGGCCCTGTTATGAGCTTTTTAGTTTTCTTGGCGCACTCCAGAGAGCTGCGCCGCTCTTTTGGCACCAGGGGTGCCGCCGTATCCATTGCCTCCTCGGAGGCACTGGATGCCCGCTCATGCGAGCTGGTTTTTCGAAGCTTGGGCCTCGCCTGGCGAGGTGAAGCCTTGAGACCCGAGGACCCTGGAGTTCCTGGTCTCTGTTCGATAGTAGGCGGAGTAGACTCAACTACTGCCGCCTTGGGGGCAGGCGCCACAGCCAATGGCTCGCTCTGCGCAGGCCGAAGGAGTGGCGAGGGCTGGTGCGACACTGCCCCCTGGCGCGCCACATCAGCATATGTGGGGCCATAAAATGGCGAGACTCTTTTTCTTGCTTCTTTAAATGTAATGTTTTCTTTTATTTTTAAAGTGATGATCTTTTTTTCTTTTTTCCAGAAAGAACAGGAACGTGAGTACGCGGCATGACTACCGCCACAATTCACACAGTGTGCAGGTGCTTCGCAGTTGTCGGACGCATGGCCCACGACTCCACACAGAGCACAAGTTTTCCGGCCACGACAGCTTTGCGAGCCGTGGCCATATCTCTGACATTGGAAGCAACGGCGGGGGTTGGGAATATATGGCCTCACAGATGTCTTTGTATACCCAGTCTGAATGGTTTCCGGCAAATCGCTCGAAGCAAAGGTCAGTACTAAATGTTTGGTTGGTATTTCTTTTTGATCTCTTCTTATCTTAATACGCTGTACGTTTGTCACGTTCTGGCTCTTCCATCCTTCCAGAAGTTCAGCTTCGGTCAGGTCAAGCAAATGACCCCGCGAGATGAGTTCATGGACCTGTGTGGCGTAATACTGATGGGTGTGTCTCCAAACGTTGTGATGGTGTTCAGTTTATCGAATTCGTCTTTGTCACGTATTTAAAGGAGTAGATCTCCACTGGCCATTTTGGTAACCTTGTACCCGGCACCGAGAGTTTCGGTTAAGCATCTAGAAACTACGAAGGGGGATACAGTTCTGGCTTGCTTGTTAGTTTTTTCGCAGTGTATAACGTGGAAATGAGGAAACATTTGTCTTGGCCGGATGAAAAAATTGATGTCTTCGGTGCGTACCCGCTTTGAGGAGGCACGATCACTGAGTAGAGGGAATGCTTTCTGCATGCTAATTGTATGTTGTTCAGCAGCGTTGGCGGCCACCCACCACGGGGCCCAACGAGGGGACGCTACAAGTTTGCGGATGCTGAAACCTACAGACGCCAGCCGTACAACGCCACTATAACCCGATGCGCCTAAACCAAGGTAGGCTATTTGCACAGGGTTAACCCTAGCCGCCAGGAAGTTTGGAAGTAAACGGAAGAGAGTAGAAGACAGGACAGATTAACAGTAAGAGATAAAGACGAAGATGTAGGGAGAAAGAGATAGGAAAAGGCGGCTGCCGATTTCCCCTGGGTGGGTCAGCCCAGAGGTGCCGTCTACGTGAAGCCGGGGCCAAAGGGGTGTGCTGCCTCTGCCGGGGGGCTTTAAAGGTCCAATCACCCAGCGTCGGCTCAACCCCCAGGATCCCCTTTTCCCCGACACGGCAAAGCCACGCACGGCTAGGCGTGGGAGGGAGTCAAAACTCCCCCGTCAGCTCGGGTCCGTGGTGTCGCTACACACCAAACGCCTACTTGCGCAGGCGCCCCTGCGGGCAACATAAAGAAGGTGATCTTGCTGTTTGGCTGCTGAGAGTCGCTGTGCCAACGTTTATCTGGGTTTGGTTCGCGCTGTGCCGCGACACTGGTGGAAGTGCTGGGCCGCAACCCTACCTAATGCTCCATACTCCCACTGGGAGCCGTTCATCTACCTCGGACACATTGTCACCCATTGCAACTCCAGTGCACCGGTTCAGTCGGCGGCTGATAGGCCTCGCTCCTTAGTTCACTCCTTCCACGGAACTTCACAGGCACCGATTACCTCTCCAAATGGCCAACACCAGTCCGCAACCGGCGCCCCAAGGCTCCCCGCCGACACAGCCTTCACAGGTAACCATCTTTCAACCGCTGGTTCCCGATCACTTTAGTGGCGGCGCCCATGAAGATGTTAATGACTGGCTTGAGCACTATGAGCGTGTTGCCAAGATTAATGTATGGCCTGAACAAGAAAAACTCTCACGCGCCTATTTCTACCTTGACGGCGGTGCGAAAATTTGATATGAGAACAGAGAAGCCAGTCTGTTAACTTAAGGCGACTTCCGACAACAGCTTGTCGACACGTTCGCCAATGTCGATCGACGCGACCGTGCGCAGCAGCTGTTGGAGCTACGGGTTCAAAAACCCAATGAAAGCGTTACTATGTTTGCTGAAGATATGACTCATCTTTTTCGTCGAGCTGACCCGAACATGAGTGAAGATAGAAAGTTGAGCTACCTCATGAGCGGCGTTAAGGAGCAACTTTTTGCCGGGCTACTGCGCCACCCTCCAAGTTCCGTAGTTGACTTTATCAAAGAGGCTACGGCTATTGAGCGAGCCCTCCATCAACGATGCAGGCAGTATTATCGAATGTCTAGCAACGCCCCAATCAATGCAGCCGCCATACCTGAGAATCAAAGCTCCCTGCGAGACCTCATTAGGGAGATAGTTTGCGAAGAACTGCAAAAGTTCACGTCTCCGGTTGCTCCGACCCTCGTTGCATCTGTCGCTGAAGTGGTACGCGACCGAATCCGCCACGCATTTTCTACCGCTGGTCCTGATGACGAGCACCGTCCCATGAGCTACGCCGACGCTCTGCGACGTTCACCATCTGGTACATCGCCGCCATACCACACAGTGCCGACGGTTCCTTGGTCAACCCCGCAAGAGCAGACCCTGAGCCGATCGCTAAGCCAACGGACGTACCGCCAGCCGTCCACAGCAGCACCATGGGCATCGTCGCAAGAAGGGAGGCTCAGACGTCCACCGCTCCGAACAGACGCACGGCGCACTATTGATCGACGTCCATTATGCTTTAACTGCGGAAGTGCAGGTCATATTGCCCGTCATTGCTGGCACCGCAGTGATTCGTTCCACCCTCTTCGAACATGGTCTGACGATTGACGTGCGAACGAAGAATACATACCACGCCGTGAGGACGCCTCTTTCCATGGAGCCCGTTCTCACTTTTATGACTACCGTACTTCTGACGAGGGACAATACCTACCCGCCAGCCAGGTTTGGGACGATAATCTCGCTCTCCTTCTCCCGCTCATTCACCTTCGTCACACTCGCGTACCTCCGCAGACCTTAACGCAAGAAGGTCACCCAGCCCGCGCCGGGGAAACTGAGGGCGGCGACCTCCGGGGGTAAGGTTGCAGGCCATGAAGATGACGAAGAAAAGCCCCCATTACACGACGCTGTAAATCCAACAAGACGTGAGAGCGACGACACTGTGACCACCGACCTTAGTGTTTTTCTTGACGGCCAGAAAGTAACAGCCTTAGTCGACACCGGTGCCGACTTTTCTATTATCAGTCAGGACCTCGCCATCCGCCTCCAGAAAGTGAAGACGCTGTGGACAGGCCCTCAAATAAGGACGGCAGGTGGTCAGTTATTGATGCCCTCTGGAAGATGCACAGCGATAATTGACATAGGAGGTTCTTCCTTCATTGCGTCGTTCTCGCCGCATGCTGCAAGGATCTAATTAATGGTATGGACTTCTTACGACAGTATAGCACCGTCATCAATATCCCAGACAGTTTGATTACGTTCCGCAACAGTTCGAGTGCACCTGATTGTACACAGGCGCGACCAAACCAATTGCGTCTAACTGATGATGATATGGTTCTCCCTCCTCGGTCATGCACGCTTGTTTCTGTGGCAGCCGCTGTCCAGTTTGACGGTGAAGGAGTAGCAGACCGAATACGCTCGCTCCTCCTCCCACACGACATTTCCGTCGCAAGAGGTATCCTCAGTGTCGCCGCCGAACGCACGGACTTGCTTTTGACAAACTTTAGTGATGAGCGCTGGCACCTTCCAAAAGGCATGGCCGTCGCTTACTTCGACGATATCACAGATGCAGAAGGCTGCTTGGCAGTAGTCGACGAGGCGCCAAAACTAGACTCAACACCAGTTCTCGACGTTAGCACTACTTTGCCTAAGAACGAGCGAAAGAGGCTACTGGCAGAATTCAGACTGCTTTTCGATAACATCAAGAGTTGGCCGCATGCCTCTAACCAAGCATCGGATAATTACCGAGGACATTGCAAGAACAATTCACCAAAGCCCCTATCGTGTGGCTCCAAAGGAACGCGAAGTGATACAAGAGGAAGTCGACAAAATGCTAGAAGATGACGTCATTCAGCCCACAAAAAGCCCCTGGGCGTCGCCTGTAGTCCTCGTTAAAAATAAAAAAACGGCAGCCTCCGCTTCTGTGTAGATTACCGAAAACTAAATCAGGTGAAAAAGAGAGATGTGTATCCACTTCCTCGTATAGATGACTCTCTCGACAGACTTTGACATGCTCGTTACTTTTCATCGATGGACTTAAGGAGTGGGTATTGGCAAATCGAGGTAGACCCAAGAGACCACGAGAAGACTGCTTTTGTGACTCCAGATGGCTTATATGAATTTAAAGTCTTGCCCTTTGGTTTATGCTCAGCGCCTGCTACCTTTCAAAGACTCATGGATACCGTACTTTCTGGGTTGAAGTGGAAAACCTGCTTGGTCTACCTTGATGATGTCGTAGTTTTCGCCGCAACATTTGACCAGCACCTTAAAAGACTTGAGGCAGTTTTACAAGCCATACGGTCCACGGGCTTGCCGTTGAAGCCTGAAAAATGCCACTTTTGCTATGAAGAGCTGCAATTTCTTGGCTACGTTGTCAGTCACGCAGGCGTTCGTCCTGATCCTGAAAAGATCGCAGCTGTTGCACAGTTCCCGGTGCCGACTGATAAAAAGGCTGTCTGACGATTCCTCGGACTATGTGCGTATTATAGGCAATTCATTGCGGACTTCGCGTGCATCCCATCACCGTTAACCCGCCTCACGAGAGAAGATGTTGCCTTCCAATGGAGCAACGAAGAGGAAGATGCTTTTAAGAACCTCCGCCAGCAACTACAGACGCCTCCAGTGCTTGTCCACTTTGAAGAGAAAGCCCCAACGATGCTACACACTGATGCCAGCAATGTTGGTTTGGGAGCTGTGCTTGTGCAGCTGCAAGAGGGCACAGAAAGAGTAATCGCCTATGCAAGCCGAACACTAACACGCGCCGAGACTAATTACACCACAACTGAGAAGTGAGAAGGAACGCCTCGCCGTGGTATGGGCGGTCACAAAATTTTGCCCGTATTTATACGGTCGCCCTTTCAAAGTCATCAGCGACCACCATTCACTATGTTGGTTGACAAATATTAAAGATCCTACCAGGAGATTAGCGCATTAGAGTCTCAGGCTGCAGGAGTACGACATGACGGTCGTACACAAGTCAGGGAACCACCCCATGGACGCCGACTGTCTATCCCGCTCACCCATTGAATTGGCAACTTTATCCGATGAGGAGGAAACAGCATTTCTCGGTGTGCTTGACTCGACCGCTATTGCGCAGCAACAACATGACGACCCTAAGTTACTTGCCCATTATAATTAATTACCTGGACGGAAGATCTGAGAAGGCACCAACTGTTTTCGTAAGAGCGCTGTCATCATTTTGCTTACGGGCGGAGTACTATACAAAAGAAACTTCTTTTCGACAGGATCTGCGTATTTGCTAGTCATCCCAGCAGCCCTTCGCTCCGAAGTACTCAAAGCATGCCACAACGAGGTGACTTCAGGCCACTTAGGTTACACGAGAACGCTGGCCAGAGTACGGCAGCGCTACTTCTGGCCAAGACTGACCATAGCCGTAAAACACCATGTTCGTACTTGCCTCGACTGCCAGCGACGGAAGTCACTACCGACTAAACCAGCTGGCCTCCTGCAGCCTGTGCAGGTCCCAAAAGACAATTCGACCAGATTGGCATGGATATTTTGGGCCCACTTCCTACTTCTACTGCTGGGAATCGCTGGGTTATTGTCGCGACTGATTACCTTACCCGTTATGCTGAAAAAAAGGCTATCAAGAGAGGTACAGCAGCGGAGGTGGTACAATTTTTCATCGAGAACGTTGTCCTGCGGCATAGTGCACCAAGCGTCGTAATCACAGACAGAGGAACCGCATTTACGGCAGCTCTTTTGGATCAAGTCCTCATGCTGAGTGGAACAACCCGTCGTAAGACCAGCGCCTACCACCCGCAAACGAACGGGCTTACAGAGCGTCTGAACAAAACAATTGAAGACATGCTTTCAATGTACGTAAACGTCGAACACAAAAATTGGGACGAAATCTAGCCATATATCGCGTTTGCATACAACACGGCCAAGCAAGAAACAACCCGGATGACCCCGTTCAGCCTAATTCACGGAAGGGAAGTACAAACCATGTTACATGCGATGCTAGCGCACGAATGCGATGACATCGAACCGGGCATTAAGATGTTTACAGAACGAGTGGAAGAAGCAAGGCAACTAGCACGCTTGCGAATCGAGCAACAACAAGAGTACGGCGCGAGCCGCTACAATTCTCGCCGCAGAACAGTCGTTTACCAGATCGGCGACAGAGTATGGGTTTGGACGCCCATACGGAAAGGACTCTCTGAAAAGCTCCTAAGGAGATACTTTGGGCCATACCTAGTACTGCAACGAGTCAGTGATGTCACTTACGAGGTTGTCCCCGACAGTTCATGTAGTACGAGGCTTCGCCAGCACCGTCCTGAACTAGTTCACGTTGTGCGCATGAAGCCTTATGAAAGGTAGTGACTGCGCAAGACACTTATTTAAAAAAAAAAAAAAAGAAAGAAACCCGCACAACTGGCTTAGCATCGGGCGATGATCATTAGGAGGGGGGCAAATGACGCGTGTGTACTGGTGGGTCAAAACGACGATAAGGGGATTTGACGGACACCAGGTAGTGGAGCTCTGGCTGATCGAAGATAAGGAAGGTGATCTTGCTGTCGGCTGCTGAGAGTCGCTGTGTCAACGTTTATCTGCCTTTGGTTCGCGCTGCACCGCGAAAATATATGTGTGTGTATATATATATATATATATATATATATATATATATATATATATATATATATATATATATATTGCTACGTGCCAGTGCATGGAGCTGAAGAAGAGAAAGCAGATAGACTGGCACGAGCTAATCTGTGTGGCTGGCGCTGCTCGCCTAACCGGCTGTAAATACATCGGTGACTACCCCTCTGAGTCGGTCTCCTTCCCGTAACATATTTCGTGGAGTTGTGCGATCCCCGTCCTCGCTACGGAACTCCGAAGCGGACGCTCCCTCACGGCTTACAGCATGACCACTCAAGACTTGGCTACATTCTCTCCTGTCGCTCCCCCTTCTGCCCGACCTGTCAATCCAACGCCCGCAACAACTTTCGTGACGCTTCCCGCGCTCAAAGACCCCGGGGTGTTCTTGGGCAGCAAGGGTTCCGACGTCGACCAGTGGCTACACCTCTACGAACGCGTCAGCGCCACTTACAGGTGAGATCCCACTCTTATGCTCGTAAACGTCATCTTTTATCTCGACGGAACCCCTCGTGTTTGGTTTGATAACCACAAGCATGACATAACAAACTGGGACAGCTACAAGGAAAAGATCCGTGAGCTTTTTGGCTACAGCCAAACTCCGCTACAACGAATCCCACTTTATCGAAATTCCCGCTCTCACGAAAAATTCATGATTCCCTGTCAGCAGTCTGTAGGAGTCAATGCATAAATATTGTCGCCACAACGAACACTTTTTCTTCAATCTTCCCTCTTCAACAAAATTTTACGATGCAATTCCAGACTCAGATACTTAATGCTATGCAGTAAACCTAATCTCTAACATTTCGATGCATTTGCAGAACCTGAAAATGCGTCAACGAAGTCTAAAATATGGGTTGGAACCACCAGAAACCACCGCTATACAGCCGCTGTTCAACAAGCATGGGCGCCGCCATTGCTTGATAGCAATAGCAGTGAGACTACCCTGCTTTTGCTACTATTTTATTTCGAGCTGCAGATGATTTGAAGCTGAAGCTCAGTCGCCCAGTTCACAGTTTCCTTCATGCAGCTGCTGGGTGCTACCGCGGAACGCTGCCTTTTCCGATTCCAATGCTTATCATTATGTTCGCGCTTGGTCAGTGTTGTAACTAATCAGAGTGGCTGTTCGTCCACATTATCAACAAAATCAGCTATCTGCGAGTGATGGATGATAAGAACGGCATAGAATAATGCAAAAGTCGCAGCTCGACGATACCCTGCCTTTATCTTGGCGCTGTCGGACACTTTGAGGGCGGACAGTTGCTGGTGTTAAATGTTAATGTAAATGTTTGGTTCGTTCACGAAGGCGGTTTTAGGTGTGTTTTGGTGTGCTTTTCCCCATAGCCTCGCTATGCATGGGTGAGAATGACGTCGTGACGCTGCTGGGAAAGAAGAGGAAGGAGCGCACATTTTTTGAATTTTGAGAATAAATGTTTCTCTGTTTTGATAGCTCAGATCAGCCATATTTTTTTTTAGTTCACTTCAACCAAATTTTCGCTTCAGCTTCAACGAAAATTTTTTCCCGCCAGGTCAATTTCCTTGTAGCGGGGTTTGACTGTACATCTCTGGTCGTCGTGAAGCTGCGAAAAATGAGTTGTCGACTCGCGCAAAATCTTCCACGGAGCCCTACATCGGTTATATTCAGGCTGTCCTTTCACTATGCCGCCAAGCTGACGAAAATATGTCTGAACCTGAAAAAGTTGCGCATATCCTAAAGGGTATCGCCGACAATGCGTTCAACTTGTTGGTATTCAACAATGTGTCATCTGTTGATGTGATCATTCAAGAATGCCGCCGGTTCCAACAAGCTAAAAGCAGACGCATTTCCCATCAGTTCCAGCGCCTCCCGAACACCACTGCGACGTCCTTGTGTCTCCACCACCAGACACCTGTGACACCAGACACCTGTGACAACTTGACGCGAATCGTCAGGCGAGAGCTTGAAGCGGCTGCTCCAGCTAAGGTGGGACCAACGTCCCCCGACCCCTCTCCGCCAATTACGTTGCCTCTCATTCAAGCAGTCGTCCGGCAGGAAATCGCCAGCTTGGGAATTCACTCTATCTCACCGCCTCCCCACACCGACTACCAGCCCCGATACACGCCTGCACGACCCTTCCGGACCGGCTCTCCCTCAACATTCCGTAATCCGTCCGCATGGCGAACACATGATGACAAGCCGATATGCTCCTCGTGCCATAGAATCGGGCACATTTCTCGCCACTGCAGAAGTCGCTGGGGTCCTCCTGCACAACCGTCCTCTCGTCCCTTTTATGCACGTCCTGCCTATCGCCATGAGACCAGCCGCGACCATTTAGCCCAGGAACCTGCTTCTGAACACCGCTACTCCCGCTCTCCATCCCCCCAACGTCGCCAGTCTCGTTCTCCACAGCCTCGCCGACCATCTTTTCCCGCCTTCCCACGAGGTTCCCCGACGGAAAACTAAGCGTTGCAGCCCCCGGAGGTGGCGCTGCATCGCTCGGACTGACCGAAAATCCTCTTTTGACGATACCGACAAAACGGAACCTCATAGACGTACAAGTAGACGGCGTTCATGCCACTGCTCTTGTTGACACCGGTGCCCAACTTTCCGTGATGACGAGTGATTTTCGCCGCAAGCTCAAGAAGGTTCTCACACCTGCGACCACTCAGTTCGTCCGTGTTGCGGATGGTGGAATAGCATCTATCGTTGGAATGTGCTCCGCTCGTGTGAGCATTGCGGATCGACACACAATTGTTCTCTTCACCGTCCTTGATAAATGGCCCCACGACGTAATCTTAGGCCTCGACTTCCTGTCCGCACATTCTGCCCTCATAGACTGTTCGACCAGTACGCTCTGTCTACACTTGCCCGCAACAGAACCTCTTACACAACGGCTGAGTCGCCTCTGTACAACGGGACACGCACGCCTCCCTCCACAGACACTGAGCTACATATAGCTCGTCTCAATACCACCAGTTCCCAACGGTGACTATGTTCTGACCCCTATCACCGATGCTCTCGTAAGCCGTGGCATTACATTGCCGCAAACCATTCTGTCCGTCGCAGGATATTCTACGTGCCTCCCAGTTGTCAACTTTAGCTTGATACCTCAAGTTTTGCCACAAGGGATCTCTTTGGCGTTGCTCTGCACCTTAGAAGACAATGCGGTAGATGTTTCCACGATGGCCGCCCCTTCTGACCCCACGCTCAACATCAATCTGCCACTTGCTCCGACAGCGCTATTACTTCGATGATCGCTTCCAACCTAACGCCGCAGCAGGCTGATGAGCTCCACCGGGTTCTGCTGTCTTACATCGACGTTTTTGACATCAGCGGCCGTCCACTGGGGAAAGCTACCGGTATGAGCCACCGCATAAACACTGGTAATGAGCATCCTATTCATAGGAGCCCATATCGGGTGTCGGCGGCTGAGCGTCACATCATCCAAAGTGAGGTCGACAAAATGCTCGCCAAGGACATCATTGAGCCATCCTGCAGTCCTTGGGCTTCTCCTGTAGTGCTAGCCCGCAAGAAAGACGGTGCATGGCGTTTCTGTGTGGATTATCGACACCTAAACAAAATTACCAAAAAAGACGTCTACCCTCTGCCACGAATAGATGATGCGCTTGATTGCCTCTATGGGTCCCACTATTTTTCCTCCATAGACCTTCGTTCCGGCTACTGGCAGCTAGAGGTAGATGAAATGGACCGTGAAAAAACGGCATTCATCACCCCCGATGGCCTATATCAGTTCAAGGTCATGTCCTTCGGCCTTTGTAACGCTCCAGCCACCTTCGAACGAATGATGGACTCCCTGCTCAGACGATTCAAATGGTCCACCTGTTTGTGCTACTTGGACGACGTCATCGTCTTTTCACCAACATTTGAAACTCACATAGAGCGCCTCTCAGCCATCCTGGGAATCTTCCGTCGCGCTGGCTTGCAGCTCAACTCGTCCAAATGTCACTTTGGACGCCATCAAATCACAGTGCTTGGCCATTTAGTAGACGCCAACGGTGTATAACCAGACCCAGCAAAAATCAGCGCCGTCAAAAACTTTCCTGTACCACGATCTGTAAAGGATGTACGCAGCTTTATCGGACTATGCTCCTACTTCCGACGCTTCGTGAAAAATTTTGCGCACATAGCGAGGCCGCTTACACAGCTCCTTAAGAAAGAAGTCCCGTTTTCATGGGGCTCCGAAGAGGCTTCTGCGTTCTCGACTCTCGTCGCTCTTCTCACTACCCCTTCGATTCTTGCACATTTCAACCCTGCTGCCCCTACGGAAATCCGTACAGATGCAAGTGGGCATGGCATTGGTGCAGTGCTGGCTCAGAAACAACATGGCCATGATTGCGTTATTGCATATGCCAGCCGCCTCCTATCCGCCCCTGAACGTAACTATTCGATAACAGAGCGTGAGTGCTTGGCTCTTGTATGGGCGGTGGCGAAATTTCGACCTTATCTATACGGACGCCCATTTTCGGTAGTTACCGACCACCATGCACTCTGCTGGCTCAACTCTCTGAAAGATCCATCAGGCCGCCTTGGTCGCTGGGCTTTGCGCCTGCAAGCGTTTTCCTATTCGGTGGTCTACAAATCTGGCCACCTACACCGTGATGCTGATTGCCTCTCCCGGTACCCTGTCGACGGTCCTGAGTACACTGACGAGCCCACGGAGAACTCTATCTTGTCATTGTCCGACTTCCTTAATATTGGGGAAGAACAGAAGCGTGATCCAGAGCTGCTTGACATCATCAGCCGTATGGAATCCTCCACAAATGATGCTTCCATCCGCTACTCTGTCATTCAAAAGGGTGTGCTATACCGTCGCAATTTCCGACCAGACGGGCCCGACCTTTTCATTGTTGTGCCCAAGCATTTGCGCCGCTGCGTTCTCACCGAACTTCACGACACTCCCATGGCTGGTCACCTTGGCGTATCCCGCACGTACGAGCGCGTCCGGCGCGGTTTTTTCTGGCCAGGCCTTGCTCGTTCGGTACGCCGATACGTTGCCACGTGTGACCTATGCCAACGTCGTAAAACACTGTCGCTGCTACCCGCTGGCCATCTTCAACCAATTGACATACCCGCAGAACCATTTTACTGTGTTGGGTTAGGCCTGCTTTGTCCTTTTCCCACATCAACATTGGGAAACAAATGGATAGCCGTTATTACAGACTACGCTACACGCTACGCTATCACGCGAGCTCTACCGACCAGCTGTGCAACCGACGTCGCTGACTTCTTGTTACGGGACGTTGTATTGATTCACGGTGCTCCGAGGCAGCTTCTCACAGACCATGGCCGTACATTTTTATCCCAAGTCATCGCCGACATTCTGCGTTCTTGTTCCATGCAACACACACTGACAACCGCTTACCACCCTCAAACAAACGGCCTCACGGAACGATTTAACCGCACTTTAACAAATATGCTCGCTATGTACGTGTCGCCCGACCACCGAGACTGAGACCTTGCCTTACCCTACACAATTTTCGCGTATAATTCTTCTCGTCACGACACAGCGGGCTTTTCGCCGTTCTACTTATTGTACGGAAGAGAGCAGACTTTACCACTGGACACAGTCATCTCAGCTCACACCTTGTCCACCAGCGAGTATGCCCGCGACGTGATTGCACGAGCCGAACATGCCCGTCAGCTCGCTCGCGCTCGGCTGATGGTGTCGCAAACCAACCAATGCCGTCGGTACGATGCGGAACATAGAGACATACATTTCGCTCCCGGTACCCTCGTTTTACTCTGGTCCCCTCATCGTCGGCTGGGCCTATCCGAAAAACTTCTGTCTCATTACACGGGACCCTACCGTATACTGCGTCAAGTAACACCTGTCACCTACGAGATCAGCCCCATCTGTCTATCATCACCTACTATGCGGCCCAGTGATATCGTACACGTCTCGCGGATCAAGCCCTACAATAATGCGTCAGATAACGACCTTTAAAGCACCGGGACGGCGCTTCCGCCGTTGGGGGTCATGCTACGTGCCAGTGCATGGAGCTGAAGAAGAGAAAGCAGATAGACTGGCACGAGCTAATCTATGTGGCTGGCGCTGCTCGCCTAACCGGCTGTAAATACATCGGTGACTACCCCTCTGAGTCGGTCTCCTTCCCGTAACAATATATATATATATATATATATATATATATATATATATATATATATATATATATATATATATATATATATATATATATATATATTACCACCTTACTTTCCTTAAGTTTGTTATCACTCCTGTTACACTACGCTCAGCGTGAACTACGCCTACAATGTTCTAGAAGCTCCTAGGCTTTAGTAGATCGTTTTGTTAAGATTATACCCACTTCGGGAACGTCCCAGAATACTCAGGAACCTACCTCACCGCTAGCGATAACGCTAGAATATTCGATGGAGGGTATAAATGCCGACACACTTCGCCCCTTGTGACTTGATTGACGGCCGATGCTCCGTTTGCCGCTATCACTGCAAGACTGCTACTGTAATCCAACTTGCTATTTACTGGGCACAGATTTGCACAAATAAACACTTTATTATTCGACTGGCAGTGTGCTCCATTCGCCCAGGTCACGACCTCGTGACAATATATTGTGCAGGTTAACTGCATCATGAAAAGTGTGCCAATCTTTCTGTATACTATGAAATATACAGTATTCGAACCTGATTTGAAATTCTTCGACTAAATTCACTACGTTCTTCGAATTCGCTTCAACCCTAAAATTCACTATTTGCAGAGGCCTACGAGTATGCTCTGTTGGGTAATGCACTGGAAACCTGTGTTCACCTTGTGGTCTTCCATGTTGAAGGTCTCCAGCCAGCTCTCGTAGACCTCTGGTGGGGAGTCTGGCTCATGGCAGTAGGTATTGCGGTCGACCAGAATCGAGTGCAGGCAGGCCTGGAATAACAGCCGACGGGTGAACACCATCAATGAAATCTTCCCACTACACTCAAGCTTCATTATAACAGTCACACATGCCATGAAAATGCTTCATTATATCCAAAAATTTGTTATAAACGTATATTTGTTACGCTGTATTTATGACAAAGCCATTCTTCACTTCATTGTAACCGATGTTTTGTCCTATCGAGGTGTCAGTGTACTTATCTTGCCACAAAGGCGAGCTTGATGTGCAACTTTTTGACCTGCTTTGTACAAAATTGTTTACGCAACCTGTTTTTGCTATGTCTGTTGACTAAAGGCTATGAAAAAACAAAATTTGAAGTTTGGATGAACTGAACCTTCCGCGTAATAAACAAGTCATCACTTAGCTGGCAGAGTATTGCTGCATGCAATCTCTTCACTTAAGTCACCAACACGCCTGACATGTTGTAAGGCGCGCAACTTTCTATGGACCTAGTCGAAAATATATTTTCTTTGTTTGAAATGAATATAATACAAAATGTAATTGTGCAGTACTTTTAGCCAAAGGTTTTGTTCTATTGACGTAAATATAGGGCAAAACTGACTTAAGAATACAGTCGCTGATCGACTTTTCGAACCTGGCAGGGACAGAAAAGAAAAGCACGAGAAATCGAACAGTCCGAAAAATTCGTTTTTGTCAGAAATATGAACTTTATTGCATGAGGCAGACTTAAAAAAAGTCCACGATTCTGCCTTGCATCATACTACGCTCAAAAGCAATTTGGTCCGCCCGTATTTGCGCCAAGGTGACGTCACCGTAAATGCTCGACAACGTCACCGCGGTGGCGATCTCCGCCACCGACGGCTGCGAGCGATCGTCGTTGTCATTAGAGGCCGGATTTTTTTGCACTAAAAAGTGTGTTTTAGGCGCCGAAGACAGGCAGGTAAAACACCATTTTAGACCCTCAAAATCATACTTATAGGCACAATAAATTTCTACAAAAATTCAAATATCCAAAAACAACGACGTCGGTGACTTGTATCTACGGCAAGAAGCAAGAAAAATATTTCGGATAGAATAAAGGTACCAAGGATTTAACATAGGCATGCATTTCCCACGCGATTTGCAGTATGTGGCCTTTCATTTTATTGTCTATCATTGTGTGTCAAGTGCCCACCATTCAATTAACACTCTCATGGGTCTCTTTCGTTTCGTTGTGGCTGGGAAAGGCAGTGCAGGAGGGAGCAAATAACGAGACCACTGGTACCCTAGAAGAGAGGGATGCTAGGTCTAATCGCGTAAGGCCTATTTTTTCCCTTTCGGTGAACACCTTAAAGGGCCCCTCACTTGGTTTGGGCATTTCGAGCTGACATGCGTAATGGTGCACTGGGTGCCCCGATCATTCCTGTTAAGATTTGCAAGATTACATGTTGCGGAAAAACGCTCAATTTCTAATGAATGCCACTTGCCCTTCTCCCGGGCGTGCACCCCAAGATCTAGGGAGTGACGTACAGCAAGGAATGGTCCTGTTTTTTCGTCGCTCCTCTACGTTGACATTGGTGAGCTGATGTCACATTCTGAATGCTTTTCATCAGAACTTCGTTAAATGAATGCTAGCTGTATCTATAAAAAGAGACGAAAAATGTCCCGTCTTCTGATTATATCCTGCATTTTAATTCTTTCCTTACCACGCCACTAGGCATCGTTCACCGGTGAACGATGATTTCGCGCCCCTATTTTTCAAAAAACACCGTGCCTATGGACTTGTAGCGCCATCTAGGCGATAGTACACACACTAGAATAGCTTTTTCTGTACGGTTCGCATTTTTACCGCGTGGCGGTGATTTTTAACGGTCACGCCCGTTCAAAGGTTGAAGCGCATGTGATTCACGCGATGGCGTCAACATCAGAAACCACGCGCGCTCGGAAAAAAGCGATTTCGCTCGATGCCGACGCCTCGACGAGCGATCTTTTGAATTCCTCGAGTAGTGAGGAATCAGACAACGATGTGGTGACATCGGATTTCAGCTCCGATGAAGAAATTTCATCATATCAGCTGGGAACGTCAGCTGTTAGTCGCGGGTATGTTTGGTTTTCACCTTCTGTTTTGTTTGTCGTGTTCTGGAACTGGCTGACTTGCTCTGTATGTGTCCCACATATTGTTATTATTATTTCTAGCGTGTCTACTTTATATGGGGGCGATGTGCTGCCTCCAGTACAAAGACGCGTGGACTTCCGACCCCAGAGGGATCCGGGCATCGACCTCGGCATGGCGCTCCGCAGTCGCGCTCATCGGCTGACGAGAGCACTGGATTTTTTTCGCCTCTTCACGGCGGAGGTGATCCGCACAATCTGTCTCAACACCAACAAGTATGCGTGGACCCACATACTTGAAAAGCCGACATACAGTGAGAAAGACGGATCGTGGAAGGAAGTGACGCCGAAGGAGACGATGAAGTTCATCGGACTCTTGATGTATATGAGGATATTAGAACTTCCGCGTCTAAATTTGTACTGGAGTACGACTAAAATGCTTTCTGGACTTCTTCTGCCAAAAGTCATGTCAAGGCGGCGTTTCACCGCACTTTTGGCCATGCTGCATGTTTCGGATCCCGAAACGAACGGCGCTACCGCACAAAAACTAGACAAGGTGTCTTGGCTTCTTCAACACATCAATGACTGCTCTGCAACGTTTTTCCAGCCGTATCGCGAAATTTCAGTTGATGAAAGAATGGTTAAATCCAAAGCGCGCTCCGGTATTCGGCAGTACATTGGAGACAAAGTTGTGAAATGGGGATACAAATTGTGGGTTCTTGCAGATCCGAAGACCGGCTACACCATTCAATTCACAGTTTACACGGGGAAGCGTGAAAAACCAAGCGCAAATGGGCTGGCATTCGATGTGGTGACGAAGCTTTGCGACAAGCCATGTCATTTACATGGACAATTTCTATACGTCCACATCTCTTCTTGTGCACTTGCTAGAATGCAAGACACTCGCGTGTGGCACTACTAGAAAAGATCGCCGCGGGTTCCCATCAGAATTGAAAAATATCACCTGGGAAAAAAAAGTCAAGAGAGGGGACATTCCCTGGCTACGGGATAAGGGGGTATTGTACCTTCAGTGGAAGGATCGGCGTGTTGTGCATATGGTTAGCACAGCTCACACCGCTAACGCTCACGTGCTCGCTAAGAGAAGAGAAAAGAAAAACGGGAAGTGGGAGCAGATCACAATCAGGAAACCTAAACTCATCGACGAATATAATCCCGGCATGTTAGGGGTCGACAAGTCTGACCAGCTGATTGCTTCTTATAATGTTTTTAGAAAATGCGTCCGCTGGTGGAAGACGTTGTTTTTCCACTGCATTGATATCGCAGGTGTGAACAGCTACATTCTTTTTGAAGCACATCGGAGCCAAAATCCAGAAATACCTGAACTTTCTAGGCTGTCTTGCTTCGATCAGCTGACTTTTAGGACAGAACTCGTACAACAACTTCTTCAGATAGAGGACACCACACCAGCTTCTATTCCTCCCACCCCAATTCGGCCACCCACAGCTGTACAGCCCCAGCCTGAACGATTGGAAATACGCCGCAACTGTAAGAAGTGCTACCAAGAAAACAAATCTCAACACAAGACGAACGTTTTCTGTCGCACCTGCAATGTCTATTTGTGCTTCACAACGAGAAACTGTTTCGGTGCCTGGCACACTGATCTCCCTGAGTGAACAAATTATAGCTCGAGAAGTTCTTCAGCTATAACTTTAATTTTTTCAATCCTAGTCCAATACGCTGTTTTAAATATTTTGCATCTCTCATAATTTTTCATAATTTTATACTCGGAAGATATAAGTAAATCATTACTACATTTGTTGTGAACGTACCTAATTATTTGTGTTTGTCAAATTTTGTTACCTATTTAGATCTGCCAGTTCTTTCATCAAATGTACCTTTCAAACCCTACATTTAGTACTTGCATTTTGGTATGTAATATTTTGCTGTAAAGTTTTTTTTTCTTAAAAAAAAAAAAAAATCTCGCGTAGGACCAGCTCAGAACTTTGCTATTTCGCTATGCATCAGGCAATTTTTTTGTAACTCAAAAACAGCTTTGTCAATTTTAACGATTATTCTAAATAATGTTGCCCTGTGATTACTAAACATTTTGTATATTTTGAAATTTCTCAGAAAAATTTTTTGTCTGAGAAATCGCTTCGTTTTCAAATAAAATTTTTGAAAATTTTTTAAATTTTTGTATACGAATTTTTTTGCCAAATAAATTTTATTTATTGTTTTAAAATAAAAAGCATTCAAAAGCACATTCATTCTTCTTTATTTTGATGTATTGCATGGCACTGTAAATCTAGTAGCGACGGCACAGAAAATTCCTAGCTGCAACATACAAAAATAGGCCAATTTTCCCGTGGTAAAGAAAGAGTTAAACACTCCTCATTAGGAGTGTTTCATGTGACATTACTTGGCATGTGCAGTTTGTGTGTTCTGTTGTGTAGGATGCCTGAGAAGTACTATGGTTTGGGCTAGCTGCTTCATATCATTTTGAAAGGGAAGCGCAAAGACAAACGGAAAAGAAAGACAACACTCTTTGTCCCTGTCTTTCTTTTCCCTGTGTCTTCGTGCAGTCATTTGAAAATCAGTATTAGTGAATGAGTGCTGAGAAAAATAATGAAATATGCAAACGAAATCTCAGCTTCTTATTATTTTTATTTTTGTTTTGAATAGCCTCGAGATGCTATCAATTAATTGGCCCTTGTTTACCGTCTGCCTCAGTGGACCAGTCGCTTTAGGGTGCTCCGCTGCTGACCCGAATGCCGTGGGTTCGATTGTGGCCGTGGCGGTCACATCTAGATGGACTTGAGAAAGTAGATGCCCGTGTACTGTAGAATGTCAGTGCACGTTAAAGAACACCAGTTGGTCAACATTTGCGGAGACGTCTACTACGGCATCCCTCATATTCATGAGAGAGAGAGAAAAGACTTTATTGGACGCAATGGGCCGGCAATTTGGTCTCAATGGCTTTAGGTGGCGGCTCGTAGTACCTGGACACGGGCGGCATCCTCAGCCTGCCGGACAACCTAGAGTTGGTCGTTCAGCTCTGGGCTTTGGAGGGCCGCCTCCCAGACGAGGAAGGTTCCCCGTGGCTCCCGCAGCCGCGGCGGCGGCAGGAATGAGAGAGCTCGAGGCTTCCTGTGATTTGGTATTGACGGCCGCTATAGGCGCATCGCGATTGGTGGCGTTTTCACGCCTGTCGTCGCCGGCACATTCCCAGAGCATGTGGCTTAGCGTTGCTCTGTGCCCGCATGCTTTACATATATCGGTGGGGTATATATTCGGGTAGAGGTGGCGTAGAACGACCGGGCTAGGGTAGGAATGGGTTTGGACTAAGTGAAAGCTTACGGCATCTCGCCTGTTTAATTTCTCGTGCGGTGGCGGGAACCTACACCTTTCGAGCCTGTAGTGTTGGGTGATGTCACGGAACGTTGTAAGACGAGCACCCCATGACCAATCTGAATCTTGTTGCTGTGTGCCTATCAAAGTGTCTTGATCCAGCAGGTGCATCGCCCCTCTCTCGGAATCAGAGGCGGCGGCCACATAGTGAGCCGCGGCTCGGCGAGTGAGACCTCGAGACGAGGTGTGGGTCGCCTCGTTCCCCGCGAGCGGAACGCCGGTGTGTGCCGGGGTCCATAGGAGGAAAACCGGGGGAATTTCGGGTTGTGAGCACGACGTCCAGTCACCATCTCCACACATTTGAAGGATGCGCGCCACTTCCCGCGAGACACGGCCGCGCGCCAAACTGCGGACTGCTGCCTGCGAGTCGATTATCACAATCTCTGCATGCGGCGCTGCGGTGAGTGCTAAGGCTATCTCGGCTTCTTCGGCTGAAGAAAACAGGGAAGGAATGAGGCAGGAATACTGAAGAAAACAGGGAAGGAATGAGGCTCACGATGACTACATGGGGCTAGAGGCAAAGAATTCAAGCTTGCCGCTTCGCATCATGCTGTGGTGGCTCGTAGCGAACCAATTTGTAAAATCACCATGGTACAACACTTTTCATTGAGCACACAAGAACTTCTAATGTCTAACTACAACTTATTGTGTCACCTAGAGAAAGACGATTAAAAATTAAATTACAAACAAAACGAAATCCACCTGCACATCACATTTTTTACTTGAAAGCGCTGCAGCAGATGGGTTAAAATGTCAGAGAAAACACGCCTTCATTGACACAACACACTTTGTTCTCTTTAAGAGCCATTCTATTCTGTCATAAAACTAACAAAAAATGAATTAATAGAAAAAATATATCTAATACGATATTCTAAAATATTAATTACCATTGCGCGAAGAGGACTGTTTGGGCAGATTCATTTTCGAATGTGAGTTTAGCATGAAATGCTTGACATAGGAGCTTTAAATGCAGTTTAATTCAACGCGCTTATAGTAATTTCTATCCTGGTTAAATTTTACATTGTTACAGCTGTCATTTTTGAGTAATGGCTTAGGACAAACCTTGAAGCACTGTTCAGTATTTTTTTAAGTTGGTCACTTAAAGACATATGACAAGGGATCTCATATGGAACAAGCATATTCAAGCATACGGTGAATGTATGCTAATTACACCGTTGATTGTGAACATGCAAGCCCCTGTCTCAGGCTTAGTAAAACTATTTGGCGACCTTTGCCACCACTGAATCAACAAGAGCATTCCATGAGTGGTCCTCCATGGTTTTTCATTCGTTCTGCAGCTACCCACGGCTGCCCAGAAAAACCTGCTCTTCCTTTCCACCGCAACACCCAGGTTTTCAGGGCGGTTCTTCAGTTCCTTCAGGGCACCAGACAGCCATTTGTAGAAGGTGGTCGCCACATCCTCGGCCATAGACGTCACATTTATTTTCTTATCCTATCTTTCATTCTCTCTCCTCCTTCCCCTGCAGACGCTGAGACATTCTTTCACTAAGGGCTGCAAAAATAGCGTCTTTTGCCCTCGTCACACTCATCCTCCAATTGCTTGCAGCATGTCAGCTTTGTCTTCGTTGAGCCTTATAATGTTTGGAAATATTATAGCTGCCTTTTTACATAAATAACGGTTTCACACCACGCTCGAAAACAAAGTTCGCGCTAGAATAGCGCTCATATACGCGCTCATTTGTAAAATAGGCATTTAGGCACGAACACCTAAAATAGGCATTTATAGACATTACAAAAACAGCACAAAATCCCTTCTTAACCTCGAATTCATGCTCATATACCAGAATGGCACAATAAGAACGCAAGAAATAAAATAGGCGTTTGCGTATAATTCGGTCTCCAGTCATCATCATCCGAACCGCTCTCCCGCGGCGGCATAACCTGGCGAAGAATTTCTTCGTCTGTGGGCGCTGCGCACGAAATTGTCATCGTACGCACGAGCGAAAAATGTCATCATGGCAGGCACATTCACTATTCTAGGGACCATACTACAACCATACATTCACTTCACCACTGTGCAGCTCTGCCTCCTCAATGTACGGGGCGATTCACTTCACCACTGTGCAGCTCTGCCTCCTCAATGTACGGGGCGATGATGACAGTGTTGACCCCTATGGTTGACCGAAGACGAAAAAATGGTCCCGTACCGCGTTTTCTAAAGCAGAGACGCCTCCGAAACTTGAAATAAGTCGTTCACTTTGCAACTTCGGAGGCAAAAAAGCTCTTTTAAAATTAAGCCACTAAGCTCAGTCAAGTCGGCGAAAAATCTAACATGGCAACGTCCGTAATATTCCGTGGTGCAGCTCAAAACAAGCGATTTAGTCCGAAAAATTGGTCGAAAAATGCATTGACTCTTTGGGAAACCTGTCGGTGCACTTTTTAAGTCCGAAATATCAAACAAGTCCGAAAAATCCATCAGCTACTGTATATAGATAATTCATTACAATTTAATTACAAAATAGTACTGAATATCTTGAAATATTATTGTGTAAATCTGGGGCATTTATAGACATTTCTGTATAGGTTGCGAATGAGAGGGTTAGTGTTGAATACGGAGGAGCACAAAAGGCCGCGAAACCAGCACTAATGCACGCTACCCACTTATAAGAAAAGCAATATTCCTTGAGTATTTCCATAACTGTAAGTTACCCAATCAGATACATTGCAGATACATACTTGTGTACAGATACATTGCCCATTCTGAATGGCTGCTAGTTCGACACATTTGTACGTGTTCGTGATGGTAAAGTGTGGTTAAGAACACAGACTTTGGAATAACACAAGACATTCTAAGCAGTTCTTTACCACACAGTAACCGCTTTCACACTGGCAAGTATCACGCAGACTGTGGCCTCACCTCGTGCATTTTAGCACATTTTCTCAGCCTCCTACCTGCCAGCGGTCGACGGGATGCACCTCATTGTCGTGGATGACGGACAGCTCGTCATCGGCAGGGTCCCAGGTGGGCGACAGGGCCTCGCTGATGCTCCCGATGAGGCTTGTAAGGCCCTCCTTGGCTTTGGACGTCACCGAGTTCTCCCCATCCAACTGGGGCAGAGACAGACAGAGAACTTTATTGAAGGGAGGGAGAGAACTTCAGATTGGCATCCGTGCAGAGAGCAGTAAAGGTAGGGCTAAATGCTCACTGCAGATGAATTCCAACATTATAGCCTTCAGCAAAAGCATTGTTTTTGTCTTCTAGAGGTGTGAGAACACCAACTTCTAAGACCAAGTTCAAAATAAAAGGGTGGCGGAATCTGTCGTTGTATACAGCTCAAGGCAGGAGAGGCCCACCGTAGATGACCCCAGCACGTCAGCAGCCCATTTCCTCAGTAACTAAAAAATTATTCGCGCAAATGTACACAGCAACGTTACTTTATAACGAGGTCACTGACCAAACAATTTATGATGCAAGTCCAAAGCATGCTTATTAGAGCAGGCTTGTCATTTTAAGGAAGACATACGCTGCTTTCAGAACTTGCACATGGCTACAGTTGAACCGTTGAATCGTTTTCAAACCATGAACCACTGAACGTTGAATCGTTTTCAAACCATGAACCACAACTATCGCTCTTGATACAATCTCAAGATCTTCATACATAAACTCCTTTATAAAATCTCTACTGTTATTCCGCATGTTACGAAGCGACGCTCATCAAAAGCCAGCATGAAGCTTGGAGTGCAATCAAGCAGTTAGCTGGCAAACTCCACACTCACTGGAATATATAAATTTCACTTATTTTAATCACAAACATGTAGCTTTCTGAGTGGCATAGCATGGCATAAACAGTATCTTCATATATTTAATAAGCTACTCATATTCATTAACAAGCAGTGTTTGATAAGAAACTGTGGTTTCATTATTGGGTGATGTCCTGCCTATATAATAATTTCAAATAACTTTGTTATTCATGATAAAGTTGTCTAAAATGTTTGAGATGACTGCACTGTCTGAATGTCTATCGTCGAAAAGAAAAAGAAAAAAGAAGGAACCATCTTCATAAACATGCACACATAAGAGGACATGTTTCATGTCCATTATTCTTTGACATGTCACCACTTGTATACTGAACAAATGCTTCTGTCTCTATATCACCTTCCAATTTATAACCTTACTCAATGTACTCAATGTCCATTATTGACAAATGAAAACCTTTAGTATAGGAGTGAGGTACAAAACACTTCAGCCTCAAGAATACAATGATTGAAACAATTATGCATGAATATCTGTGATATTGTTGTTTTCTACAGTATTTGAAGAAGTTATGCTATCCTCCACTTTGAGGCGACTTAAGTTTCCCGACCTTGAGCTTGTCTCGCACGAAGGCTGCCGTCGACGAGACCGCCTGCGCTGTGTCTTGCTGGACTGTGCTCGAGAACTCTGTCAGGTCTCGCTTGAAGAACTCGTAAGCCGTTGATGACTGCATCAGGGCAAGTTAAATATCACGATGACGTCTATTAAGGCTTTTCTAGGGACACGACATTCCATAGTGCGTGAATAAATGAACAAGAACGATACAGAAATAATCCTTTCATGAAGGCATGTCTTTATTTAGCCACACACTCCAACTATTCGAAAAGGCCAATAAACAAGCTTCAACGTCTCCCACACAAGCTTGCCAATTTGTGCAGACAGCCACAGTGATCGCATTTTGTGAATAGCACCACACCGTGTGCCATGCAGATGCTTCATTTTGTAGACCAATTTTAGCGCTCCTATCCCGAGTCAGTCCAAGCATATTTGTACGTGAAGTGACGCAATTTTGTCTGTGGACACCACTACATTGCACCAACTTCATTGATTGGTACTCTACAAAACGGCATCTTGGCCCAACGGTGATGCAGTTTCGGCCACACATTCATCGGGCTTCTCTGCCGTGCTGCTATGACACAAGTGAAATGTGGAGGAAGCCTTGCTTGGTCGTTGGCCGTGTGCCGAGGCGATAATGACCGACATTGTGTAACATTGCTGAAGTGGTATTTAATAAGGAAATAGGCCCTTGATCAATTCCTTTTCTTTCCTACTTTCAGGCAAAGGTTGCTCAAAGAGCTTATTAAAATACCATGCCCTATGACATGCCTGTCAGCAAAACAAAATGTGTTCTCCACTTACCACCATGGCTACAAGCTTCGTTTTTGTTTTTTTCATCACCACAGAGTTGTGCCCTTATATGTAAATTACAAACCCCTAATACCAGCAATTAAAATCACTCAAAATGATGACCGTGGGCAACAACACCTCACCACTCTTATGCACTATTAGTGAGAACAAACAGACAATGACTGCCAAAGAAAGTGTAGGGGATGTTATTGGAAGTAACTGGAGTGCAAATTTGAGGAATGTGAACAAAATATAACTTGTCACCGGCAGGACAAGAACCTGCAACCTTTGAATAACATGCACAATGCTCTACCCATGAGCCACGTTGATGGTCAGCCCTCTTGCCCACTTTATAGGGTAATATGTGCATTCAAACGTGGGTCAGTCACAGCTGCCCGTTGCCATCACGGCGAGGGTGGAACACTCTTTCTTGCCTGCTGACATGTAGATGAAACGATAACTTGCCACCAGGAGAATATGAACCTGCAACCTTCGAATGACATGTTCGCTGCTCTGGCACTGAACTTTCACATTTATATGGGTATATATGTAACGTTCCCATAATCTAAATGCCCCTATACACCCTATAAGAAGGGTGGGGGGATGACTGCCTCCATAGCTCAGAGGTAGAGCATTGAACTCGTCATTCGAACGTCCCAGGGTTTGGATCCTGCTGATTGCAATATATCATCTCATCCACATTTAAAAAAAATTACATTAGAATGACATTCTAATAACATCCCCTAGACTTCCTTTTGCATCATTGTCTATTAATTCCCACTGCATGTGAGACACGACATAGACAGAATACCGACTTTCTTTGCGAGGTACCTAATGCCCTGTACTGATAAGCAGACCTAAGTGTCTACTATGGTCGTGCAGTCGGCCTCTTGACAGGCGCTAGTCCATACCGTGGCCTGCATACCAAAACCACAGTATCGAAAGAAAAATGAACAAACTTCAGCCCCACAAGCAGACAGCTTATCCGAGAGTCACAAGTAAGCAGACCGGTCGCGCGCGCGATATTCGTGAACCGACGCGATTGGCGAAGGAAATGGGAGAATGCGAACGCCACACGAAAACAAGCACAAGCGCGAACGCTGTCGGCACAGGTGGCCTGGCGCGTAAATGCCCAAACGCTTGCATTTGTTATACAGCGATTGTGCTAGGCGATCCAGGCACTGCGATGAGTAATCACTTGCGCGGGCATCGCAACAATGCGTTCGGTGCAAAATGGTTCCAGGCACACGGCAACGACCCAACCTATCCACAGCTCCACGACAAAAAAAAAGTTACTTCGAAGCATCGGCTCAGTTACACACCGAGGTGAAGTGAGGTCGTCAGCATGCGGGACGAATTTGTGCAATCTAGCGTTGCAGCAAGTGCGAAGGGACCCAAGCATGCCACAGCCGATTCGAAACACACGACTCCAAAACTGAAACTTCCCGAGCGTAAATTTTTTTTTTATGTCGACATCACCTATTTCAACTAGCTACACAAAGGCGCCTAGGTGTCGAGAAAATTAACGTGCACCTAAATCTAACTACAAGAATGTTTTCCCAAGCACCGAAATGCGACCGCTATGGTCGAAAATCGCACCCACGTCCTGTGCAACTCAGAGGCGCTACACCGCTGGGATAGCACGGCGTGTTAGGGTCACACGCGTTAGAACAACTTTATATTATAGAGGGACGGTGTTTCGCTGCATCGCACTTGCCGAGCAACTGAAGCCAGCTGAAGCGCGCACATGGTTTCTACAGCGCTGATCGCAGCTGTGCGGGCGAGTCATAACTGCCGCGGTGCGGTTTTCGCCAACGAGAGCTCGCGATAGGAATCACAGCTACAGTTTTCACGAATATAGGCGGAGGAAAAAAAAAAAGAGACCATGTGTAGTCAAGAGGACGCGCAGTACTGGATGTGAACTGCGTAACGGTGCCGACGTAGGCTTGTTTCGGAAGCTCACAAAACGGCACAATCGAACGCCACTCGAGGCGAGGATAAACAAACCCTTTATTTCCGCTGCTAGTTGCGAGTAGCCGGCGTGTCAATGAGAGATAAAGCGGCAGGCGTAGCGTGCGGATAGCAAGCGAAAAAAAAAAAAAAACTACACCGCGACGCAGGGGCAAAGCACTAAAAACAGTCGGCAACGTGATGCAAGAGGCCAATGCGCCGCGCCTTTTCCCTCGAACGGTGCGCTCTCCCGAGCGGCTCGGGACAACTCCGTCAACTCAAATCGTGTGCCGCTGATTGTAAACGCAATTTCGTTACAATGCAGCAAGCACTGAAGCCTGCCAAAGCCATGAAAACACATAATTATGGCATCTCACCTTGTCTTTCGCTGTCTGCAACCAAGTATTCCACCACGGCGTTCCTTCGTCAGGATTCCTGCACACGCAAAAAAATCGTTGTCGACAGCAAGTTAAGGCGCAGTGCAAGAACAACTGACGCTGCATCGGGTACAAACGACGTCGCTACGACAATATGTGACGCTCATTACGTGTTATACTCGTTGTAAATACGCTTAACGTGGTTATTTTTATGAAGCGGTTACTTACGTGCCCTCAGCCATCTTTACATCTTTGCGATGACAGCGACAGAAAGGGCTCGTGTGGCTAGAGTTTACAAACAGCAAACCGAAACTAGCATACACAAAAAGTATCTTTCAAAACATTTACTAAAAAAAGTACAACTCACAAAGCAAATACAATATATGACAATTATAAGTGCTTATATTACGCAACGTTACACTAATTTATAACAATCGTCTTGGGAAGGCCACATTTTGGTTTTGGTTTCGGTATTAGTGTAGCGCAGTGATGGAGACATGGGGTCTGTGTTGAAAGATCGAATTCAAACTTGCGCGCGTCCGCAGTAGCTGCCATATCCACAGGGTCGTAAAAGTCTCCATGGAAAGGCCTCGGGAAAGACACGTTCTTCCAACTAATGTCAAAATGTTCCTTTTCAGACTCTTGTTTATGTCCCAAGAGAATTATTTCCAAGTTCTATGGCGCAACGACGACAGTTATAGCGCGAGAACAAAACGACGACACAGAGACAAGAAGGACACGAAAGACACGTCTTTGTTTCTTTCTTGTCTCTGTGTCGTCGTTTTATTCTCGCGCTATAACTATCATCATGCCATACTAACTAGCCCAAGCTGCCACACTTCTATGGCGCACCTCCTGTCAGAAAAAAAAAATCTCCTGGCCAGTTGGAAATTTACAATTGGATCACATTGAAACCGATTGGACATTTCCAATTGGACCAATTAGAAGTTTGCAATTGTGTTTTTGGATAACAATTAAAAAATTCCAACGGGTTCAATTGGAAGTCCTAGCTGATAGGTTTGAATAGGGGCATAACCAACTCAAACACCGGGTAGCATAAAAAACCTAATATAAACGGTTTGACCAATTAGGTTCATTGGTCAGACCAATCTCGCCAATATAAAATACCGTGTAGCTCTGAATTAAGAGTCTGATCTGTTAATCTCACTGAAGATGCATCAAAAGTAAGAAACCATGTCGCTAGATTTCATAAACTTAGCATTAGTGAAAGCTATGGTGAAATGAAAAATTTCTCCACATATGTGTTCTCTCTAAACATATTCTCACTCAACATTTCAGTAACTTCAGCCTGTAGTAAGTTGTGCCGGGTCCCGAAAACACTAGGTAAATTTTCGCGGCCGACTGTAAAGTGAAAAGATGAAATAAATGACACACCTGGCATTTTATAATAAAACCTAAATATATTTTATTTCAGGAGTAATTTTGTAGTTGCAAACGTATTTCTATGAAATATTTTCTTGTCTTACAGCTTTACTCAATTCTGTGATGTCAAAATTAAACCGATTGACAATAGGAAAAGTTCAATTGGAATCAATTGGTGGAATTTCCATTAGTACCATATCTGATGTAAATGGTCCTTAGCCCGTTCCCATTTATGAGTTTCACTGGGAAACCCTTGATTAATTATTAGATCAACCTAAACTCTGGTGCATTTCCCTCGACTGGATATTAAATATAATTAATATCGATTCAGTATACACAATTAATCCTACCCGGAACTGCCCTATATAAACACCAATTGGATCTATTACAATTTACAATTAGTGCTACTATGAAAATGTCGATTCGAAGGCCTATTATCACATGAACATGCATGATGATGATATCCAAACATTCCGATCAGAATAACAATCTTCCAATATGGACTGACTTTGAATTGCACAAGCATTTGGGTTATCGAAAATTGTAATAGGATGGCAAAATGAAAAATTTACACCGATTGCCTTGGAAGTATTATTTCCAATGGGGCTTTCCTAATGAAGTTCAAGGTCCCAATTAATTTTAGCCCATCCCACTGGGGGCCAATCGATATGGCCAATTGGACCAAGCGACTTTTTCTTGCTGTGTTGGAAGACCAATTAGAGAAGGGCCAATGATAGCATTTCAATGGGATATTTCAGAGCATCCAATTGAAACCTTTTGTTTAATAGGTCACACCAACTGGGGCCCTAATTGGTGTTAATAATTTTTTTACAGCGATAGCTGTTATGAGATCACAACTCTGGTAACGCGCGGTTGTCCGCCGGTGCCGGCGGTGTCCGTAATCACATCAAATGAGAATAGAAAAAAAAAACGTTTTTTTATGTTCTGCGCAAGAAAATCGGTGAATGGTATTCTGAAGGCACTGCGTTAGAGTGCCTCGACCGTGTTACGGAGTCGAACAAGCGCATCTAGGCACGTTAGACACGAGCGCCATCTGGCAGTTATCTTCGAAAACGAAGGAATGCGCGACCGCGGAGGAAGATGCGTGCCAGTCTCGGAGGTGATAAGGTGTAGAATGCAAAGCGACGGGCAGGTGCCACCACCGTGCCGTGGTAGCAAAGCGTTGGAACCACCTCCTTGAGCATCGCGTTGCACTGTCAGTGCAGTGCGTTAAACGCTACAGCTCTTAGTTAATTGTATTTATTCATGATATGCACTCTTCTCTCGACCGTCACTTTCAGACCGATGCAATCTTTCTCGACTTCGCAAAAGCCTTTGACAAGGTACCGCACAAACGCCTACTGTTGAAACTTTCCCAGCTGAACCTGCACCCCAACATTCTTGCATGGACCACACAATTTCTTACTAACCACTCTCAGTTCGTCTCTACTAAAAATACCCGTTCTAGCTCCCTCCAAGTTACATCCGACGTCCCCCAAGGATCTGTACTCGCACCCCTCTTGTTCCTAATATATATTAATGACCTTCCTGTTCATGTATCTTCCCATATCCGTTTATTTGCTGAAGACTGTGTCATCTATCGCACAGTTACTAACATTTTTGATCAAACTACACTCCAAGAGGATCTTGATCTCGTGTAACAGTGGTGTGATTTTTGGTTAATGAAGCTTAACCCTACTAAATGCAAACTCGTCTCATTTCAGCGCCAGCGTAATCCTTTATCAGTCTCATACCTGATCTCTAATTCCGCTATCGAACAAGTTCAGTCATATAAATACCTAGGCGTCACCTTAACATATCTGACCTTTCCTGGAACACACACATCAACAAAATCATATCATCCGCGAACAGATACCTCGGTTTCCTAAAGCGTCATTTCCGTCACGCACCACTGGACATAAAACTTCTGGCTTACAAATCGCTCATCAGACCTAACTAGAATATACAGCGCCCATTTGGAGCCTGCACCAGATATACCTAATAAACGGAATGGAATCTGTACAAAATCGTGCCACTAGGTTCATTCACTCTTCATAATCATACGACATAAGCATACCATCCCTAAAACGTAACATTGATGTTGCTAATCTTTCTGTGCGTCGCCGCATCGCCAGCCTCTGTGTGATTCACAAGTTCTTTCACAGTTCCCTCAATCAAGCACCTTACATCATCCCACCAATGAGCATATCTCACCGCACAACCCATCCTTATTCAATCGCACGCGCTCGCACTACTACTTTTGCTGCCTCATTTTGTTTTTTTCGCACAGCAGTGGACTGGAATGGCCTTCCCCGTGACATTGCAGCCATCAGGTGTTCATCAACGTTTGCGCAAAACATAAATACATATTGTTTGTCAGAAGACCACTCTTTGTAACCTCCGTTTGTTAACCCACCCCTTATATATTACCCCCTCACCGGGGTCTTTAAGGTAATAAAGTGAAGTGAAGTGTGTGCCTCTTCTAGTAAAAACGCACACAAACAAAACATAGACATGTTGTTATGGCACCTCAGATATGCGAAATATTTGCATTTTTTATTGACAATCGTACAAGTATGAACGCTAAACCTTGAGCAATATTGGTGGGTGCTGCGGATGGGGTTCGCCGTTTGGTGCCGTTCGAGGTACTGTTAGGGCGGACAAACAGACAAATGTACAGACAGACAGACCCAAGAAAGACTTTATAAACCAAGTACCAATGACACAGTGGAGCTGGAACTGACACGACACATAGTGAGGTGTGACAGTGCAGCGATACCGGGTGGCGGTTCGTGCGACGGTGCCGACGGTGATGTGTGCGGCAGGGCTGGCGAATCTCATGGCGGAGTAACTGGTGCCGACGACCGCACCGCTTGCCAAGAACTGCCAGCGCAGATGGAGCGGTGCATCCGCTCGGTGGACTGCCAATCTCAGAAATGGGCGATCCAGCGGCTCGAGGGGGCCCAGGTCAGGCAGAGGAGAAATCGGGAACTCGTGACGCGCAAGCGCGGGAACCAAGTATTCGCTGTCGGGTTAGGTTCAACACTCGAGTTCTTGGCGCAGTGTTTCTAGGACTGCACAGACTAGAACATTTAGGAGGGTAGACCGCGCCCTGCGAGGCCGGCACCTACCCCATTAATCCTCTGAATAAAGGCTTTTCTCTCTCTCTGGAGCTCGAACCCGGGTCCGTTGGGTGCCGTATTCTACCACGGAGTCACGCCGGTGCATGGGACTTGTTGGCAAACTTGCCTTAGGCAGGCTTGATGTCGGGAAAACAATCACGTTAATACGACTTATAAATCGTTTTAAAACAGCGGAATAACAACCAGTCGTCGCACAATGCGGATAGCATAACGAATGGGCCGTCCAATGCTCCATCCCATTGCAAAAGCTTTTTCTTGTTCAGCTATTAACTGTGGTGCACACCCACTTGTCTTGTCTTGTCTTGTCTCCTAGGAGATCTTGGCTCATACCCACATGGGGGTTTGGCCACACTGTACCTCATAATATATATATATATATATATATATATATATATATATATATATATATATATATATATATATTGTGATCTTATTGAGCGCCCGGTAGTCCACGCAAAAACGCACAGAGCCATCCTTTTTGCGGACCAAAACAATAGGAGACGACCAAGGGCTAGATGACGGACGAATGACTTCCCATTTAAGCATGTCCGCAACGTTTTCTTCTATAATTTTTCTTTCAGTTAGAGACACGCGGTAGGGTCGTCGGTGTACGATAGATGTCCCAACAGTTTGAATTCGATGTGCTGTAGTATTAGTGCGTCCCAGCTTAGACGAGCAAATATCGAAAGAACTTGCATGTTTCTGCAACAATGCGAGCAGCTGCTGCCTCTGTGAATATGTCAATTCGCTGCTGATAGCGGTGGTAAAGGCGGAGTAAGAAACATGCTCACCGAGGCAAGGTTCTTTGGATGCGATGGTCTGAAGTGGCGTGACAAATACAGGCTCGAAGTCAGCAACACGGGCCACAGTAGTGCCCTGTGGCAGTAAGATCTTCTCCGGTGTAGAGTTGACAGCGGTGACAAGTGCCGAGCCATTGCAAAAACGAACGACACCGGACGGAAGAACTATACCTTTGCGAACGCAAAGTGGTGACGGTGAGACCAATACATCCCCGTGATAGATGTCGTTGGACGTAATGCTCACAATTTGCTCTTGTAGTGGCGGCAGTTCGATGTCTTTCGCAGCGACCAGACGAAGTGGCTTCTGATTGTCGTCGTCAAGCATGTAGTCGGTGTCAGCGAGGTGAACGACGCGTTGTCCACAACAAATCGCCGCGGAAGCAGATGATAGAAAATCCCACCCTAAAATTAGTTGGTGAGAGCAGCGGGACAGGACAGCAAACTGGACATGATGGCGGATGCCGTCGATGAAAACACGCACAGTACAAAACGCGGAAGGGCGAATGACGTTCCCCTGGGCAGCAACTAACGTGGGGCCATCGTAAGGCGTCATTACTTTCCTTAAATGTTCACACAAATCAGCACGTATCACAGACAATGTCGCACCTGTGTCCACCAAAGCATCGACTAGCACTCCTTCCACTTCCACAGAAACCATGTTACATGGGCCCGATGGAGGAATTTCAGTTCTAATTCCGAATGCAGTTTTTCCTCCACAAACTGCATCACTTAGTTTTCCGAATGAATATCAGAGGTGAATGAGGCGGGCCGAAGTGGAGAAGTGGAACGGCGGAAGGGCGAAGGCGAGCGGCGTCTCGTGTTTCGGCTGTTTCGTGGTGCAGTCGATGCCGGAGGAGATGGAGACCGCGTGCTGGGGAGGCGAATAATGCCGACCTTGATAAGACGCCCCAGTGTACGAATCCCGTTCACGCACGTCGTTCCGACGCTCATCTTGCTGGCGCTTTCGGCAGAAACGAGATATGTGGCCGCGATAGCCACAGTAGTAGCAGACAGGGCGAGACGAGCGCCACGGTGGGGAACAGAAGGCATTCGGGGCACCTGTAGATAGCGCGGTCAGGTGGGCCGGAGGGTCAGGGGGCACGAAATGGTAGTTCAGCGGGGGAGCGGCAGCAACTGACGCGTAGGATGGACGCGGCAATGTCGCGTGGGCGTCGCTGGAAGGCACGGCAGCAACTTGAGGGTACGTAGATACAGGGTGAGAAGCAGGTGGCTGTACGGGCGCAGAGCCAGTCAGAGATGTAAGTTCCTCCCTGATGATGTCACGTAAGGGCATTCCCGAAGGCTGTGTAGGTCGTGGTGTAGGAGGTGTGAAGCCCATGGACCGCAATTCTTCGCGTCTAATGTCCCGGATAAGGTCACGCAGATGGCCATCTGACGTGGAGTGGTGGTCGCCAATGTCCGGTTGAAGGCGAACGGAGTCCAGCGCATCAAGGCGCTGGCATGTCGTCACGACATCAGCGATGGTAGCTGGGTTTTGCACAGCAAGTGCATTAAAGGCAACAGGCCCAATGCCTTTCAATATGTGGCGCACTTTGTCCGATTCCGGCATGGATTGATTGACACGCCGGCACAGTGCGAGGACATCCTCGATGTACGAAGTGTACGATTCACCGGGATGTTGTCGGCGAGTATCAAGTGTCCTCTTCGCGACGGCGGATCGAATGTCCGGGGTCCCAAAAACGTGTCGCAGCTGCTGCTGGAAGGTAGCCCAGTCGGGTAAGTCAATGACGTGGTTAAAGTACCATGTCTTTGCGACTCCGGTCAGATAAAAAGGGACGTAACGCAGTTTGGCGGCTTCGTCCCACCGATTAGCGACACTTACGCGGTCGTAGTCGTCGAGCCAGTCTTCTACGTCTTCTCCACGACGACCAGCGAAGATCGGGGGTTCCCGCTGATGTCCGTGTATGTAAATAGGAGGGGCAGCTTGCGTCGGTGCGTCGTTGATGACATCAGTGCCTGTAGGCTCGGTATGGGACATGCTGCCTGTCAGTGGGCGCAAACGGCGGCCTGAACGAAGCTCCAGCGGGTAGAGCGGGCTGCGGGAGGTAAGAGGACCGAAAATCCACCTCCACCACGTATCCACCTCCACCACGTGGGCATTTGTTACTTACATCGTCCTCATTCCTGCATGATCACAATCACCATCATCCGCTTGTCTCTTTGTCCTCATTGCCACTCTGGGGTCATCCTCATCGTCATCGTCTGTGTGCTGGCTCTGCCCGTTCGTTTTGCGAGGTCTTTCCTCAATTAAACGCTGTCGCAACCAAGACTACCAAGACTTCATAATATATATATATATATGTATATATATATATATATATATATATATATATATACATATATATATATACATATTACAACGCTTGCTAAAAAATGAAAGAGAAATTAGTTAAGAACAATAATAATGTTCCTTTGAAAAGACGTGAAAAAGTGCAGAAGAATTTGATAAACCAGAATATATAAAACAAATTAACAAGAATGAGGAAGGGGGAGAAAGAATTGGATATATCTGGCAGTACCACTAGCAGCGTATCCTTCCGGTTGCCTGAATGAATTTATGTAGCACTGACAGAATAGCACTACGGCCCACACCCAACTGACTGGCTCCAAACGATAATAGGGTGGATGTATTGACTGGCAATCCGAGCATACCAGTCGGTCTTTCAAGAATTATTCGGCGCAATGAGGCGAAGCGGTGGCATGTGAGAAGAAAGTGATCTATTGTTTCCGGTTCATTGCAAACTACACATAGGTTAGTTAATGAAAATCCTGATTTGTTGAGATAAAAATTTAACAGAGGAACTCCACAGCGAAAGCTTGTGAGGGTCACCTCACATTGGCGGAAAAGGCATTTTGCGATGTTCCATGTGAATTGCAAGTGCCGAAATTCTTCAGATTGTAGAAGCGACGTTTCGTTGATTTTTAAGATTAACAGGCGTTTGAATCGTTCGGCAGTAATAAAAGGAAACTGTGGAGCTACTAGCACCACCGGGAAATTTAAAGATGCCGAAGCGAGCGAATCAGCCATTTCATTTAGTTCAATTCCAGCATGCCCGGGGACCCAAATAAAACAAACTTCTGATAGGCTATGCGGTACGAGAGACCAAAATATCCTGAGAAGAGGAGACTTCTTTGCGGACATTAGATGTGTACATACAGACAAAGCATCCGAAATAATAATAGCTTTTGATTGCTGATAATTTAGTTTTCGAAGAGCCAATGTAATAGCCAGGAATTCTATGAGATAAATTGGTGTGAAGTCAGGCAATCGGAGCGCAAAAGACCAATTGAGCTGATGAGAAAAAATACCTACTCCAGCCTTTTGAAGATTTTGCGTTGCGTCCGTCGAAATTATTACGTATTTAAGAAAATGACTGAAATAGTCTTGAAGGAGGCCCTCTAGAACATGCTTTGGAAGTAACTTAGAATTTTTTAGAAAAATATCATCGAAAATTAAGTCAACTGGCACCGAGCATTGGGTTTGGGGAGTTAAATGCCGGAGGGAAACGTGAAGATTTGATAACAGAGACTCGACGAAAATGACTTGGGGTCTTTGATAACGAAACCACGGGCACTGAAAAAAAGAAACTGGATGTTAGATGAAAACTGTCTGTGAACAGAAGAGGGGCGCATCGTAAAGTTTTAAAAATTTTTGCACAGTAAGCAGTCGAAATCTAGCATCAAGTGGATGCACTTCAGGCATAATTGTTCATCTTCGTCACCCGTCAGCCACTGCATGAACAATTGGCACGAAATTCTTTGCAAGTGTTTAGCAGATGCTACGCATCTCAGAATAATGACGAAAAATAGCATTGTGAATGCCGGCCCACTACCCTAAAATTTTTATTAATAATGCCGTAGTGGATACCGTGTGCTTGCAGCAGTTACCCAATGAGTGTTTAGAAAAGGTTCTGAAAGGCCGCTCTGCGAACTTTCGCTGCAACTGTGATGCGCCTGCCGCGCAGGCCTGGAGTTTTTTAGTGTTTATTTTTACTGGACCTGTACAATTATCTACAAAATAAAGCTTCGCATTATTCATAACTTCGCCAGAGATCGTAATTCTGCACAGCTCTTCCAACCTGCCGATATCCCAATGGCTTTGATACCCATAACTTACGCATTTCTCCAAAATATAAATGTGAAATAAAGAACAACATTGCACTGCTTGCAGATTTAGCAGAGTAAGGCTAATACGTCTGTGTATGCATGCTCTAAATAAGGCTCACGAAAATTTTCGAAACGAGAACACCGTGCACACCCAAACTATAGGGGACCCAGATGCTAAGAATAACTTTGCCCACTGATATAGTTCTTCTTGCAGGCGCTTCATTCCTTTTTTGTGAGCTGGTATAAAATGTCAGTTTAAAACTTTATTTTTATTTAGCAATTTTATTTTCTCGTAATGTTTTTTTCCTCGCTGAGTTGCGTGGATTACATGTACATTCGGTGATCAAACGCACGAGTATGCTCCCTTTCTGGCTCTACACTGATATACACGAGTTTTTTTGCGCCTACTTACTCACCTATTCGTGAAGTTGGTCAAAGACGGAATGAAGCTGATAAGCATGTAAAACTTGCCGTGAACGATTTATCTTTTAACGGGAGAAGATTGTGGCAAAGGATTCATAGACTTCCGTACGCGGGCTCACTCGGGAAAAACGAGTCGCATCACGTCGTGTATATATATATATATATATATATATATATATATATATATATATATATATATATATATATATATATATATATATATGTGAAAGTAGATGCGCTTTCACATAAGAACTGTTTATTGTGCCGACTTTTCGACGGTAACCCCGTCTTTTTCAAGGCATAATACTATTTACACATGTTCCGTGTCTTCTTATAGCCTGTCGAGAAAGGAGGGAAGGGGTCAAAAGAAAAGTAAAAAAAGGAAAAAAAGAAAGAAAACAGAGAGAAAAAAAAGAAGAAACAGCGAAACGGAAAGACAAACATTAAATAAAATATAGAAAATCTAGGAGAAGAAGCAAGACCGACCCGGCGTAATTAGAAAGGGACAGCATCTCAACAGAGTAGGGCAGAGGTAGATGAGCAATGTCATCATTGTCAACAATACCTACCCCGCACCCACTCTTCCCTAAGTGGGCAGTGAGCCGCCGTTCTTGTATTTCACCTTTCCGTGTAGTCGGCTGGCGGCTCGTTGCTCTTTGAAGTTTAGGACAAGTTAATGGGGAGGGCTTAAGCGCTTCGAGTGCGTGCTGGTGGCGTCGGGAGGAATGAAATAGCCGGTGATTGAGGCACCGCCATCGATATTTATTATATGCAATGGCTCCTTGTCAGTGAAGGAACAGAATGTGCGTTAAAAATTAAAGAGGGAAAAAAAAGAAGAACAGGGGGGGGGGGGGAGACTGTACGACATCCGGGACAGTCACCACACAGTTGCGGCTCACTGGGAAGACATGCGCGCATGTATGAAAAAGTTAACGAAACCACCTAGCTGTCAGCTCCTTGTCAGTGAAGGAACAGAATGTGCGTTAAAACTTAAAGAAGAAAAAAAAGAAAAGAAGAAAAGGGGGGGGGGACCGTACGACATCCGGGACCACTTATCTGTGCGTTCCGGCTGTGCTTGATGAGGCAAATCATTTCTATGTTGTAAGATGCATAGGCCAAAAGCTTTGTTAGCGGGTAATATTATTGTCGTAATGAAACCGGACTGATTAGAGAGAAGTGTTTGCGTCTTTTAGCGGTCGTAACGCTGACAGAGTGCCTGGGTGTTCATTTATTCCGTATTTTATCGTGTTAAACTTGTAGATAAAATAAGATTCCCGTTGTTCCCGTTCTCTGATTGTTCGAAAGTTGTTTTCCAGTAGTGTAACTCTGATGTCATCAAAGCTGTGGTCTTTTAATGTGCAGTGTTTTGAAAGTGGAAGGCCTGGCAGAGATCGTACATGTGCCCGATGGTTGTTGAATCTAATTCTAAAAGGAGTGTCTGTCTGGCCCACGTATTGCTTGTTACATACACCACATTCCAGGAGGTATATGACGTTGTCTGAGTCACAGTCTAGTGCACCTCTTATCCTGTGCTTAAAATCCGAGTTGGTGCTTTTCGCCACTGTCGTTGTCTGCATGTGTTTGCATACCTTGCATCTGCTTTTTCCGCAAGGGTGACACCCAATTTGAGGTTTCACACCTATCTTTGAATTTATTAAATGATCCTTTATATTTTTCGGCCGTCTGTATACAACACGAGGAGAAGTGAAAATTTTGGATAGTCGCACGCTCTGTTCCAATATGTTAAAGTGTTTTCTTAGGACCTTGTTTATGTTCGATGGGTTGCTCGCGAAAGTTAATAGCAAGTTTTTGTTGCGGTGTTGGTCGGCGTTTTTCTGGTGGTTGATTGATTTGTGGGGTTTAGCGTCCCAAAACCACCATATGATTATGAGAGACGCCGTAGTGGAGGGCTCCGGAAATTTCGACCACCTGGGGTTCTTTAACGTGCACCCAAATCTGGGCACACGGGCCTACAACATTTCCGCCTCCATCGGAAATGCAGCCGCCACAGCCGGGATTTGAACCCGCGGTTTTTCTGGTGGTTGAGAAGAATCTGGCAGTCCAGATTTTCAGCTTTTTTGATGGCGTCATCATCGACGACGCCATCAAAAAACGATTATTATTTAATTAACGATTATATGCACAGCTAAAACCGATTATTTGCACAGCTAAAAAAGTTTCAAAACAGTGGCTGGTGGAAGACTGCAACAATATATTTGAAAGGAAGATATGGCAGTCAGCACTTGCAGTAAACATACCTTTCCGTTGCGAAGGATGAACGTTGCGAGGGATGAACTGCCAACTGGCATATAATATGGTTTCATGATTGAACTATTTTTTCTCCCACTATTCTGTATCAGATATCATGACATATCTTGAGAGTATATTTTCAGGACATTGTTTATAATTTATGTAAGCGTGTATCACTTCATGTTTTATATGAACACCACCAAGCATTTTCTGCAGGATAGTTGCAAAATAACAGAATTGATGAATTTTCAAGCTTGCTCGCCAGAATATTTCATGTACTAGCTTTATATGCTCGATCTGGTTATTAATGTATTATTATTATTATTATTATTATTATTATTATTATTATTATATTATTATTATTATTATTATTATTATTATTATTATTATTATTATTATTATTTATTTGCATGCTATTACAAGTGCGCTGTATTGTAGTGTAAGATTTCCGTGTTTCGCATTGAACAGCTAGCAGTGTTTCTAAATATAATTTTGATAATTTATCCCTTATTCAGCCTATATAATGCTTCTTTCTTGGTGATTTGTATAAAGTACTGCGATACGACATGCCCCCTCCCCCCATTTGATGACCAATTACCTTTGTGATTTCGTGGTATAAAATGTTGTTTAAAGCTTTTCAATTTTTACTGCGACATGTTTTTTCACCTTCAGCACGGTGAATTTGTGAATATTTTCAAACGAATTAACGCACCATTACATCATAAAAGTGAACTTTGAAATTGTTTTCCACAGCACAAACTCATTAGTCTTCAAAACACCGCTATCCTTAAAAATATAGAGAAATCTAGGGAATCTTTTTACTTCAGAGAGGGAAAAAGTGGCTCCGCAGGTTGGCAGCCCTGGAGAGGAGCGTGACGGCAACGCGCAGCCGTGGCGTGGCCTACTTGGCACCGCGCCAACACCCGCGGTGCGTTCGTACGGAAGGACGACGTTACACTGACTAGTCAAAGAGCTTCTTCGCATCTAAAAATTCACACCTGTTTTTTTTTTTCAATAGCTAGATAGCTATTTTTGCAATAGCTAGATAGCCTTGTTTGCGGGAGTACGCGGCGGTTGTTTATTTATAGACGTCTTTAGAGCACCCAGTCACAGTTTCGGTTTTAAATTTACGCCGAGCTATGCAGGTGGAGCTCCGGCGGCATTTACGGCGGCAAGGTAATCATTGCTGGGCACGTTACCACACAAAGCTGTGACATGAACACTGCACTGACAACCAGCACACGCAAAACCACAAACACAGAGGAAAAAGTCGCAGCTAGCGCAAGAGCAAGCAATTGACCAGTCAACACAAATTCTTGACGTAGGTCGTTTACATTGCCGCCGCGTTAGTGTCGGCGTCACGAAGGGTATCGCATGTCGCTCAGCCGCATGTCATGTACTTTAAATTTTATTTTAATTTATAAGCTATTTTCCCCCTTTATATTTATAGTAGATGTTGTGTATGTGTCCTCATAAATTTATCTCACTCATTATCTCGCCTTCGTATTAAGTGTCAATGCTCATTAATTGTAGTCGGTGGCCTCGCACTCGTACCAGTAGAATGCGGAGAAACACGCTAGCACGTGGGAAAGACAAAGCACATAACTGCGTCGTCAGAGTTAAATGCTTCATGGCCTCTGAGGTTAGCTTCCGAAACTTTGTTGGAGCGAAGGCCAGGCTGAGCTATGCTAAGTAGGGACAACACCACCTGGGTGGCGTTGTGGGGTGCCATTGTGGCACATTTTATGGCCGCCAGTCCGTTTTAATGGGGTGCTCATAACATCTAATCATCCATCAATTCATCCATGTCAGCGCCCGTTCGAATGTGGGTATCTAGACGCCGTACCGTATAGTGCTGTAACTACCTAAGAGTTCTTTTTCGGTGCTCGTTGTGCCACAATGCAGTACTTCTCTTCTCCTCTCGTAGGCGGTGTTACCCTGACATACCTAGAGCACTACATACCTTCTAAGAGCAGTCTTCTCATATATGTGCCGATGGCGCAATTTGTTAGGCGCCTGGTTTTCTATCAATGTGGACCGAGGGGTTCTATAGGTCTCTTAAATTCTCGAAACTCTTGTTCTCGTTTATTTCTTTGTAATATGGTCATGTAAATTTTAACAACGTCCATTCCGTGACGGAAGATCGTCAGTGAAGTATTGGTGAACCCGCCATACAACACTCCATGGTTGTTTACAGCAAAAGTGTATGTGGCCAAGTTTCGACAAATTGTAATCACGGACAAAACAAAGTTAGCGAGGGGCGGGCACTACTAGTAGCCACTGCCATTGTTTCTTTCACGAGTGCTGCGATACTCTTGAGCCTGGAGTGAGTCAACTCATCGGCACGTTAGTGCATAATTAGCTTTTCCGACTTGGTGTAAATGCCTTTTACCACCAATATATCGCATAATCTGTGCTCTACTTTGTATCCTCATCTCGTGTATATGGGTTATTAGTGATAGCAATCTGGTAACGACCATTTCAGTCATCCTTTTAATCAAGAGCGTCCGGCAAAATTTCTGGGAGAGAACGTCAAAACGCCTGCTTCTGAACTATAAATATTGAGGTGTCATAAGAACGCTAACGCTTTGAAATTTGTGTCAGTCTATCTTGGTAGGAAGCGCAGCAACTTATACACGGAAAACACGACACAAGCGCTTGTGTTGTGTGTTCCATGTATAAAATGCTGCGCTTCCTATACCAAGAGGGATCCTTACCAACTGGCTCGATATAATTGTTTATTGTGTCAGTAGACGTAGATAAAGACCTATAAGGCTGGTGGTAAGGCTTACGTCAACTATATGCGAAAGGTCGGGGAAAATTTTAGGTCAGCGAAAAATTCTGGAGCTCACTCAGTCTCGCTCAAGAAATATATTCGAGCCAAGGGCCCAGACTCGGCACACCAAAATTTTCCTCAAGTAGACTTGATAAACTCGGACTAGACAAAGTTTTTCCTAACTAGACTGACTCAGACTCAAACTCACCAAAAGACTACTCACTAGGACTCAGACCACGCTCAGACTCACTGCTCTGGTGGCAACTGAAGCTTATCTATTGGTGCACACAATATTGCGAAATTCAGCACAGGTACGTAATCCTTTGTGCTGATTTCAGCGATGTTTATGAATATTTGAAGCACGATTATTCGAATGTTTTGAACTGTGAAAGTTCCTTGCGTATTGAATCGAATACCAAACCATTCGTATCAATTATTCAAAGTTTTGAATACTCGCGCACCCATATTATGAGTATATACTGCATAATAGCTAGAACACAACCCATATGTAAACGTATAAATCCTAGCACGGCTCTCGAATGGGCATTTACCAACGCATTGGTGGAAAAGACCACTATTTTCAATTTATAAAGCATCTTTTTAGGTATAGTACAACGCGGAGTCGTAGACACACAGGAAATTTTGCTTCACGTTAGAGGCGATATAACGGTATATGAATCCAGTGATCAAGGTCGAGTGGCCGCCTAGCCCTCAGCACCTTTGCACCAGAAAGACGGCCTAAATGAAAGCCCGGGCGAGCCCCCAGCAATTATTTTACAATCACCTTGATAATAGCTAGGGTCGTCACAATATATAGGTCGATGGAGCCTTTAGGGAGCTCGGTTCTGTGGCGCCCGAACCACAGACAGGGTACACGCGCGTATGCGAGGGACTATCGCACAGAACACGTGTTTTTAGAACTAACGGACAAGAAAACGAAGGAAAGTGTAGATGATGCTATTTGTTGTAATTATGGTGTAAACGTGAACTATATGGTGGACGAAAAGACCACTTGTCGCTGGCAGGGACCAAGCGTACGGCTTTCGAATGTGACACTTTCGATGCTCTACCAACCCAGTTACAGCGGCGATACCCCCTACCCCGTCCACTTTACGGGGTATATATGTGCATCTGTACAACGCACATATGTTTACATACGGTATAGATGCACTGACACCGGTTCAACCTATCTATATACACGTTTTTATGCGCTGGCGTAGTTTTGTAAAAATATTTGCGAAGTCCAATTAGCAGACAAGATTATCATTTTAATACAAAGGAAGAACACGGCCGGACTCGACTCCTTCTCCGGCGCTGAAGGAGCGTGCGGAAGGAGCGTGCGGAAGGAGCGTCGAGTCCTGCCGTGGGAAGAAGTATACGTGGGTGAGATTCAATCCACCAGGTGCCACACAAAACATTGCCCTAATTAGAGGGGGGTGGCGCTACTAGAGGAGGACGGTAAAGGGAAATCCTACGCACGCCTATTCACACGTAAGTTGTACTCAAGGCTGTCCAGCAGGCCGAGGATGCCACCAGAGCTCAAGAGCTCTTGGCCATTGTCTAGGCAAGGTCGCCCCCCTCCCTTTAATCTACCATGCAGGTACCAAAATATAAATGGTTCTTTAAAGTAATAAATTATGACACACCTTAATGTACACTCCACCAGAAAACCCTTTTTTGACACATTGCATTCACTTATACATGTACTTTTATCAACAACTCACCCGGCGCTAGAGAGGAACTTCTAAAGGATGGCGAAGAGGCGCTCATTTCATTTATGTTTGCACGCATTCACTCACTTCGAGGAACTGTCCGGTTCATTGCCGATCACCTCGGGCGAATTGATCACGCAGGGGTGGGCTACAAGAATACCTTGTATGCTTGATGAAAATGTGGTGGTACCGCGCATTGGTAACCCAAAGTTCTGGCGAATGTATGATATTGCGAAAAACTACGCCGCAATATGTTAAAATACCGACATTTGCATGTTCGTTGCTCTTCTGCATAGAAGAGGTGCATTAGGAGATGGGTGCTTTGCGGTAACTTATAACGTCTATAGCTAGGTGAGTCCAACAGACAGAATCATACGCAAACTGCCATAAACTGAAGTCAGCCGAGCTAAAGCATCGGTCGCCCACATGTCGTCAATGAAGTATAACCTTGTTGCCGAGAGTTTGAACCGGTTATTTATTTTTTTCTGACGCTGGCACTCATGAGCGTTTTCGAGCTTGAGATGGTGGGCTGACGAAAACTTCAGCTGACGCCGTGATATCGGCTGAGTTGTCATCGCGGGACTCAGGCTCCAGAGGTGGCTCCAGCTTGACTGCTTTGTGAAGGAACAAGAGAAAAAAAAAGACGCCATTTGTACGGGCAGAGCTGACTGCAGTAGAACATGACGTAATAGCACGTTTACAAGACAGCTTCAATATATTGCATGCATGGCTTCTTAGTATATGTACACACACGATTTATCCTTGATATGTAAATGCGGGAACCTCCTGGACGCGCTGTGCCCCAATGCAGCTTTGCAGCTGCTGTGCAAGTTGCACGTGACTGTAAGCGGTGGTGGTGAGCTGGGCGGAGCCCATGTGCCGCTACGTCACTAGAAGCGCTTCAGTATGCTGACTGCGCCGACGGCTCTTACATGGGTTATGTCTACACTTATCCCTTAAAACAGTTGATAATGCTCGGGTTCCTACTTTTCCCATGCAGAAAACTAATACTTATAAACCACGTGGCGTTGACCCACGCACTTTTACACTAACATTTATTCCATATTTGTGAACACGGCTTCTTCACGAACTTTTCATCTCGTTAAGCTTAATTTTTCCTGAACTTTTTATGCCTTTGTTTATATGGCAAGTCTTTGCGGGCATTTTTATATCGCTTGTGTTCATTGTAGCCCATGTATATAATTCTCAAGTATTTTTGAGGTTTAATTGGACAATGACACGAGCCCTCAACCCGCGTCATGCCACCGCTGTGATACCTCTTCATCCATATTTATATCTTTATTTATTTCACTTACGTGCTTTTGGGTTGTGTATGGGTCGTCATACAAATTTACTGACCCCACCTAAGCCCTTTTTACTAAAGATATTCCTCAAAGTTGTTTGTTTTCTTTTTGATTCCTGAACTTTTCACATAAACCTAGCCATGGTACAAAGCTTTGTTATCCAGAATAGCTTTCCTATTCGCGCCTATCGCAAGTGAAATTGATACAATCTAGCGTTTGAGGAACCATCGTCTGGCGAGAGAACATAATTGTGCAATAAACTTACAGTCGCCATGGTAAAAAACGAGACTAAACAAGCATTGACGTTTTAGGCCATACGGGTCCCTTGAACACAATATGTCAGCATGGGCAGGCGGCTATCTATAGGTCACGTGGCGCAGCATGCGGGTGTATATCTCTGGTATGGATTGCTGTTTGTCCTGTTTATCGTGCGGTTAGTCCAATGAATGCAAAACGATTCTGAAAGAAGACGGGCAGATAATTGTCTTTCCGTTGCGATAATGTCTGCTGCGTCCCAGTTAATACTGTGGCCACTTTCTTTGTGGTGTACTGTCGAGGCATTCGCAGTTGTGTGGCCCTTGGCGACGTCATTTTGGTGTTGTTTCAAACGCCGTTCGAAATTTCCACTCGTGCCGATGTACGACACGTCACATTCCCTGCACGCTATCCTGCAGATAAATTGATACGCCTGTCAATCTCAGCGGCCATGCAAGAGAGTGCTGTGTCACAGTCGTTTAACTTAATCTAAACACCCGCCGCGGTGGGGGGTGGTTATAGTGTTCTGCTGCTGACCTCAGGGTCACGAATTCAATCCCGGCCATGACATTTCGATGAAGGCGACATGTTAGAAGAGGTCCGTGTACTGTACACTGCTGGCGCACGTTGAAAAACACCGGAAGGTCGAAATTTCCGGAGCAGTCCCACTACGGCGTCTCTTGTAGTCATATCGCGGTTAAGGAACATGTGAAACCCCAGATATTATTATTAAATAGTGATACCATTGCTAGTAGAATAAGAACTAGAAGAATAAGAATGGGGTGGAGCACATTTGGCAAGCACTCTCAAATTATGACAGGTAGATTGCCACTATCCCTCAAGAGAAAGGTATATAACAGCTGTATCTTGCCAGTACTTAGCTACGGAGCAGAAGCCTGGATACTTACAAAGAGGGTTCAGCTTAAATTGAGGACGACACAGCGAGCAATGGAAATAAAAATGGTAGGTGTAACCTTAAGAGACAAGAAGAGAGCAGAATGGATTAGGGAACAAACGGGGGTTAAGGATATCATAGCTGAAATCAAGAAGAAGAAATGGACATGGGCCGAACATGTAGCGCGTAGACAGGATAACCGCTGGTCATTAAGGGTAACTAACTGGATTTCCAGAGAAGGAAAGCGGGTTAGGGGGAGACAGAAGGTTAGGTGGGCAGATGAGATTAAGAAATTTGCGGGTATAAAGTGGCAGCAGCAAGCATAGGACCGGGTTAACTGGCGGAACATGGGAGAGGCCTTTGTCCTGCAGTGGACGTAGTCAGGCTGATGATGATAATGATGACCATTGCTAGCGAGTAACACGCACCTGAAACCGGCTTTGACGTCACTTGTTGGTTCCCCTGCCGTCGTTCTTTTTGGTGACACGGCCGTCGTTCTTTTTGGCCACGTGTCCGTCGTGCTTCAGGGCGGGTGCGTGGTGCGTCACTGCCTCGACTGGTGGACCACTATGAGAGGCGACGACCGCGTTGTGGCCCTCAGCGACAGTGGAACTCTTCCTGGACGACTTTTTGGACGTCTCCGCGGATCCCTTGCCCGAGCTCGCAGCGGATCCCTTGGCTGATGACTTTCTCGAGCCCTGTCCGGACTTGTCGTCGCTGTAGTGCACAGAAGACTGACCGGACTTTTCGTCCGACTTGTCACCCGACTTGTCAGCCGACTTGTCAGCCGACCTGTCGCTGCCAGACTTCTCGCCGGACTTGTCGCTGACTTCTGAGGCAGCTGCCGCGCCTACTTCACCACCGGCGGGCGCGTCAGACACCGCACTCGTGGACTCCCTCTCCGCTGGCGCTTTTGACGCGCTGTGCGTCATAAGAGCGCCGCCGCCCGCTGGCTGAATTTCGCTGGCCTGTGGCGGCGGCCTCTTCTTGGGTGGCTTGCCGTACTGGTCTGGCGGGCTGCGTCATAGACAAAACGAGGAACAAGATATTGCGAGCATAACATTTACAACTTTCGCTCAGTCGTGGTAATCGGCCACGATGGTCTAGTGATTACCCTACTCGACTACTGAATAGAAGGTAGCGTGATCGAATCCTGTCCGTGGCAGCTGCATTTCGATGCAGGTGGAAAGCTAGAGGCCCATCTACGTCAAAGAACCGTAGGTGGTCGAAATTTTGGTAGTCCTTAGCTCTCGTAAACATATCGTGGTTTGGGACATAACCAAGGTGGACATCAAGGCACAGTGGTATTTCCTGTTTATGAGCGGTAAGATCTCACTGAAAACGAATACACAATGAAAGCGTGTGTGTGTGCGTGAGTGCACCTTCATTGTTTCTTTGTTTTCAGTGCACCCCCCGCCCCTCTTACCATTCATAAACTTGAGACATAAAAGCACACGAACTATTATTATCAGTATGTGGCCATCATTATAGTTCACTAGCGTCATTATCGTTTAGCTATTTCGATACGTGATAAACGTTCTTTTGTTCGAACTATTGCTTTATTTCTTAAGCCGAAAGCCGTATACATGCATCATCAGACGCGAAAAATAATCGATGGCGTCAACCCGAAGTACCCACCCCTCCCAAAAAAAGTGTTGACGTCCTCTGAAGTGATATAAAGTGGCTTCATATGATAACCTTATCATAAGGGACCGTAGATGGGCCGTAGAGGGATCAGATGGGCTGATTACGTAGGTGCTACAAAACCAAGCGATGAAGAAAAAGATTTTGCTTTGAGAAGGTTTTGGCGAATGCACAAGGAGACGGCTGAAAATGTTTGTGTGGCAATACTTTAATTAGTTGGCTTATAAAAAACATTATAGGCTTTGCATCGGGAATTTAGCTCTGGGCATCAGCATTAGACAGCTGTTCGCGACTAAAGCAATTCTAATGCCTGAAGACGAACATGTCAGAAACAAAAGAAAATAAATTATCGCAAAAAGTATACAAAGTCCGAGTAAAACAGCATTTCTCAAACAAATGAGGCACGCTAATTCAAATGTGCGTAGTTGATCATGCTAGACTCGATGCAATACTGTAGATTCTAGTTCATCGGGATTCGGAAATATTCAGGTAGTTCACAAACGTTACTTGTCAAAATGCGCTTCAAGACATGGTGGCTATGCAGTTGTGGAGACACGGCCATGAGAAGGTACAGCCACGCGCCCTGCGGGGGAAGTCGGAAAGGAGTGATTAGTCTGCCCCAAGCTTATGCTATTGTCGCCATAGGCTGTAATTGTTCGGCCTGCGCGACACCGTACATAGTTCCGTTAATGCTTTACCCTCTCCCTTTCTCTCTTCGAACTTCCTCACCCCGAGTTTCCTTTCCTGCCCCCTTGTTATACATGGCCAATAGCCACTGCAGGGGTGGTGCCAGTTTTTTTTTCTGGTGAAGCACCGACGACAGTCATGTTCCTTGAGGGGAAGAGGGAGGCACAGAACTTATGCGTTCTGTTTTTACTATGCTTGCTCTTGGGGGGGGGGGTGGTGGTAAAGGGGAATGTCAGCCCACCCGTGCCCCCCGCTGGCACCACCCCGGAGCCATTAGTATGCTGTATGTTGTTTTGCGTGCGTAACGCGAAGCGGTGCCGTAATAAGAACCTGCAATGACTGCGTATTGCCTCTCTCCTTTCACCTCCCTCCCTTCTCTCCCTCCTCGTCACCCCCACAGTGCTCCTTCCTCTTCGGCCTCACTTCTCTTGCTCACCCCCTCGCTAGATATGAAAATGCTATAGATGACATTGTTTAGCCTGCGTAATGCCAAGCGACATGAGTGGACGACGACATCACACGACGACAGCATAGACCTCTGATGTGCGCCGCACATAATTCGATAATAATGATGGCCGAAAGCTCCTGATATCGAATTCTAAGAACGTCTTGTTTTCTTCCTTTAAGTTGTTGGCAACGTGTGTCGACCCCATCAGTTGATAGGGGCGAAGCGCAAATATGCTTTTGTGGACACTGATACTCGTATAATCAAGACCTCACGTGGTAAAAACAAACCAATAAAAAAGTGATATACGGCGTTTCCACGAGGGCGCGTCCCACAGAGCTGGCATTACACTTCTAAAGCCGGTGGAACCTTACGGGAACAGAGTGCTGTAGTAGCGGCATGAGTATGAGGACATGAGCGTGTTGGTGCAGCGGGATTGGACAACCATTTCATAAAAGACTGCACTCTAAAGAAATACCATGCTTAACGTCACGCTAAAGTGTAAATTTAGGCTTGATGTACATCTAAGTTAGCCGTTGATGACGTTTCAAGTACCACCTGACCAAAAATTTACGTGAGGTTTCTTCAGGTCATCGTGAGGGCAAAGCTGCGTGCCGTATGGAAGATCACCAGCGAGGCGAAATTGCCGACTACCATTGCTTTGTTTTCTTATCTGTAATCTTCACAGGGCGTCATTTATTTTATTGCAGGAGCGCGGTCAAACACGCAAAAGTTCACGGGTGTACACGGAGTGTAGCAAGTTTATCCTTTAGCCAGGCTCTGTCGGTAAACGAGCGAAAATTGACGCAGTCATCGGGCTGTTCGAGGCGTTGCTTTCGTTATGATAGAAGAGTGATGATACTGTAACACACCAACAACGCTTCTCACCGCCATGAACTGCATTGTGATTATAGATTGCGCTTGAAGTCATTGAAGCAGCACATCATTCCGCGTGTACCAAAACATACCTCAGTGACGTTAACAACATAATCACGCGTGTACATCACTTGAAGGTACACAGGAGGTGTTTATGCATATTATCACTGTTACCGATTGCCCGATGTACACTGGAGGCGTTTAGGAACGTTATCACTGTTACAGATTGCAACTCTTGACATGATAAACGCACCTGTCTAAAGTAGAATTCGACGCAGCTTCTCAACGATATTATGCACTTAAATTGGCGGCCAGGAGGAAGTCAATGAAAGCTATACAAATGCTTGTGAGTATTACTAAAGAAGGTAAAACATGTTTAAAGAGTCAAAACTACCCGATTATGAAGCACGTCGGAAAGTTTGTTAAAACGTCACTATCACCACCTTAATAGGTGCGCGTTCTGGTAAAGACAGTCGACGACGGAGACGTTAGCGAGTAAGAATTAAGCGCTGTTTGCCTGTGTGGCGTTGTGTACTGTGTGTGACAAGCGGTTTATCGAGTTTTAGTACGTTATTAAATGCACTATTCATTTTCCGTCTCATGTGTTCAACGGCACTGACGACAACAAGTGTGTAGACAGCGTAATAATTTTGACCCCGACGATTTATTATTCTATGCACGTGGGTGTTTATGCATTTCGTACTCATTGTAACGCAGCCGACTTGAATCGAACGTACGTCCTTGTGCTTATAAAAATGCAACGCCATGCATATGAGCCACTAAACCAACCAAACAGGTGTTGGTGAAGAATGTTTGGAGTCATTTGAGCACTATACGGTTACATTCTACGAGTGGATTGACTCTTAGCTGCCTGCAGAGGCTGGGAGCTCATGCTTCTCAACGACATCCAACATCACAGTCCGTTACATGAGTTGCATGAATACCAACAACACTGTAAAAAGCCCCGAAATGTTGCGCTGAGCCGTCATTGAGCTTGAAAACATGATTAACATGCAAGAACAACGTGTTCGTGCAAGTGAAAAGAAGTAGAAACGCGAGATAGACGTATCGTTTCGATGCGAGCATTTTTGTGTGATTCAGGTGGTATGTACGTACGCAAAACAAGCGGGACTGTTCATGCACAATGGCGGCTGTTGGATGATTCTGGAAATACGTACAGATGGCGCTGCAACAATTATTTTTGAAGTTCTTATTACACTGTGGGTTCATCGCTTCGGTGACTTGCCAGTCGGCTGGCGGTTGAAGCTTACAGCGTTAGTACTGATTGTGATGCAAGTGTGCTTTGAAGGGGCCATGGAAAACTTTTTTGGCATGGTCCGAAAACGCCACCGATCCGTAGTAGAGACTCCACACAACACGCGAGCCAAGTAATATAGCACAGCACACGGCCTGGAATTCACAATAAATTATCAACAGCTAAAAATAGCTTTCTCTGTTCTCGACAAATCACGGAAAATAAGCCCAGTAAGCTCGTCTATCAGCCATTGGCTGACTTGAACATGGCGCGCTCGGTTGTTACAGAAGTCGCCGCGAAAAGCCGCCACTTGTCCACGCGCGCACGCACAATCGCACTGGAAAGTTGCGTATTCGAAGAATAAAAAAGAAAAAAAAGAGCTCAAGGTCACGAGGCATGAGTGACGTTTTTTTTTTTCCCCTCCCAGCCCTCCCTGCTCAGCTTCCAGCGCTTTCGTCGGGACGAGAGAAGAGAGAATGTGACTGCAGCGTGTGTCAAATCTTTGTAAATGCGCTCGTACTGGACGGATGCTTAAAATTTTTACGGCGTTCAATTTGTGAGGTAATACGCTTCTCCAGACCATTAATTCCACGGTTACTCAAAAAAAGTGTTTCACGGCCCCTTTAAAAGAGGGTGTGTACTCTGGCGAGAAATGGGCCAGGTCTGTTAGTGCTAGCTTTGTGGAAAGAGGTAAACGCTGGATTGCAGCCGCTGGATGCAGGCTTCACCTTCGGCACCTCGGTGAGAGCAACGCGCTGGTGTGGGCTAATGGGTGGATGCCGAATTGGGCTAAACCCAGCGGGAAACGCGAATGACATAGACAGAATCACACGACGGGACAAACTGGCACTTAGAAGTGATCAAAGCATGCTTTCATCAGTGACATTTGGGATCTGGTAAGCATATATAAGAGCACGGAGGGCCACGCAAGAGGGGGAGGGGGGGAGGGCTCTCTTATTAATTATGTCCAATATGCCCTATACGATTACAGAGTCAGACATGTCATTTAATGAGCAGGGTTGTGGTATGTCATTTGACTCAATCATGGTTACCAAAGATCCCTGATCTTGCATTTAAAGAATGGCTTATTGTGCTTACTTCCCCCAATTACTCTTGAAAAACTGAGAACTAGGCTGTTGTATAAAGTACGTAATCCCTTCAATTTGATTTCTGCATTGATCGCATACCTTCTTAGTTTTTTTATTATGTTTTATTGATTTCACCGACGAGAGGAGTGCGGAAGGGGGCGTTGCGATGAACCTCAGATCTTAAAAGAAAAAAAAAAAACCTGCGCGCGCCTATGGAGGTCTGTACCAGAGGCTCTATAAATGAAGAGCTTGTCAAGCGATAGGGATGCGTACAGAGGCGTGGAGATGGTCTTGATGAACTCCTCATAGTCGACGTGGCCTTCGTTGTTGGCGTCCGCCTCCCGGATGAGCTCGTCCGCTTCCTCCTCGGTCATGCGCTCGCCCAGCGTGGTGACCACGTGACGAAGCTCGGCCGTCGTGATGAAACCGTGGCCGTCGCGGTCGAACACGCGGAACGCGTCGTGCAGGTCCTTCTGAGGGCTGAACGCACGCGTGCACTTCTGCACCATGTCCATGAACTCCGGGAACTGCACCTGTGGTGGACGCGTGCATGTAGTCTATGCGAATTCATCTATGCAGAGTCGGGATGCAGATGCGTGCGAGTGCAGCACTGTTGGTGAACCATGGTCAATGATACTATGGGGCTACAAGTATATGAGAATGCCCATCTGTTACGTAAACTACTTCGGATACTATATTGGAACATCCTCCCTTCTCCTGTCATCTAAGGGAACGTCAAGTATGACTCAGGTTTTTATTCAGTTGCGCAGGTCCCGTTTTATGCTCGGATTTCTGGGATGTCCGTATTTGTCACTATGAAGGAGACCGATGACTGATGATGTCACATTTTAAGAACTGCCCACTTCCGACCTTTACACTTGAAAAACAGAGGACCAAATGCAGGTGGCCAACACAAGCAACACTGCGTTCATCGGCACGTGTCACATGCTATGTTTTTATTTTGCGGGCAAAATATAGCAGGGAGTGGAAAAATCAATGCTAATGGATTCAATGATAGAAACTGTCTTATGTGGCAGTGGCCAACCAATATGCAACTTTCTAACCGAATTTTTTTCAAGCGTACTCTAGTCACTTTGCAAGTTAATTAATCTTACCTAATTAAGCCAGCAAAAAGTTCGACCCTATTTATGCAACAGTGAGCAGCATCGGTATGATTGTGTCGCCATGAAATAGTGTGTGTCTAATCTCCCGGCAACCGGGATAAATGTACATAAAAATTGCTCCCGGCGGTCGCCTCCCATTGGCTCTCATAAGTCACGTGACTAATTTCCGGGCGAATTTTTTTTTGGTTCTCCCGGCAACCGGGAGAACTTGCCGTTGTCAGATAAAAAGGAAACGCAGCGCCGAAGGCGCTTTGTCTCAGAGTCTCAAATAACTCATCAACCCATTATCATCCATATGACTTTCCAGGCATGTCTTCCCCCTCCCCCCCAGGGTCATGTGACGAGGAAGACTGCCATACCTGGACAAGGGCGCCGCCGCTCGGCGACAGACGCCAAACACACGCGGGCTGCCTCCCAGCGTACAAGTCAGGGAGACCCAACATAGGGACTATACCCTTCGGTGCCGTAATTCAATCACGACACACAATCATGACCGCAACGCGCTGCGGTCACGGCTCGTCTCCTGACCGCTAGGGCCCAGCGAGACACAATCCATTTCTTGGGGACTACGGGACTGCTGTTTGGTGCAGAAGCGAACTTGACCTGACCTAACGTAACGCACGCTAGGCCACATCTGTCCAGTCTGTCCTGCAGCAGCCAGTTTTTCCTATTCTCCTCCCTCCCCCCGGCAGTTAATCACGTGACATATGAGAGCCAATGGGAGGTGACTGCCGGAAGAAATTTTTTGAACAATTATCCCAGTTGCCGGGAGAATAGACACTGCGCATGGAATACTTCGGTATATTTTAAAGCTCTAGCTAGAGTTAGCTGTGGCAATCTGTATGTATGGTAATACATACAGCTGTGATGATGATAGCGAGCTATGCGCCCACCTTCTTCTCGAGATCGGCGGGCACGGTGCTCTTGACGCGCTTCTTGAACTCTGGGTCGGTGACGACGCGCCCGACGGTTCGCAGGATTTCGTCCACGTGCTCGAAGGCCACGGTGCCCGTGCGCTCCGCGTCGAACTTGAAGAACACGTCGCGGAGCTCGGATACCTGGGCGTCGTTGAGCTCGTCTTCCTTGGTGAACGACATGACGACCGCGGCTATGCTGCTGCACCCGGGCAGAACGTGTACTCTTCTTCCTCTGTGGCGCGCGCGTGACTACGACCACAGATGATGATGATGATGTCCCATAAAAGCGGGCGCTTACCCGCTACGCAGAAAAAATGCCATAATTGTATTCTAGCAATAAAGGACAGCAAAATAAACAAAAAGTAAAGCGCAACAAGCAGACCCCTTCATATTCTGCATCATGTGGCAGGGAGCGAAGGTCGCAGGTGCATTGAGGCAGAACAGCACTGACAGCGGGTCGAAGAACGTGCAAGACCTAGCAGTGACAGCAACTCTCAAACGTAATGAGTGCTCTGTCCTTTATGATATTCTTTCTCTGATAGAGGATATTGAAAAAAGTACCCTACAATCTGTCAATGATTTTGTAATCTCAATCCGCCATGTTTTGTTTGGCACGAGAACGAAACCAGTCGCATATCGCAGCCTTTATGGTGCTGGCTTGCTTGCTTGTTCCTTTCTTTTGTGGCTCTCACCCACTAAGGGGGATTGGCCAAGAAGCCGGTGGTTAATGCAAGTAAATACCTATAGATTTTCTAGATTAGGGGAATATGATTACTGTGTTTTCACTGTGAAAATAATTTGGCGCAATGTAAAAAAAATAAAAAAAGGGGGGGGGAGAAATAATAGAATTTGTTGAATATCTGTGGTGGAATCGTTATATGAAATTCTCCTGAAAGTTGAATCATTGCAGTGTATCAGCTAAATAATAAGTGGTAGTGTGACTAGTAAAATTCGAGAGCTGATGGCTGACTCAGCAAGGTAATCTTCTTGTGTTATATATGAATTCGCAGAGAGCCCTGCAGCTGTTCCTGTCGCTATGTCCCAATGAAATGGCCCCAAAAGACAAAATATTGGAAGTATTAAGTGATATTCCTAATTTTCTGAATAAAATTTCGAAGCAGTTTTTTCTTTGATTTTGGAATCGGTGACATGTGATAAGAAAATGGTCGATATGTTCAGGTTCGTTACAGCTTGAGCACAGAGGGGATGGCACCAGACCAGACCTGTTTAAGTAGAAATTAAGAGGTGGTACACGGCAACGTAATTTTGTTACCAAGACTTCCAATTTACGCGTGGGACACCATTTATTATTCCATGTGAATTGCAGGTGCGAGAAATCTGGATTCGGTATAATGGTTTTTGATGAGTCTTCAAGAAGGGAAAGTTTTGTAAACCTCGCTGCTGTTACATAAGCTGTAGGAGGCATGATTGGCACAATCGGAAGATCAAGAGATGTTCGCGCAAGTTTGTCAGCCATCTCGTTTATAAATATACTACGATGGCCTGGCACCCATATCATTCGCACTAGACGAATGTTTGCTGGGATTAATGATTTAAAAGTCTCTAGTACTGCTGATGTCGACGACGATGATAAGAATGAACACACGGAATACGAGTCAGTCACTATCACAGCTGTCGAATGAATCGCAGGAAGTTTACGAATAGCTAGTATAACGGCCGTTAATTCCGCTTCAAATATTGGTGTATAATCTGGGAGGCGTAATGAAAATGACCAGAATAATGAGAGAGAAAAAATACCCACACCTGCCTTCTCGCCACTCATAGATGCATCCCTTGAAATTACTGTATTAGTACCTAATTGAGACAGGTGTTGTTCTAATAAACCAATCAAATATTTAGAGGGCAAGTGTTTAGCGTTCATGGGGAAGATATCGTCAAATTCTATTTGGACTTGGTCGATTGGTTTGACAGATGGTGTGATCTCGAATATATTAACATTTAAAGCATCTAGAAGTGTTTGAACAAATAGCACTTGGGGTTTATATACACGGGACCAATGCTCATTGAAGAAGACACCAGGCTCGGCAAAGAATACAAATTGTCGCCTTCCTAAAGTGGATACAGAAATTTTTAAATAGGTGTTTACTGTTAAAATACGAAATCTGCAAGCAAGGGTGGGTATCCGAGCTTCTTGATACAAAACATTGTTAGCTGTGAATTTTGGCACACCTAAACAGCTACGTAGGGCTTCCCGCTCTAAAATAATGAGGGGGTTTATTTTGCATGCTGGTCCACCAGAGAATAGTACACATCCGAATTCAAGAATCGGACGAACGTACATGCGATAAATCATGATCATCGTATCTCTGCGAAGACCGGAACGGAGGCGGCTAAGCCTACTTATCATTCCAACAGCGCGTGTAGCCTTAATTTTAATATATTCAATGTGGTCACGCCAGCTCAGTTTTTGATCGTACAGTACACCCAGATATTTAATACAATTAACCTGGGGTATTATTTCCTGATGGTACTGAAGAGAAATAGTAACTGGTGCGTCCAACGGAAAAACTATTAGAGCACTTTTAGTTACGTTCAGGTTCATATGAATTTTCTGAAACCAGGTTTCCAATGTTGCCAAATAACACTGTAAAGTCAAATGTAGTGAATAAATATCGTTGTCAGATGCAAAGAACGCGATATCATCTGCATATACATATACGTGTACCTTATCACTCTGTGGTATTGAACTTAACAAAATGTTAAATAGCACAGGCGATAGAACAGAGCCTTGAGGAACACCTCTCGTCTGGCTATACTTCAGCGTGGAAATACCTTGTTGGAAGCAATAAAATTTTCTGTCTTTTAAAAACTCTAGTGCTAGTTGCTGATTGTTTTATCTTCGTTCTGCGATGATTTCTCATTGCTTTGTGCGCTGTTCAGGCAATGAGCCCTGGAAAAGCCGAGAACAAGGTGGGACTATTTTTAGCTGAATTTTTCAGTTAAACGAACGAGGAAAACAACATACTGACGCGCACTTGTTCGTAAACAAGATTGGTAATGTTTATAGGTTTCGAAATCACCGTGGCGCTAATAAAAGGCTCCACAATCTTGGTTCATATTTATACGTGCAATTTATATGTCCACCTGCAGTATAGCTATAATTTGTGAGGGCTGGGTGAGCTACGGATGAAGGCTGAGGCGTTATAAAATGAAAAGAAAGCGCTTTATTTGAACATACTAAAAACGTGACGTCCGCGCCGGAGGTGGGAGCGAGATTCACGACTCACGAGTCCCAGCCCTCGCTTGGTTCGGCAGTTCTGCTAGCATAATGGCGCCGCAGGTGGTGCTAGAGATTAGCTACGCCACTACATTAGGCTCCTCCTCGTTGGAATAAGCCCCTTTGTTCTGGGCTTTTAAAGAGGCGCTGCTGGGTGGCTTCACTGCGAGGCAGACGGGGGCCTTTGACGGTGGCGTTGTGATGACGGTACCACTGGAGCTCAAGCTACAAGGCCAATAGAAACTGTTTGTAGAGCCTACTCTTCTACAGTTGTCAGTTGCTGCTTCGGCAGATCTACCATGCCATGACGTGGTGAGTCAATGATGGCAGAAGGTTTGACCACCAGTATTGTTCTCTCACTTTTGCTAGTGTCCAGGTAACATTCATGTGGTCATCTCTGTTGAAAACCCCTGCGGGGAAGGCCAAAGGTCCTGAGGCTGGAAGAATGACGCCTTGCCGAAGGAGCGTGCTTGTTTGCCTCTCAATGAAACGACGATCTACGACAGAGTGACGGTAAGGGGATCTACCATGTGGGACAGTGTCGGAAAGAAGTTCGACTGAGTGTTCAACAACTTCATACAAACCCAAGCCACCCCCTTCACGAGCGAACACTTCAGCGTGCTCCGACAGAATGTTCTCAATTTCCCGTTGTTGATGTGCTAGTATGGGGCGGCCACCTATCTGAGCTGCAGGCAAAAATGCATCAATGCAAACCTTAATTGTTGGAGAAGTGGCTTGTTTGCATTAATTAGACGGGCTGTTGCTGTTTGAAACATCTTGTCAAGATAGTGCTAACGATGGGGCCTGGAAGTGGCTTTTGTTGGAGGCATCTTGAGCTGGCATCCAGATGGATGGCGAAAGAAGGAGAATCCCCGGGTCATGACAGCATTCGACATTCTGGGCAACAGTCGTTCATGGCACGGGACACTTGTTCCTGTGGTAGAATGACGAATTTCAGTTGGCATAGGTGTCTGGGACACCAAATATGTGTGGCCTGCAGAAAACCAGTCTTCACCCAGTGTGATTGGCATGACATTATTATCGAGGGTGGTGGCTTTACCCAAACCGGTTATGGCTCCCACAGATTTCTGTAGTTATGGCTCCCACAGAAATCTTCAAGCAGATGACACCAGCAGGAGCCACTGTCGTTACTCAAACAACTAGAGGGGGCTGGTCTAGGACAGCGGGGAAAAAGCTCACCAGATGACGTGAAACAAGTGTCACTTCAGATTCGCTGTCTGGAAATACTTCCATTGGGCATATTCCAGCAATTGTGACTTTGACAAGGGCGCACTAGACCAGCGATCCATCAAGGGTTTCGGAAAGGGTGCTGTGTAGAGCTGCGAAGGATGCGTTGTAGACGGTGGGGCAGTAACTCTAGATGGGCCATGGATGCAAGATGTCCCTTTTGGGAACAGTAGAAGCACACGGCTTCGGCCACGTGGCTTCGGCCAGGACGATAGGCAGTAGCATATGCCCCACGGAGATGGTGAGCTATCGAGCCACTTGTCGGTCTACTGATAGAGCTGAAATTCGCTGTGTTGCTTTTGTTTTGTCTGATACCGCCTAAACAATCGTGCGCTCTTCCCTGTCGTTGATAACTTGGCGCTTGAATACACTGGGCGTGGGAGTCTGAGTGGCTCAGTAGAGATTAATAGCGGAGGGGCTCAGCAGGTCCAGCGAACGAGTTGAATGGAAACTGCGTATGCGCGGCAGCTGAGTGAGCTAGCCAGATGACGGAGCGAGCCACTCGCCCGCTCATCTCAGCTCTTCAGTAAAGCGTGTGCCGCGGACCAGCGCGTGAGGGTTCTCCAGGAAAAGCCTCTGCTCGATCAACAGTAGCTTTAACCGTTCTCAACTGGTCTCCAATCGGCTATTATTTCTTCCGTTAGTCTTGCGTTTCATTGGCCCCTTCACTGAGATTGCTCACCCTAACGTTTGCTCAAGTTGCGTTAGGATGTCCATCGAAAGCATCTCAATCTCTCGGATATCTCCGCAGAAACTTGCGCAATGCTCCTTCTAACGTACGTGCTTTATCATATATTACTTATGTTCGCCCACAGCTAGAGTATGCATCATCTACATGGTCACCATATCAAGATTACTTGGTACGTATGTTGGAAGCCGTCCAGAATAGGGCAGCGAGATTCATCTCCGGAAACTACGACTATCATTCAAGTATTATCCTAATAAAACAAGACCTTGCATTTCAGTCACTAGAAATATGCCGCAACATTGCTCTTTTATGTCTGTCTTATAGGTACATTTATAGTAACGAAATTCACGGTTTCCCACTTTATTCTCCTGCGCGCACTTCCCAGCGCATTCACAATGCCCGTAGTTTTATGCGCATTTATGATCACACGCAGGCATTTAACTTATCATCACTACCTCGAGCCATTGCATACTGGAACGATATTCCGGATCATGTTGTATCCATTTGTAACCGTGAAATTTTTCGTGACAACCTGATTTCGTTGCAGTCTAGTTTTGTATAACGCTGTTGCGCCTTGATTTTTGTAATCTCTTATATATGTATATATTTTGTCGTCTGCTTTTGTCCTTTATTGCTATTTTGTTTGTATACTGATGCCCCCCTTACTCAATATCCTTCAGTGGGCCTGTAAGGTATTTTGAAGAAATAAATAAATAAGTACGTGGTGACGGTTTCTGTTCGTTGTGCTGCAATAGCAGTGACTAGGTTCACGTAAGCAATGACCTGAAGGGCGTACTCTATGCGCAGAGTGACTGGGCATCCCAAAATGAGCTTCAACTTCGCGAGAGAGTAGTTGACAAGGTTCTCTTCGTGTGCTTGCACGTGACAAGAGCGTAGCAAGGTTTGTTTGACGTTGAATTAGTCCAAGAAAGCTCGCCTGAAGGCTTCCTAGGTGGGGCACTCACGGCGAACGACTGCTGTCTACTCCGTGGCTGCTCCGCGAAGCTTTCCCAGAGCGACAGCGAGTAGGGTTGAAGGCTCCCACGTAGCTAGGTTTTGAGTTCGTTCCAAATCTTCAAATCCAGTGGGATGCTGCATTGCTGTACAAAGAAGTGCACGACACAAGTGCTTTCTAACAATTAAAGGCCTATTGGAAAAACCGTGCTGTATACAACAAGGCACAAAAATCTTAGCAACCCCTACCAAGCATGTAAACGCGTATGCTGCGGATATGGAGAGTGTTTTTCGTGTTCCTTTTTTTTTCTTGCGCTGATCGTGATGAGTATGATCCAACTATCCCAGTTCAATACTTTTCTTCAGCGCATCAAGAACACTCAATTTTCATCATATGCTCTGAAGAAAAATGAAAAAAAGGAGGGCGCTTGAGCTTCGCTTTAAAAAGTAGGTCGTGGTCGGTCGTGGTGTGGTTATAGTGCTCGACTACTGATCTGGAGGTCGCAGGTTCGATTCTCGTCGAGGCATTCACATTTCGGTGGAGGCAAAATAAGAGAAGGCTGCCTACTGTGTGATTTCTGTGCACCATTCAGATGAATTCGTTGTGTTCTGACGTTCTTTTTGAAGTGCGAAGACTATCGCCCAGATTGGCCTGAATATGTTTTGCAAGCGGTTAGACTGACACACTGTGGAAAAACCTAACGCGACGTGCGCGTCACTGAGCATGCAAATTACTGCTATGTTAGTGCATGACACGTGTAATGGTATAGATATTACTTCGAGCTGGAACATTTGTTTATTTATTTATATATTCAAATTATTGTACAACCGCGAGAGCTATTACAGGGTGTGATTCTCACTTACAGCAAAGTTAAATCTGTCACGGCGAAATACAAAATATCACGACAGAACAAATAAAAATGAAAGCACTTATTACAGCTAATAATAATGGCATTTACCTGGTGGTTATGTCACCCGATCAAGATGGAGTGTCACGTTAAGTATACGTGATACTCCATATACGTGTACGTATACCCGTAGATGGAGTATACGTGTATACTTAACGTGTATACGTGTATACTTAACGTGTACGTTAAGTATACACTGTGCAGCAAACTTTTGCTGCACAGTGTATACAGCACTGAATGTGACACACTGAATGCTCTCTGGATTTACACGGAAAGAACGAATGTGGAGGAGGAGTGAACTTTATTGATAGAAACCAGCAAGTTTAGGTAACCGGGCCTGGGACTCCCTTGCAGGGATGTCACCGGAGTGACCTAGACGCCCGTGTGGCGAACGAGCCAAATCAAGCTTCAATTTCACACGCAAAAAAAGTTGACGCATAGTCACAAAGCGAGTACTCATGTTGGGGCGAAGGGGTGGCCATTGGATCATAAATCGTGGCCTCTAATTTTGGTCTGGTTACCAACCTTTTATTATGTTTTTGTTAACCAGTTTTTTCTGCCATATTATTTGATTGATGGTTAGTAAAATGTTGATTATTTACGTGGTCGTGGCCTTTTATGTTTGTTATGGTCAACAGCCTTCTGGTAATCTATTGGTTTTTCACAGATGTTTCGGTTTCTACATGGGCTGAAAACGCCAGGCAGCAGTTTATGAACGAAAAGACATTGGGCGGTATTAAAGTGCTTCGCTCCAAATGAAAGAAAAAACGAAAAAATGCATTTAACTTGCTTCTTAACAAACGTATTTTAAATTCATGTTATGTGCGAAGTAAGTGCAAATCGAACCAAGTTTTACATTCCTCGGTGGGATGTACACGGGAGTCCTTTTATGTCGTAGCTCTTAGATGTTTTAAGGTGTTGACTCAGACTGAGCTCATAATGGCTATGTGAAAAGCCGGCTTGGTCCAACTCGCAGGCTTCAACGAGTGCGTAATTCCATCTTGTTTGAACGTTTTTTCCCCGGCAGAACTCTAACAAGAACTTATAAATAAGTTCAAGACTACTTATTGGCGCGAACTCTACAGGTAACAAAAAAAGGCTGTGCAGCGGTAATCCTAACTATAGCAGTTGACAAAACAATGTAATAATATAAATTGTGATCATTTACACTGGCGCAATTCAAGAGAGAAGATTAACGTCGAAATTTTAGTTCCACCCCAATGGGAATGAAACTTGCGCACAGCGTGAGAAAAAATAATCTAAACAAAGATGATAACTTTTTGCCATGATATGAAAATAAACAAGTGGAATGGCTTCAGTATCCTCTGCCTCTTGATATTTGTTGTCTGATAAAGCTCACAGCTATAGCTTTAAGATTCGTCATTCCTAGAGCGTTGATATCTCTTAACTCTTTGTAACTAAGCTTATCTGTTTTCAAGGCAAGCTGACTGATAAATCGTGTGTCAGGCTATTTCCATAAAAGGTGGTTCCTCTATCACCGAGGACAACACTTGCAGTGCAGCGCCAGTGAGTGCCATTTTCTTGCGTGTCTCAGTGAACGAAGCCTTCTACAGTGCGCTGCTTCGTCCAGGGTTGTCGCTTACTTAGTCGTCTCCCCAGGAAAGCCCAGAGAAGACTGCACACCCAACTGACCCACTAGTGGACGAAGCCGTCGCGTCGTCGTTCTTAGTGCTCAACGACTCTGTTCTGCATCAAACTTAACGGCTCCCTACTTCCATGTGTTGCGCCCAACTACCAGCCATCGAAGGACAGTGCCGTGCTTGAGTACAAAGACGTGCGAAAGTCCTCGCTATAGAAGTCGTGCCTACGTCAACTTCGAGAGTTCAACGCTACAGAAGTGTGCGCCCGTTGCGAAAGCCAGACACATTTGAGACCAGAGATGTCGAAGGAACACCGCCCCCAAACTCCCGATTGGCGTAAGCCATGTAAAATCGAATATATCACATTGGACGCTGATCCAAGGCTGGGCTTAGGCGGCGAAAAGCCATTCCGGTGTATTCTTATGACGTGTTACGACTACTGCGGACGACATAACACCCCCAAAAGATGGCCGCAGCCCCATCCATACGGTGCCGCAGCTCCTGAAGAAAAGCCCGCGGCTGGAATGGGGCCCCGTTTTCCACGCAGCCGCTTGTAGAATTCTCGAGTGGCTTGTCATGTTTTTTGGGCTTACTTGCATTTAACCCGGAAACAGGCATTTTCGTCATCTTTGCGTCCACTAATAGCGCCTTTATCGATGACTTCGAGTTGTTAGTTGCCATGAATAACGGGGCACGTGCCGCAGGTCTGCCAGAAGGCGTCGGAGTGCAGAGCCACTAAAGAAGTACCCGATGGTGTGCAGCACCGACACGTCCGTGCACGCGAGTGGTGGGTGAAGGCCTCGTAGTGCGCGACCCAAGCCATTGTAGAAAATCCCGGAATAGGGGGTGGCAGTGTCTGGTGGAGCATCGAACGAAGAAGGTTGAAAGGGTCCGCTTCGCTCTCGTGGCGGAAAGGGGACTCGTCTACCTCGGTAGTCACGGAGAGACGCTCTCCGGACCAGCAGCACCTCGTAACAGGAGTTCCCGGGACACCCTGCCGCTCTTCGTCTTCCTGAGCGCCACGTCGTAGGTTAAGAGACGCCGAGGACGTAGTTAGGCCTAACCAGCCAAGACCGACGATGCAATGAGCCGGATACACGACGATTGTGACAAGTCTCTAAAGACTCTTTCGATGGGCAGTGAGTCTTTGCCGCCGAACGAACGCCACGAACAGTAAGATGTAAGAAGCCATCTTGGCTAGCTACTGGCTTATGACGCACGCTTGCTTTCTTAGTTTGGGTTTCGATGTTGAATAAATTATTGTGCGCACCTTCGTTCTGGGTGGTTTTTAGTATTTGCTTTTTGTTTGAAGTGTGAGATACCACAGTTTCCCGTCTCACCCATTCACACAATTTGCAAGCACTCCTGAGAATTGTGGCATGAGTACTGAAGTTAAGCCTACGTCAGTAGAATCGAGAAGTAACTTTAACAAAGTCATGGCTCACGTGCATTCAAGTGAACAGACACTGGTCTAAAGCCAATGTTAAACATAAGTATGTCTTTATTGCGCATATTTTCGCGTCCAAATATGTTGAGTTATTTTAGAACTTGTGTTCCTACTCGAGAGGCAGTGGTTTATTATAATAAAATGTTTTCAGGTGCCAGAACATTGACTAAATTTCGAATTTTTAAATGCAAAGCATTTCTTAGTGAACTTCGGCGACTTCGAGCGTATACCTATCTATCTATCCGCTTACGTCTGGGTGCTCTCGTGATCACCGCCTTAACTTGGCGTGAACCAAAGTTAGCATGGGAGGGTAAGATGGTTTGACGAATGCGACGCGCTGGTCAAGACATGAATAATGTCACAATCGCGTCGCGTACATCGTTGACCACTTACCGTCAAACACTGGCACACGGGCGGTTATGTGCCACTAGTATGCAGGTATGTGCCACAGGTGATTGACACTTAATATCTGCCCAGGAACGACGAGAACACACATGGGCAGTACTAACGCTTCAGCGTTAAGCAATAAATGACATCGGTAGCGTCGACCTAAATAAGGCATAGAATAAATGTCAGTGTTCAGAAAATCCTTATATTAGCAACGCTGGCCCCCAGCGAATGCAAATAATAAACTTCAGGGTCGCAGCGCGAATCGAACCCAAGCATTCTACCACAGACCTACACCAGGTCTCGGAACTACTTTTCAAACAGACGGTAATCTTTGTGAAACGTCAACAGTGGTTGCAGTACTGCATGCCCAATTTTATAAGCTTTTCGTATGTTTGATACAGCCGTCACGTCGGGCTAACGTCAATTGTGATGAGGTCTCATGCACTGAAGGCGTTTATTTAGCACTGTCCAAGGCCAGCATCAGCGTTTCATATCAGCTTCTGGTTTTGCTGATATGCATGTTCCAGTAGACATCGTTTCTCAAATGCGAACAATTAGTGTTATAAACACCTGAAACTCTTCAACATGTCTGTGCGTGATATAGATATATTGTAGAGAAGCCGCCGAACACTGAAGTGGGTCGAACTCTTAAGGGCTTTCTAGTGGGTCTGCCCAAAAAGAACGCCGCACGCGCGGAGACCCCGTGTTTGGCCGTTACTGTCGCCATTGTGTAGACTCGCTGTGTGCCGGCTAATAAACGCCATAACAAATTGGTGGAGAGTGCTACGATCCCCTTCGATGCCCTTGGAACTACGCTCACGTACGCTGCAATCTACCATGTTCCACGACGCCTCTCAGCAAACGCCTCCTCCCATGTCACCCCCTTGTCCCGGTGTCCCCAGGATCCACGATCCACCCATCTTCACGGGCGCCGATGGCACTGACGTGAAGGACTGGCTCGCCATTTACGAGCGCGTGAGCGTCCCCAACAAATGGGACGAGGATGGTGAGTTGACAAACTTGGTGTTGTACCTTGCGGGCGTTGCAAGTTTGTGGTACACCAACCACGCGTCCGAGTTTGCAACCTGGTCCGGCTCCAAGACTGCTATCACCAACGTTTTTGGTCCGCCCTGCTATTCGCAAGCTGCAAGCCGAGCAACGCTTACGCGAACGTGCTCAGCAGGCCGGTGAATCATTCACCAGTTACATTGAAGATGTCCTGGACTTGTGCAAGAAGTCTAACGACAGCATGTCCGAATCAGACAAGATCCGGAACGTTATGAAGGGCATTGACGATGATGCCTTCACGATGCTGCTTGCCAAAAATCCAGGCACAGTAGCTGAGGTCATCACGCTGTGCCGGACCTACGAGGAGCTCCGCCGGCAGTGTTCCATGACCCGTCGCTCACACCACGAGATGCAGGGCTTGCAGGCTTGGAGGCGAGCTGTGATCAGGTGGCACTGCTGGTAGATCTCAAGTCCTTCATACGTGAGGAAATCGCGCGGCAGTTCTCTCTCCTGCCCTTTGCCCACCCACCGGCTGCTCAACAATCGGCCACTACCATTCTTCCACCCGTCCGCCGAGCGATTGAGCAGGAAATAGCGGAGGTAATGCCTGCGTACCACCCACAACTTCCGGCCCCTGCGTCCCCAAGTTACGCTCAAGTGGTCGCAAGGCCACCTCCAGTCGTTCAAGCGCCTGCACCAGTGACTTACGCCGAAGCTGCCGCACGACCTCCGTCCTTTGCTGCGGGTATGCCGGCTGCGTATGTTGGCGCAACCCCTCAGCCTCATTTTCAGCCCACCATGCAGCCTTTCCAGCCACCGTTCCAGGCGAGACCCACCCCGGCAAACCGATGGCGCACACCCGACAACCGGCCCATCTGCTTTGCTTGCGCTTACGCCAGTCACGTAGCCCGTTATTGCTCTCGACTACAGCGGCTCCCATTTCTTCTCCTTTTGCTGGCCACCTTAGCCGTTCGTATAACGACGAACTGCCGTCTGTGCCACTGTCGTCTCGCCCAGGTCCGTCCGCTCGAAGGTCGCCGTCTCCACGACGTCGGTCTCTGTCCCCCATGCGGCCAAGTTCTTCTGCTCATGAGCGGGAAAACTAGTCGTCGCAGTCCCAGAGGCAAGGACTGCGACGCTATCGCATTGTGAAAGCCCTCAGAGCCGCCCATCTAATGTCATTGACGTGCTTGTGGATGGTGTTCATGCATCTGCTCTTATTGACACTGGAGCTGCGGTATCAGTTATGAGCGAAAACCTTTGCCGCTTGCTTCGAAAAGTGACGACGCCGATTTCTGGACTGTCCCTTCGTACCGCTAGCTCACATCGTATTAATCCTACAGCAGGCTGCACAGCTCGCGTTGTCGTTCAGGACGTTCTGTATGTCGCCCAATTCATCATCATTCCTTCATGCTCTCATGACGTCATCTTGGGATGGGATTTTCTCTCCCGCAACGACGCTGTCATTCATTGTGCCGCCACCGAAATTGAACTCTTGCCCTTCTCGCATTTGACGCCAGAAGACGGTCCCTCGACACAGAACAAGATTCTTGTGAAAGACGATACTATAGTGCCTCCAAGCTCGACGACGGGTGTATCGGTCTACTGCACCGGTCTCTCCGACACAATTGCACTTGTTTCACCATCCTACCGTGCTTCCAGAAGGAAAGGGTTGATAGTACCTTTCGCGACAGTGCAAATCACCCAGGGCAACGCCGCTATTTTCGTGACCAATCCATACCCGTACACTGTTACCTTGGTTCGAGGGAAATGTCTCGGCAGAGTGGAACCAGTCAATGACGCACAAGTCCTGGACGTACCCGAAGACTCGCGTAGTCCCGATTCACGTACCATCAGTGCTGTTTCTACTTCTGACCCATCCTCTCCTGATGTATTTGGCCCATTCATTGATGACAACCTTACGTCAGTACAGCGTTCCCAGCTTCTAGACCTGTTGCAAGAATACCGTTCTTCTTTCGATGTCGGGCGAAGTTCTCTCGGTCGCGCGTCCCCTGTTACGCATCGTATTGACACTGGTGCCCATCCACCATTACGGCAACGTCCATACCGCGTGTCGCCTGCTGAACGCCGGGAAATTAACAAGCAGGTTGGCGATATGCTCCGACGCGACGTCATTCGGCCCTCGGACAGTCCATGGGCGTCTCCTGTTGTTCTTGTTGCGAAGAAAGATGGTTCTGTGCGGTTCTGTGTGGACTACAGACGGCTCAATAAGATCACTCGCAAGGATGTCTACCCACTGCCGCGCATCGACGACGCAATTGACAGCCTTCACGGAGCCCAATTTTTTTCTTCTCTCGATCTGCGCTCGGGGTACTGGCAAGTACCCCTGGCTGTTGACGCTCGTCCGAAGACTGCCTTCATCATACCCGACGGCTTGTACGAATTCAACGTCATGCCGTTTGGTCTGTGTAATGCACCTGCGACATTTGAGCGCATGATGGACACCGTTCTGCGCAACTTGAAATGGCACACGTGCTTGTGTTACCTCGATGACGTTGTTGTCTTCGCTCCAGATTTCTCCACCCATCTCCAACGTCAGTTGGAGATGGAAGTTTTCGCACGTGTGAGCAATGCTGGCTTGCAAATAAATCTGAAGAAGTGCCGCTTTGCAGCACGCCAACTCACCATCCTAGGGTACGTCGTGTCCAAGGATGGCATTCTTCCTGACCCAGCCAAGCTTCGGGCCGTGGCCGAATTCCCAAAAGCTGCGTCCGTCAAAGAACTGCGTAGTTTCGTGGGCCTGTGCTCATACTTCCGACGCTTCATACGAAACTTCGCCACGATTATATCACCGCTGACGAAGCTCCTCGGAAGTAACGGGCCCCTCAATTTGTGGTTGTCAGAGTGCGACAACGCGTTCGTGAAGCTCCGCCACTTGTTGACCTCTCCTCCCATTCTCCGCCACTACGACCCTACGGCCCCAACAGAAGTGCACACGGACGCCAGTGGTGTAGGCCTCGGCGCTGTCCTTGCGCAGCGCAAACCCGGGTTTCCTGATTATGTTGTGGCATATGCAAGCCGTACGCTCACAAGAGCCGAGACAAACTACACCGTCACGGAAAAAGAGTGCCTGGCGATTGTCTGGGCTCTTACAAAGTTTCGACCTTATTTGTATGGTCGCCCATTCGATGTCGTCACTGACCATGATGCACTATGCTGGCTGTCATCATTGAAGGATCCCTCAGGCCGCCTCACCCGTTGGGCTCTTCGCTTACAAGACTACGACATCCGCGTCCTCTACCGCAACGGACGCCAACATGATGACGCCGACGCCCTCTCGCGCTCCCCTCTGCCTGAAGCTGACGTGTTCTGCTCAGTATCCTCGGTTGTTGTATCTGCCATTGATGTTGACATCATCGCTACCGAACAGCGAAAGGATAATTGGATCGCCCAACTGATCGACTTGCTATCTGATCCGTCCGCAACGCCATCCACGCGTGCCTTGCGTCATCGAGCTCACCATTTCGCCATTCGTGACGGCCTCCTACACCGACGCAATTACGACGCCGATGGCCGGCAGTGGCTACTCGTGATACCCCGCAGTCTGCGGTCGGAGATATGTGAATCCTTCCATTCTGATCCACAGTGCGCGCACTCTGGGGTATTCAAAACCTACCATCGAATTAGACAACGCTACTTCTGGCGTGGGATGTACCGCTACGTCCAGCAGTTCGTTCGCTCCTGTCTCGCTTGCCAACGCCGCAAACCGTCCGCACACATGTCACCAGCCGGTCTGCAACCGCTACCTTATCCTAACCGTCCGTTTGGGCGCATAGGTATCGATTTGTATGGACGACTTCCTCTGACGTCCACTGGCAACCACTGGGTCATCCTCGCCGTAGATCATTTAACGCGATACGCCGAAACCGCCGCTCTCCCTGCGGCTACTGCGTGCGCGTGATGTGCCGTCCTTCCTACTGCATCGATTCATACTGCGCCACGGTCCACCCCAGGAGCTTCTCAGCGATCGAGGCCGTGTCTTCTTGTCAGAAGTCGTCGATGCCATTCTCACTGAATGTCATTCTGTCCACCGCAAAACTACTGCTTACCACCCGCAGACGAATGGTTTGACCGAACGCTTTAACCGCACCCTCAGCGACATGCTGTCAAAGTACGTTGCCGCCAACCACACGAATTGGGATACCATACTGCCCTTCGTCACCTACGCCTACAACACCGCCCCTCAGAGCATGACTGGTTTTTCACCTTTCTTTTTGCTGTACGGAAGGCATCCGTCACACACCATCGACACGATACTCCCGTACACGCCGGATCCATCTGAGTGTACACCTATTTCCGAGACCACCAGGCTTGCTGAAGAGTGTCGTGAGCTTGCCAAGACTTTTACGACGCATGAGCAAGAGCGGCAGAAGAGTATTCGTGATGGCTCCGCCACTTCTGAGCCCACGTTCCTTCCTGGTTCCCTTGTATGGCTCTCAATCCAGACCTCTGTAGCTGGCCTTTCTTCCTAACTACTCCCGAAATATGAAGGTCCCTACTGTGTGATAGAGCGCACATCTCCGGTCAACTATCTTATCGAGCGAATTGAACAATCTTCAGACATGCGCCGCCGCGGGCGCGACATAGTCAACGTGGAGCGCCTGAAGGCTTACTATGACCCGCTCGTAGTGACAAGCTGTTAGGTCGCCAGGCGGCTCCCTCTTCGACCCCGGGGTAATTGTAGAGAAGCCGCCGAACACTGAAGTGGGTCGATCTCTTAAGTGCTTTCTAGTGGGTCTGCCCAAAAAGAACGCCGCTTGCGCGGAGACCCCGTGTTTGGCCGTTACTGTCGCCATTGTGTAGACTCGCTGTGTGCCGGCTAATAAACGCCATAACAATATATATATATATATATATATATATATATAGTGATATGCTCGTGACGTCAGTAGAATGAAGGTTAAACTTAAACTTGTGCCCGGTAAACGGAAAGTCGGATCACTGTAGCAAACCTGCACTGATAGCGGCGAACGGATTGTCAGCCGTCGATCAACTGACAAGCGGCGAAGCGCATCGGAATTTCTGCACTTGCCATCGAATGTTCTAGCGTTATTGCTAGTGGTGACGTAGGCTCCAGATTAATCTGTATAGTTCGCAGAGTGGGCATTATAAATATGACCTAATACATTCCTGAAGCTTCTCGAAGACTGCAGGCGCGGTTTGCCCTAAGGATTACGTAGTGTATTAAGTCGATAACAAAACTTGAGTAAAAGAACGTGGCATTGCCCCCCTCTGAAAAAGGCATCTTCCCGATGTTTTAACGGAAGATGGAATTACAACAATAATACAAGAAAGTACCATCAATAAATTATAACACAGCACTAATACAACAACAAATAACACTGTTTCAGCTCGTGAACGCTCATGAAACGGCTTGAGGTGCGTGGCATGTGCGACTTCAGGTCGCGAGCGGCGTCGTGGAGAGTTCGCGATTGCGTCGGGGACAACCTCGTAATCAAGTGGGCCGAGACGTCGACCCACCCTGTATGGTCCGAAGTACCGTCGCAGAAGCTTTTCACTGAGCCCCCGTCGGCGTATTGGCGTCCACACTTAAACACGTTCACCGGGCTGGTATTCCACGAAGCGTCGTCGAAGATTGTAACGGCGGCTGTCTGTCGTCTGTTGGTTCTTGATACGGAGGCGCGAGAGTTGTCGGGCTTCTTCGGCGTGCTGAAGGTACTCATTAATATCGAGGTTTTCTTCGTCGGGGACGTTGGGTAACATGGCGTCGAGCGTCGTTGCCGGACTTCTACCGTAAACCAATTTGTTTGGAGATATATGCGTCGTCTCCTGCACCACTGTGTTGTATGCGAAGGTCTCTTACGAAAGAATGGCGTCCCACGTCTTGTGTTCGACATCCACGTACAATGCAAGCATATCGGCAATGGTCTTTTTTAGCCGCTCGGTGAGGCCGTTGGTCTGTGGGTGGTACGCTGTCGTCCGGTGGTGGCTTGTCTGGCTGTATGCCAAGATCGCTTGAGTTAGGTCGGCAGTAAATGCCTTTCCTCTGTCGGTAATGAGAACCTCCGGGGCGCCGTGACGTAAGACGATGTGTTCGGCGAAAAATTTAGCTACCTCGGATGCACTGCCTTCGGGCAGGGCTTTTGTCTCAGCATAGCGGGTGAGGTAGTCGGTAGCTACCACGATCCACTTGTTTCCGAAAGTCGACGTCGGGAACGGCCTCGGTAGGTCCACACCGACCTACTGGAACGGTCGGTGAGGTGGTTAAATGGGCTGCAGAAATCCCGCTGGCCTTGTCGGCGGTGTCTTGCGTCACTGGCAATCCCGGCATGTCCTCACATAACGAGTGACTTCGGCGGTAAGACGTGGCCAGTAGTACCTTTCTTGTATCCTCGCGAGCGTGCGGGGATACTTTCTTGTATCCACACCAATGTGCCCTGCCGTCAGATCGTGCTGGGCCTGCAGGAGTTCTGGTCGCAGAGCTGAAGGCACCACAAAGAGTACTTGGCTGGAAGCGGTGAGAAGTGTTTTCTTTTGAAGAAGACCGTTTCGCAGGAAAAACGACGCAAGTGCTCGCTTTAATACCTTCGGAACTTCGGCGGTTCTGCTTTCGAGGTATTCTATTAGGGCCTCAAGTTCCGGGTCGGCCCTCTGTCGTTCAGCGAAGTCGTCGGTAGTTATCGTTCTCAAGAAGTAGTCGTCATACGGGTCGCCGGGTGGTGGTGGGTCGACAGTCGGCGTCGGAGTGTTTCTTGTCGGACTTGTAAACGACGGTAATGTCGCATTCTTAAAGTCTCAGGCTCCATCGTGCGAGGCGACCTTAAGGGTTCTTCAAGTTAGCTTGCCAACGCAAGGCGTGGTGGTCGCTCACAACTTTGAAGGGCCTGCCGTAGAGGTAGGGTCGAAATTTTTACGTAGGCCAGATGATGATGAGGCACTCCTCTTTGGTTGTGAAATAATTGACTTCTGCTTTGGATATCGATTGGGTGGCGTAACTAATAACCCTTTCTAGTCCGTCAGGCCTTTGCACAAGAACGGCGCCGAGACCTACGCTGCTTGCGCCAGTGTAAAATTCTCTCTCAGCCCTGGTAAATTCGCCCTGGTAAATTTAGTGAGTGGATCGGCGATGCGGGCGAAGTTTTTGACGAACCGCCTATATTAGGAGCACAGTCCCAGAAAACGGCGTGCTGCCTTCTTGTCAGTGGGTGGCAGGAAGTCGGTTATAGAGGCTGTGTTCTGTGGATCGGAACGGACTCTAGACTTGTTAATCACGTGCCCCAGGAACAAGAGCTCTTCGTACGCAAAATCTGCGCTTTTCTGGCTTCAGAGTGAGTCTCGGACATCTTGATGGCTTGAAGTACAGCTTCAAGGCGCTGAAGATGCTCGTCAAAACTCTAGGAAAACACGACGACGTCATGCAAGTACAGAAGGCAAGTCTGCCACTTCAATCCCGTCAGTACTGTATCAATAACACGTTGAAAAGTGGCAGGCACCGAGCAAAGACCGAAGGGCATCACCTTAAACTCAAAGAGGCCGTTCGGTGTTATAAACGCCGTCTTCTCTCGGTCCACTTCATCGACTTCGATTTGCCAATAGCCAGTCTTGAGGTCCACTGACAAAAAATATTTGGCGTTATGGAGCCAATTCAGTACGTCGTCTATTCATGGGAGAGGATAAATGTCCTTTTTTGAAATTTTGTTGATGCGGCAATAATCGACGCAGAAACGTAGGGTTCCATCCTTTTTCTTCACTAACACCACGGGGGACCCTCATGGACTTTTGTACGGCTAGATGATGTCATCCCGTAGCATTTCATCAACTTGTTTCTTTACGGCCTCGCGTTCTCGTGTCGAAACAACGTACGGACTCTGACGAAGTGGTCTGGCATTTTCCTCGGTTATGATGCGATGTTTCGTGATTGGGGTCTGCCGAATTTTTGACGACGACGAAAATCAATCTTCGTATTGCAGGAGCAAAGTATTGAGCTGTTCTTGCTTACGGTTCCGAAGACTGGGATTGAAATCAAAAGCTGAGGGGGGGGGGGGCTTGGTTCCTTTCAGCAGGTTCCGCAGAATCGGTGAGGGCGAAAGCACTGGTGGCTTCTACAATTTCTTCTGTATGCGACCGTCGTCCCTTTGTTCACGTGTTTGTACTCAAGGCTGAAATTCGTGAGCATAAACGTCGCTTTGCCTCCCCGCAGCTCTACAATTCCTCTTGCGACGCAAATATTGCGGCTGACCAACAGCTGCTGACTGCCTTCAACGACGCTTTCGAAGTTACGGGATTTCGGAGCGCCGACTGAAATAATGACGCTGGAGCGAGGCGGAATGGTGACTAGTTCTTCTAGCGCATTTAAGGCGTGGCTCGCTGACAGCGTATGTGGCTGTAGTGCTTCTTCTGTCGATAACGTGATCGACTTTGTTCTTAGGTTGATGACTGCACCATGGAGGCATAAGAAGTCCATGCCAAGGATGACATCTCTCGAGCAACGCTGTAGTACTACGATCTCTGCGGGATAAATACGGCCGTTAATGGTGACTCTTGCTGTACAGATTCCTGCCGGTGTTACTAGATGACCTCCGGCTGTGCGGATTTCAAGGCCTTCCCAAGCTGTCCTAACCTTCTTCACCTTCGCGGTGAACGGCCCACTGAAGACGGAATAGTCGGCTCCAGTATCGACGAGAGCGGTCACACTGTGGCCATAAAGAAGAACGTCGAGGTCGCTAGTTCGCCATCTCGCGTTGCAGGTAGGCCGTGGCGTCAGGTCACAGCTGCGTCGGCTTGTTCTGCTGCTTCCGTGTTGCGTCGTCAGGTCACCTTCGGTAAGTGAGGTTTCGTGGTCAGGACTTTGCCTGGTTGGCGTCGTGTTCGGAAATCTCCGTCGCAGCATCGTCGTCGGACGAGGATCATCGGTAGTTCGTCGCACAGCAACCGCACCTCCATCGGTTGCTGCCCTTAGTTTCCCGTATACTGGCTAGGAGACTGGCCCAGCGTTGGGCCAGAGTTATAGCGGCGGTGCGGTGACATGTGGCGGCTGGACGACGGTGAACGGGAAGGACTTCGTGGTGTCCATTGCGTTCCTTCCAGGTAGTCGATGTCCCATGGTCATTCCCCTGGCTGGGGACGTGGTGCATTGACAGCGAAGCCACGCAGTCCCATCTGTCGGTACTGGCAGCGGCGGTAGGTGTGTCCGGCTTCCCCGCAGTGGTAGCAGCACAGTGGGCGGTGGTCAGGGGTGCGCCAGACGTCAGTCTTCCTTGAAGCGGAGCGCTGGCCGGCCGGCGGGCGGCATGGCGTCGGCGGTGGTGGCGGCGGTGCCTGGCGGAAGAACTGCGGCGGGGCTGTGTCCTGACGAGGGTGTGGAGGAGCGTTGCGGCGCACTGCAGTGGTGTAGCTCATTGCTTCCGGTTCAGGCTGCGGTGCTTCTGCGATTCCAAGCGACTGCCGAACTTATTCGCGGACAATGTCAGTGATCGAATTGGCTTGAGGCTGCGTTGATGGCAACAACTTCCGCAGCTCCGGCCATACGATCGCTCGAATCGTTTCACGCGGGTCGTCGGTACTGAAGGCATTGGTGCAGTTGAATGAGGCGTGGCGGTTGTATTGCATTGGGCGCATCTCAAGCGCCTTTTTGTAGTTGTAGCCTCAGCAAGAAATTCGCTGACAGTCTTGGGCGGGTTCCGGACAAGTCCCGCAAACAGCTCCTGCTTGACTCCGCGCATGAGGAATCGGAGCTTCTTTTCCTCAGCCATGTTGGAGTCGGCGTGTCGAAAGAGCCGGGTCACCTCTTCGATGAAGAGAGTTACGCTTTCATTAGGAAGTTGCATCCTTGTCTCCAGCAATGTGGCAGCCCTTTCCATGCGAACGACGCTCATGAACGTGTTCAGGAACGTCGTCTGAAAGAGTTCGCAGGTTTGTAGTGTGGATTCGTGGTTTTCATACCACGTCTTCGCGGCATCTTCTAAGTAGAAATAGACGTGGCGTAATTTTTTTCTCGGGGTCCCACCTGTTCAAGGGGCGACTTGGTCGTATATTTCGATCCAGCTTTCCGGTTCCTCGCTTGACGATCCATGGTGCGTCGGGGGTTCCTTGGGCTGCGGAGAATATGACTGGGGCAGGCTGCACGGAGACGGTCATGGTTGCTGTAGTATGTCGGAATCCGGGTTTGCCTGGCTGCTTTAGGAAGGGCTCGTACTCTGATTGCAGTCCTCTCTGCCTGCGGCTTGTTCACTGTTCAGGGTTGGCGTCTGTGTCTTCTTTGCCGCTTGGGCTGGGCTTGCGGCTTGAATGGGGCGTCCGGAACATCTAAGCAGCAGCACCTCCACCAGAAGTCACAGGGTCGTGACGTCGACAAAGAAACGGACAGTATGATGAAGGTTAAACTGTTTATTTGAATGAACTTGTGCCCGGTAAACGGAAAGTGGGATTACAGTAGCAGACCTGCACTGATAGTGGCGAACGGATCGTCAGCCATCGATCAAGTGACAAGTGGCGAAGCGCGTTGGCATTTATACACTTGCCGTCGGATGTTCTAGCGTTATCACTAGCGGAGACGTAGGCTACAGAATAATCTGTATAGTTCGCAGAGTGGGCGTTATCTTATAAAAATGACCTACTACAGTCCTGAAGCTTCTAGAAGACTGCAGGCGCGGTTTGCGCCGAGAATTACGTAGTGTATTGGGGCGATAACAAAACTTATATGCACATAAGTTTGTAAGACTTATAAAATATGTAAATAAAACTATAAAATAATAAATAAATCCGCAGATGTCTCAAAATAATTTATTCTTATCTGCTGTTATTTAGGAGCATGTTGATTGAGCGCCAAGATAGATTGATTGAAATAACTTTATTGCTTTTCTGTGGGACGCGCTCTAGTGCGCGCGCAGTGGGCAACTCTAACGTCGGGGTCACCAGGCCACGCCTGCAGGCTGAAATAAAACTTGTCTCCGATAAGAGAAATCATCTGCACACACGGTAGCAAAGATGTGCGTGACGTGGGCTACACTGATAAAGCAAATTCCTGATCTATCAGTGCATGACACGTGTCACGGCACAGATCAGTAGACTACTGCGGGCTGCAACACTATTAAGACTACAGTAACTGTGACAGGGTTTGATCTGCCTACACAAAGAAGAGCAATGTGTCACTGGTAATACAGAGGAATAAACAACAAGATCACAAGTAAAAATACCAGCAGTAATAACTGCAGGAATGCAGGTCATGAAGAATGCAACTGAACCTTTTGCTCAAAGGAGTTGAGCAGGGCAGTACGGGTTTGACGTCCCGAAACCACGATATGAACATGATGCTGTAGTAGAGAGCTCCAGAAATTCCCACCACGTGGGGTTCTTTAGAGTGCACCATAAAGCATTACAACTTTCTTGGGTGGCGTTAGCTCAACAATAGTAGAGTACCGAGTACTCTAAATCGTCAAGCACTTTTTTCCAAACACACACCTAAATGTAAGCACTAGGCCTCAACCATTTTCGCTTCAATCGAATATCGCTCAAAGGAAGACAAGCTATCAACTCTACTTAACGCTTCCAGTCCAAAGCCTAATAAGTTAATACCACTGACAAAGTTTCGCATCACGTTAGCTTTCGCCGCAGAGCCTCGCCGAGCGTGAAAGTAAAATTCTTGCAAGAGCAACCCAGCGAATTGTGCACTTCGCCTAGATTACTTTACCCACCGTGAAAATGTAGGGCACTTGTTTTAGTTCTGTGGCCAAATTTGAAATTTTGGCTATTAGGCGTTGCGCGATCTCGTGTATATAAATTTTAAATAATAATTAAACGTTGTGGAATGATGCTGAAGTAATAGTCTTTTATAGAATAATTTGCACAGTAATTATTTGCAACAGTAATGTTCTCTGCCTTTCTTGTTTTTTTTACATGAGGAATGATTGCGCTTTTATCTGCTTTTTGATGTTTCCTTTTGCTTGTACTTAGGGCCTGTGCCTTAAATAGTCAAGCTGTCTATGACAGCCTTTTCTGCACCTCCCCTGTCACCGTATTTTCTTGAGGCAGGAATACAAATATTAATAATTATTATTAGTATCCTGAAAGAGTGCGAGAGTGGGCTTGGTGATGATACATTGTGAAAAGCGTAGCGCACAGAAAAAAAAGCGTGTTGCGTTGTTTGATTACGCTCTGACATGAAAAACGCATACATGTGCAACTATGACCTTATTTCTACTAGGACGGCAGATGCCGCCATTATTTGGGTGAATATGTAGTGCAGGAAAGCGGACTTGCGGATTACGAAAGGGGCATAATAGTTGTTTCCATGGGCCACGTCTGCATCGAGGTGTTTGAGAACTGCTTGAGACTGTTACAATCTTTTTGGTGTATTTACTTTGTCTCGCGTTTGCTTTCTCATGTATCACCCGTATAAAAAATTACGAGGTTTCAACTGCGGTTTATGCACCAGATAGAGGTTACCGCAGTTAAAATACAATGGGTCGTGAGTACTATCAATGGGAAACACTGTATCATGCAAGAATACCTTGAATGCGAAGCATTTATTAGTAAAACTCGGCAAGTTTGAGCGTATTTGTCGATCTATTCAGCCACCTACGACACTGTGCTCTCCAGATCATATAGTGCCTGAGGTTTGTATCAAAATTGGTGTGGCATAATGTGACCGACCGTATGACGACATTATGACAGGTCACATTAAAGTCATGACTTGTTTGTCATGAACACCGTTGTTTGTATGCCATGGTCATGGTGCTCTAGCGGCCATTCCGTTTACTTCATATATACTAAAATCGGTACAATGATACATTTGTACATGACTAACATAAATGACCAGTATTCATGTGAAAATCGTGAAGTGCACGTCATGTGACGGGACATATATACCATGCATATTTTGTGGCGGACGTGGCCATTTGGCTAGCTTGACATGTCAAATTATGAATTGGGTGACGTGACTGCAGAACAATTTTCGCACGTGTTAACATGATAATCATGACATCCATGGGATGTACAACATTAGCTACGTGCCCTGCTCATGATGTGCTCACGACCATATCACTAGCTTGTACAACCAAATTGATATTGCGTGATATGACGGTAAGACAAACGTGTCTTACCGTCATGTCTAGAAATGTAAATTATGACATACATGTTATGTAAACCAAACTTACTCAGTGCAGCCTGCTTCGCATTACACCAGTGAAGTACGCGTTAGCGAAAAAAAAAGCTGAATACGTTACTCGTCACTCAAACAAAAATGAAAGGCGTTACCGCTCTGCATTAGCTACAAAAAGTATCTAGTTACCGTTACAGTTACCGAAACAAGTAATGGACGGTTACCTTTGCCGTTACTCCGCAATCATACGTTTTATAATTGGTCTTTGCTGCAGGATCTCAAATGAGAAGTTGTAAAATCTCAAATTTATGTTTCGCACAAACCTACTAAAATAAACTACAATTATACCGGAAATGCTCATTTAGTGAGAATTATTTTACAGATGTACCGAAACAAAGAAATGTTTGTTTGCCTGTACAGTTACAACTGAGAGGGATGGCTTCTGACTGAAAGTCATTTTTCTCAAGGTAACTTTATGCACAACTTGCCTCCACTATCTCGCGAGTTGTGTTATTGTTAGTACGTAGTGCCGATGACGACGCGGTTATGAAGTCGACGTGCACAACTGCGAGTCCTACACTACCGATTAAGATGACCAGCTGTTATATTCCGAGAACTGTGAAGATGCTCTCCAAGTCCGTTATTCAGGCAAATTGGGGCTGAAGTATGTAAAGATAAATGAAAATGAATAAACAACTTTGGCATATTATGACAGTAAATCTAAGGGCTCCTTGTTTTATTATACGCAACTCTAATGAGCACTAACACAGGTTATTGCCAGGGAAATTATAGGAGATGTTATTAGAAGTAATTGTAATGTAAATGTGAATAAAGAAAAGTGGACGAAAAGATAACTTGCTACAAGCAGGGATCTAACCTGTGACCTTCGAACAACGCGACTCATGCTCAAACACTCATCTATGATAGACTTTGGTTCGTCGTAAGTGAGGCGATCGGGCCTGTGTAACAAGGGTATTACAAGTGCTAGGACGTACCCTAGCACTTGTATGCGCCTTGCACAAAGCGTTACTCGTTGTGCGAGCCGCAGGGACACGTCAAGCATAAATTGGGTGCCCATGCTTGTGCATGCTATCATGAGCAGATACCCATAAAAGTTTAACGCCCTGGTTTACCAGATGCGGAAAATAAATGCGGAAGAAAGGTTGCTTACTTAGAAACACTTCATGCATTTATTTAAACTAGAGCATGCATCGGCGCATCTTACGCGATTTTCTGACGCCATGTAGTCCTTGCCGAGTGGTGCCCCGTACTCGAACTCCTTCGACCATATTCCCCATTTTTCCTATCTCTTCTTTCTGACGCTGCAGCACGGGGAGTGCTTTCTCTTATTTGTCTTTCTTATATTCTTTTAATCACTTCTGCCATCCCTTACAAGGCACTGCACTGTGTCGGCAATTATGCAGACAGAAGGTGACTTTTTTCTTTGTTCAAGAACCACGCATTCTGGGTAAAGAGAGCACAGGAAGAGAGAGAGAGAGAGAGTTAGCGCTGTTATCCACAGCCCTCTAGCGGGTGCTCCGAGTACTAGCGAGCACAACGGACGGGAGTGTGACTTACCCGAGCAAGATGAACTTCGCCCCTGAAAATCCGGTACAGGTCAAACAGTTATCAGATTGAAGGCAGATTTCTCAAAGCCCGTGCAAGCAAATTCAGGTAACCAAGCAGAAAATTGGGAATATTTGGTCGTGGTGTGGATCCAGTCCACTGCTTCAAGTTTCAAAACGAAGGCGCTTCCCAAATACCATGACGGCTCGTTCGTGCAAACTAAATAAATGGGGAAGTATTCAGTGCAGTCCCTGTAGTTGGCCTAAAGAAGTGTATGGGAGACAGGAGGGATGAAGGAATTACGAATATTATCATTGCGAATGAGGAAAACGTGAAAATTTCAAGCCGACCACTCTAATTCATTGTACTTGAACGATCGAGTGTGTTTGCACATGAAATTGTGTTGCTGCTATTATGGCCGAAACTTCTTGCGGCGTCGCCCGAGCGTCCCTGTCGTAACCACTGTTGGCACATACCCGCCCCTCGTTAATTCTTGAATCGGCCACAGAGAGAGGTACTTGTACTGTACGCTGAAAATTGGAAATGGTACGACACTACAGGGCGTTACTTGTAGAAGAGAAGGATTGACGTCACACTTACGGAAGAAGAGACAAACGATCGCGCGACTACGATTGCGTGTTCTTCGGCGGTGCCATACGTCAGGGGCCGCTCTATAGTACAATAAAAGCGCTGCTCTGGCATGCGCGCGCGCGTATTCAGAGGCTCGGTGACGGAGGATGGACAAGGCTGCTGAGCGGCATGCGCGCAGGGTGGCGGCGGCTCGCGCTCGAAGAAGGGACCTCGACGTCCAGGCGCGCCAGGAAGAAGCGTGCCGCGATCCTGCGCGGCGGCGCCGTGAGGGCCCTGCAGTACGACAACGGGAGGCTGAAGTGGCGCGGCAGCGGCGTGCGGACCCAGCCTCTTCCCGCTCTCAATCATTCACCCCGTGGACATAATGTCATTTATTTGCAATGACTTCATAAGTGTTTCCTAACTTTCAAATCTATCCTTGGTATGCCAACGGATATACATTCTTTGTATTTAAATGAATAAAAATAATTTCTAATAGCAATATTATAATAACCACTCAATAATTCTTTTCACATACCCCGGAATAACCATGAGGTGTTCGAGCAGGCGCATGCACAAATAACACAACAAAAATCAACAATGCAATACTTCAGAACGATAAATCAAATGAAAATTGTGAAAACAAATGGACAAAAAGAAATCGGCGCAAAATAGAAAGAATAAAAAGACAAGAGAAGGTTGGTGCAATGGGAGTGAAAATTGAAGGGGGATAAAAGACTATGTAGAGGAAGCCTACCTGAAAGACGGAAAAGGGAAGGATCGACCATGTGAAGAACTATGCTCAGACAATGCAGAGCTGAGACAAAAGGAATGACAGCGGACTGTCAAAAACATCATGATTATGAAAGTTAACATTATATAAACTTCGTATTGTGTGAGCAGTAGTGTGTTGAAAAAATTTGGCAGGCACAATAAATGGTTGGTTCCGTCTGGTTAACTGACGCGGATTTCGAAAGTTGGCACAACTGAGAAATCAAGGGCAAGATATCGTACCGTGAACTAGTTTTGTGGTACTTCCATTGTTCGCTTTCACTTACGTTATGTAATATAATACTATATCCTTTTATCAATAATCTTTTTATAGTTATTGTTAACCGAAAGTCTCACGACAGTCGCCCGACTTTGGGACCCTCGTCTGCGTACTTTTACCTGGGAACTTTGTATTTTAAATGAATAGACTGAATAAGCTAAAAAAACAAGAACGGGAGCGGAAGCCTATCAAAATTGCAACGCACGCGTATTTTGAAGTCAGTCGATGCTGATGATGATGATCAGTAAAGTTTTGTGACGCATGGGCCATGAATGGCTGAAGAACACCAAGTCTTTCATTAGATATAAGCAATCACCGATTATTGAGATGACAGGGTGTATTGTGGCTGTATATAGGCATAAAATCACGCGCTATACGGTATATGAGCGTAAAATGTGTGTATGGAGTAGAAAATCATGGTAGTGATTTGTGATGCCTTTATCAGATGTGGGATGAGTTACAAATGACCATAGTATACCTTCAAGTGAGAGATTGGAAGGTAGCGATAATTCCTCTTGAAGGCCTTGAAGTCTGTCGATGGCCTTCAAGCGAGTCAGCTCTAGTACCTTTATCGCCCAAATTTATTGCGCCAGTGGGGCGCGGACAAGTTTCCCGCGTGGAGTGCTGGTTGGTTGCTTTCATGAGTTCGAAGGTGGAGTGGGAGAAAACAAACAAAGGTAGAAAAAAAAAACGAACGAGTGGGCGAGTTTCCAGCAGCGCTGGTGGAATGCTGAACCGTTTTTTGCTTTTTACGCACGTATGTAACCTTCAGAATTTGAAGTGCATTCGTTCAGATAACCGCTTTCTGCTGCTGTTGTCTCACCCACACAGTTTGCCTTGTACCTCTGATATTCTGTCTTTTGCTCTGGCATTGTAGTCTGCATTAGCAAGCTTCTTTTGACGGGTGATGTAGAGTTTAATCCGGGGCTTCCTAAGCTTAACAAGACTAACCCCGTATTCTAGAACGCCCCTTCACTCAACGCTCCATCTTCACTTGAGAAAGCCGATTGAAGCGCCACCTGTAGACAGGGAAAGTCACTGATTATAAGATAATTTGCTGCTATTTTCGCGTACTGCAGCGTCATTTTCAGCCCAGTGGTGGCGCAGCGCCCAACTTTGTCAAGCGAAGGGTGGAAGTCGAGTCGAGGAGCGTTTGTGAATACGGGGGTAACACTCGTTTACGGGGTTTGCCCATTGCCGATGAGACGGGTGATTCTGATTCTGCGGATGCTGACTTAAAGTCAGGGACTCAAATGCTTACTAAGTTAATTAAGGGTCAAAAACGTATCTCGCAAGATATAGCTGATATCAAGAAATTCCATGAAATTGTCAGTTCTAGGTTTGATGCTTTAGAGACTCGTCTCTCCGCATTAGAATCGCTTCTCATCACGCGTTCACCTTCTACCGCCAGTGAATGCGTTCTTGATGCCCTTTGTGAAGACGTGGTGAAGCTTAGGACGTCGCTCGATAGTGAGGGCAAGCGAACCAGAAGAAACAACCTAATCTTTTTCCCTGGATGACGCAACCAATAAAACATGGTCCGAGTCCGAGGAGAAAATGCTATCTTTCTTACAAAGGAAACTGGGCGAACAGATTACTGGAGTGAATACAGAATGCTGTCATCGCCTTAGTAGATTCCACGAGAGGAAAAGCCAGCCTGTCATTATTAAGTTTCTTAACTTGAAAGATAAGGAACGCATCCTATCTTGTTGTGACAAGTTTAAGAAAACTAACTTCTCTATTCGTGAAGATTTCAGCCGGGCATCAGGCTTGCATGATCTAAACTTGTGAAATATGCAAGAAGGCTGAAATGCCCTTTCAAACTTCGATACGATGAGCTCCTTGTTGATAAAAAGAGCTTCGTGTATGATTGCACGCAGGATATCGTGATTGAATGGGAAAAAAGTAGGAAAAGGGGCGATGCCCGAGCAATGTTTCCTCAGAGCTGCGTGTCGGCAGAAGACGTTCTACTCATTCAGTTTCTGAGTTAAACATTTTGGTCTTTAACTGCCAAAGCATAAAAAAACAAGACCGATGAATTTGCTTCTCTGACATCTGCCATCAAATTTAACGTGATTCTAGGCACGGAATCCTGGCTCGAAAAATCTGTTGGTAGCGCAGAGGTTTTTCCACCTGGTTTTTACGTCTACCGTTCTGATCGCAACGTGGATGGTGGTGGTGTCTTTCTTCTGGTTAGTTCGTGCTTACATTCGTCTCGCGTGTTAACCTTATCTGATTGTTCCGAGTCAGTTTGGTGCAACATCAATTTGAAAACTGAACAGTCTGTGACAAGTGGTTCCTTTTACCGTTTCCCTGCCTACGCATCACCTGAGTCTTTCAGATCCCTTTCCAAGTTTCTCACTACAAAAAACAATGACTATCTTATACACAGCGATTTCAAAATGCCCACTGTTAGGAGGGTTGACAACAAGCCTGTCCTTGGTAATTCATCTGCCCAATATATGACGTTTCATGAGGCGATTATTGTCAATGACTTGTATCAGTTTGTTACTGAACCTACTAGGTGTGCTCTCAATAGTTGTGCCGTCTTAGATCTGCTCTTTTCAAATCAACCATCGCTCGTGCCTGATAACGCTGTTATTTCTGGGATGAATGACTATGGCTGTATTGTGGCCCACGTTCAGATCTAGTCCCCTTTTCTTGTGCGCATGATCGGCCAAGGCATATGTATATTTTGGTAAAGAAAATTATGCTTTGTTATCGACTGAGCTTGCCATTTTCCTGCAGGAATTCAATAATTTAGCCCAGTCCGCAGATTTCAACACCCTTTGAGATACATTTTGCTTGGATACTTACAGAAGTGCTGATTGCCACGAACGAGCGGAGCGAGTGATCCAGGCCCGCATCCAGATGCCCAATGAAACTGTCATGACCTATATGGAAGATATGACGCGCCTGTTACGACGGGCTGATCCGAGTATGACAGAAGAGAAGAAGGTGCGTCACCTGATGCGAGGAGTTAAGGAGCAGCTTTTCGCTGGCCTTGTACGGAGCCCTCCGAACACGGTCGCCGAGTTTTTGTCCGAAGCCGTCACAATGGAGAAGATGCTTCAGCATCGATACACCCTGTATGAGCGGCAAGTGAACACGTCCACTGCTAAAGTTCTCATGGCTTTTGGGAGCAACACCGAGTGTCTGCGCGACCTTGTCCGCTCTATAGTACGCGAGGAGCTGCAAAAGGCTGCCACACCACCACTACCTACGGTGAGTTCCATTGCAAGCATCGTCAAGGACGAGCTTCATCATGCCCTTCGTGACCCTGTGAGTCTGGATAACGCCACACACACCCCGGCTGACTACCACCGTGCGACCTATGCGGAAGCCTTGCAGCGCGCAGCTTCCTCTTCCCCGCTGTTTGTTCAAGCACCTCCTACGGTTTCACTTCAGTCGGCGCAGCCTCTACGGTACTACGAGAACACACGCACGCCCCCACCCCTCGTTTACGCCAGCCCTGTGCATCTTGCGGAACAACCAGCGCACTACGTTGACGACAGACGTGCTTCGCCTCGGAAATCTGATGTTTGGCGCACTCCTGATCGTCGACCTTTGTGCTTCCACTGCGGTGAAGCGGACCATTTGTACCGCAACTGTCCATACCGCCGCCTCGGGCTGCGCGGCTTTTCAGTGTATTCAGGCAGATCGTAGACAAACATGTTCCAAGTAGACATTTGTCTGATAAACAATGTAGTGATAAACCAGGGGTTACTCCGGAAGTCAAGCGAATGATCCACAAGAGACATTGTCTCCTGAATTCGTATAGACAGCAACGCAATTACAGTGCAATAATGGTGTTGAAGTCGCTTAGAAAAGATATAAAAACAAAAAAAAACAATATTGCCAAGAAAAAAACATTTCCTAGCATTGGGCTCAAAGTTACAAAATAACCCGAAAGAAACGTGGAAGTCTTTAAAATCCATCAGCAAAGAATCAATTGGTATCCCGAGCATAAATGATGGCGGTGGTCTTTTAATTGATGACACCGATAAAGCTTCTGCTTTCAATCGCCATTTGCAGGCTTCTTTTACGCCCCCTTGTCACAGTGATGTACCGTGTATTCCTGACAATGTCTTTGAATTCATTCTGGAGCTGATGGTAACATATGGTGATATACATAAGTTGCTTGACAAAATGAAGAATTCTTCTGCAAATGGCCCTGACGGTATACCCTCTTATGTGGTAAAGGCTTGCTCTGATGTAATTTCCCACCACCTTGTTATAATCTTTGAGAAAGCATTGCGTAGTTCTTGTTTACCTAGCGAATGAAAAGTTGCGAATGTGGTTTCGATACGAAAGGGTGGCCCAAAAAATATTTTCTCCAACTAAAGGCCAATTTCCCTGACGAGCATGTGCAGCAAAGAAATGGAGCACATATTCTACAGCGTCGTAATGAAACATCTAGAAAGTAACAATTTTTCACCGAATCCCAGCATAAATTTCGGTCTGGTCTTTCATGTTCAACACAGCTCATCGAATTCAGTCATGATCTTTGTTGCTCATTTGACCTTGGGGTGCAAACGGACTGCATATGCCTGGACTTCCAGAGAGCGTTTGATTTTGTACCTCATGTTCTGCTGCTACATAAACTCTCGTCCCTCGGTATTTCTCCTCCATTGCTTGATTGGATCAAGTGTTATCTACAAGACTCGATCTGAGTATGTTGCCTTTACTTAGAGAGTTCCACAGGGGCCTGTATTAGGACCTTTGCTGTTTCTGGTGTACATCAATGATATTGCTCAGAATGTGTCATGCAAAGTACGTCTGTATGCAGATGATTGGGTGATTTACCACTGTATCGAAGCTATCTCAGACTATCACTACTTGCAACGCGATTGAGACAGTATTTGCGCTTGTGTGATAAGTGGCGTATGAGTCGGAATCCTAAGAAGTGTCAGTGCGTCTCCTCCACTTGTAAACGCGACCATACCTGTTTTATTACACATTGGATACCATCCAGTTAACGCGAGTAACTGAGTATAAATACCTAGGCGTTTACTTTTCATCAAATCTTACCTGGGCTAAGCACGTTGAATATGCCACAGCGATATCCTGCAGAATGTTAAACTTTGTTAAATAGAACTTCCGGTTAGCTCCTCCCAAAGTCAGAGAACTATTCTACTTTTTGAATTTCCGACCTATCTTCGAGTACGCCTCTGTGGCGTGGGACCCACGAACAAAAACTCTGTCTAATATGCTCGAGATCGTACAAAACCGCACAGCTCATTTTGTGACTAGCAACTAAGACGTTAGTGTTAGTGTCACTGCACTTAAGAATAGGTTAAGGTAGGATTTGTTAGTATCACGTAGGAAAGACTTGAGAATAGAAATGCTATTCGAATTATTTCATGGTTTGATCAGAATAGATAAAGAATGCTACTCTTCAGCTCCCCATTTTTATCTAAGAAAACTGACCGCCCCTTAAAATTAAAATATTTTTTTTTTGCAGAACAAGCATTTACCAACACTCCTTTTTCCCGCTCGCAATCTCCCAGTATAATCAGCTTCCACAGGAGGTTGCAGACTGCCGCACTGAAACATCCTTCAAAGACATATTGCTACTGCCATAGCTGCATTTTTGTTATGATCTGTTTTTTATGTTCGTCTTGTTTTTGAATAGTTCTTTTTGTGTAAGCGTATTTTACGTTGTGCATCTCCCCCCAGCAATAATGCCCTTGGGCGCTGCAGGTATTTTTAATAAATAAATAACTAAATAGATAAAATAGCGCAAGAAAGCTGCAGATGTGTAAAGATAATATCCTGATTGTGCTTTTATGAGACCTTACAATTTCACCAGACTGGAGACACCGAGAAACACTTCACTACTCGAGCAACGGGATACATCTTCGTAATCGCAGTTTATCAAAACTATTCATGCTTAGAGTGGATAAGGTGCGCACACAGAGACGGGCACGAAAAGGAAAAAAAAGCGCATACACGGGGTGTTTACACTTTTTTTTCTTATGTGCGTATTTATGTAGGCGCCATATTGAGTCTAAGCATGAATCAACACCAACTGGCCCAATTATGAGGGCCAGTTACTTTATAAATGGTGAAATTACTTTAATTACTTTAATAAATTACTTTAATAAATGGTGAAAAATTACCCACGTGCACTCACGTACGTACACGCGCGTGCAATATAGAGATTATTCAGGTTTTACTTTCCAAATTAAGGATGCTATTATTCATGTACTCTTAAAAAGAACTAGTTGTTGGGCGAGTTGTGTTGGTTACATATTATGGTGATTAGATGGAATGTGTACGTCTTTTGTAGCACTAAAACCACCATGTTATTATTGTACTTGACGTTGTGCAGAGCTCCGGAAATTTAGACTGCATGTGTTTTTTTGTGTTGTTCAAGTTTTTTAGCCCGCAAGTATAGGCTAAGTCAACGCTGTGTATGCGTGTGTGCATGTCTGTTGGAGGAGGAGGGTAAATTAAAAAAGATGATGATTGGTAGCTTACTCGGATACAGCCTCTGCGGAGCCACGGTGGTTGCATGTTCGAATAGAGGCGACCTTTCTGGAGACCAGTATACCTACATCGCCATGCTCCTTTGTCAAGCTTTGTTATAGCTCCATTACACGTGTGAGAGCTACCTCGCTCAAACCGAGCAGATGAACTAAGAGGACATACTGCATGCGAACTATACATAAGCACGGAGAAATGCTATGTGCGAAAAAGAGTAGACAGTATAAACTCCCTTTCATTGGTTAGAATTAGGAATTCTGAATTTCATTTATGTGATTGCAAACGGACCTCTCTAAGTGCGGGATGTCACTGACATTCTGAAGATTGAAAAGCCAACGTATACTTCGTGTTGACGAGCTTTTTTTTTGCTTACTTAAATCTTCTGTTGTCTCTATTGAAAATCTAAAGTGACAGAAACCGCTCATATACAATAGTATTGTATGAATACATTTGAACATGTACACTAATGATTGATGTGTAGGTTTCCACGGGAAGGCAAAATTTTGTACTTTTCTCCGGAACTGTTTTCTTTTTTAGAAGATTGTCCTGGAAGCTTTGGCTGATTCCTAACGTTGAAGGCCGGTCAAGTTGGCTGATCATTCTTCAAGTAATACACGATAAGACAAAAGCACAAAAGCGAAGAGCACAGCAATGTAATAAGGGAGCCAGAGAATGATTTGTCTCAACTAACGACCGTTTCAGTGACATCGCATGGCTCAGAATATCAATTTCTGTTATGTATCCTGTTGCTGTGCACGTCTGTCGGGTGCCCCTGATAGAGCGCACGCGCTGTCACATATATCTATCTACCAGAGAGAGAGAGAGAGAGAGAGAGAGAGAGAGAGAGAGAGAGAGAGAAAGAGAGAGAGTCTTTCGGTGCCGGAGTGAAGGTGGCAGTGAACACGCTCGAAGCGCGTTCAGGAGAGGGACTGAAATAAAGTTTTTCATCCATCCATTCATTTGCTGTGTTGTTTAATTTCAAGGTATACTCTGTCATATTTCATGACTAATTAATCAGCATAACAGAATGTTCTCTGCTGTACAGTTCGAAAATTTTTGAATTGTACTACTTGTGTTCATTATCAAGACAATTAAGACACTTGATATCAGTTAACTCGCTGGGCTCATTACAGAAGAGAGAGTGGCATGTAGTCATGTTGTTACATGACATGCATACAATGAATATCATCTTTGCATCAGTCACATACCTCCGTGAACCATTCACGTACCGTAATACCAAATTTGAAATCATGTGACGCAAGCGAAATGGCCCCGAGCGCATCATAAGCATGGCATGTAGTCATGTTGTTACATGACACGCATTGCATGATTTTGATGTTAGGGTCTGTCGCTTGTGTTCGCCATGCAATCATGTCATACCCTACCAGTTTTGCAACATGCCATCTGAACAAAACCACCGCAAGAGCTGCAGGACCATGAAATGTAAATCATGGCATTCATGACATACATGTCATGATTTTCATGTCATGACTAGTCAAATATGTTCTTCATACAATCATGTTATGCCATACTAAGTTTGGTATCAATACCATCATCGAAACGGCCAGAAGAGCTAAAATTCGTAGGCGGCTACATAGATAGATAGATAGATATATGTTCACTAACAAATGCTTCACATTTAAATATCATGACATGTGTGTCATGTAACTGCATGACTACATGCCACGCTCACGATGTGCTCGCGGCCATTTCGCTAGCGTCACATATACCAAATTTGGTATTACAGTATATGAATGGATGACGAAGGAATAATACTGGTGCAAACAGGATAAAATGAGATGCGTGTTATGTAACAACATGAATACATGCAACGCTCATGATGCGCTCGTGGCCGTTTCGCTAGCTTCACATGTACCAAACTCGGTATTACGTGACGCGAACGGACGACATAAATAAATGACGAATGCAAACACGATAATCACGACATGCATGTCATGTAAAAACATGACTACATGTCACACTGATGATGCGCTCGCGGCCGTTTCGCTAGCTTCACATATGCCGAATTCGCTATTACGAGACGCCAAGGGATGACGAAGGTATGTGAATGGTGCAAACATAATAATCATGAGATGCTTGTCATGTGAGAATATAACTTTGTGCAACAGTCAAGGCGCCATTACACTTCGAAGTGATGCGGTGCGCGTGCTCGCTGGCGTTCATTTCGTCGCGTCATAGCGGCGTTGCCACGCCAGGCGCCGGTCCTTTTGTACACTCGCAGGCGCGTGCTGCACTGCGTTTCATCGCGTCCGCCGTCCCTTCGTTACGAAAAGAGAAAGACGCAGTGTTGTCTGGGTAACGCATCAGTGCAAAATGCAGCAGGTCGCATTTCACGCCGATGGCCGTCGGGGAGCGCGCCGACGGACGCTGGTCGCCCCTGGCGTCAAACTATAGAGTGCTCGAGTTTCGGTAACGTAGCGTCGCTGTGCCCAGTGTACGCGCGCGTCAAGGCTACATTGGAGTATATTGGACCCTTCATTATGCACTCGTGGCTGTTTTGCTAGCTGCACATATACCAAATTTGGTGTTACGTCACGTCAATGGATGGCGAAATATATCACTGGTGCAAACATGATAAACCTGACACGCTTGTTATGTAAGAACATGACAGCATACCATGCTCATAGCGTGCTGGTGGCCGTTTCGTTAGCTTCTCTTATACTAAATTTGGTATCACGCGACGTGAATAGATGAAGAAAATAAAGGACACATCAAAACATGATAATCATGGCTTGGAAGTCATGTACGGCATCATTTACCTCCACCTCGCATCATTTACCTCCACCAATTGAGGACAGCACTATCTCGCTTTGTAGTTTTCTTTTTGCTTTTCAGACGGCGGTTATAAACAGGGACACGCGCCACCACCAGGAGATGACGTCACCACTAACCCCTTTAAAACTAATACACCAAGGATGACACGGCACCTTTGAAAAAGATATGTTCTCCTATCGAAACGTCGGCCAGTCAGTCTGAGGCACTTCTACTGTTCACCCTGATTATCCCACTACGTTGTTTCCATCTGTGGGCTCCTATCTAGGTCTTAGATTACCACTGATCTAGTATACGCAACCGCCTCGTCTTTCTGAATGCGTGACCCCGTCTCCCGCTGTGTTCAGGGGCCATTGGAATTTGCACTTGCTTAGTTGGCGACGCCAACTGAATGTAGAGGTCCACAGAAGTGAACCTGCAACCACGCAGTGACTTTTTAATGGTGCAGCTATTGTCAAATCTGGATTTGAGACTGTCATGAAGGCACGGAATGCGACAAGGCAAAGTAAACAGTCTGATTGAGAATTCGATATCCTGCTGCAATTTCGATGAAAACACGCTTGTGTACTTTAGTTGTCTCTATAGCGTGGTTTCGGGACGTAAAGCCCAGATATTATTACTGGTGGTCATATTTCCCCGCGAGTTATGTTGATGCGCTTGGTGTGAACCCACAAAGAATGTGAGCAATATTCAGTGCATATCGCGCCTCTGTGTTGGAGGAGATTCACGTTTGCAGTTGATGATTTTGTTAAGATAGCGCACAGGAGGCGAACAATCAAGAGTTTTCAAAATCTTGGGCGACAACCAAGGATAAAGCTGAAAAGTTCAACGCGGGATGCATGAAAGAAGGCGCGTCTCAACAATTATAAATTTATCGACGACCAACGCCCACTGTGCCGATATCAGCGTGCACGGCTTGCTGTAATTTGACTTCCCATTACGCGGCCACCAGTTCGGCTAAATAAAAAATTTCGCCTTCAAGAAGTCTCGTCATGTATGGCATAATCTAGGGCCGTCTCGAAACTTTGTATTGATATTAAAGTGACATATCAACATTCCTCATTCGTGCTTCGCATATCATAGGTCCTCACTGCGCGTGGGATCTGCCAATCTGCCGAGGTGCTACGTTATACTCGCTGGGCGTAACCTCCTTGGTTTTAGAAAGGTTTAGCGAGCGTTGGGCCGCAGTGCCATGAATACAGTGAACTAGTATATACCATGAACTCGAGGTGGTTAAAAGTGGGAAGTAGACCCGAAGCGCAAGCCGTAAGAAAGTGTGCGTGTGCCACTTCTCGTTTAGCCATTGGAATGTCCGCTGGATGGCGGTGCTTCTATATGGAGAATATGTGATGAAAAGATGTGAGATGATGGTACTTAGAGTGTTGAATAGATGGACGAACGGACACACAGACAGATGCATAGATGGACGCACGAACGGACCCAGGGGCGGATGCATGGACGAAAGCAGGGACGGTCGCACGAACAGATGCACGCACGGACGGGTGGATGGACGCACGGACGGTCACACAGACAGACGCAAGGATGGTCGGAAGCAAGAACGAATGGACGGACGAATGCTTCGCCCCACTCTCCGTCATTCACTCCGTGAATATGCTGCCATTTTTATTGTTCAATAACGCACAGAAGAAATCTCTCACCGGCACCACCTTGGAGGTCAAAATGTAAGACTGGTTACACACTACGACTACTACCACGACTACGTGGGACGAACGGGTGGCGCTATAAGGAGCTTCGCCCCTAAAATGCGAGGCGTTTACGGCATGGCCTCTCCGAAGACTCTCAAAACATCATCGAGAAAGCATCTCCTCTGACACGGGCGACCTAAAGCGATCATAGTAAAAAGAGCAATAGAAAGTATGAGAGAAAAGCTAAATAAAAACAAGCTCGGCTTTAGTGCCTATGAGACGAAATGATGGTGTGATAGGCATGACCTTCCGCTTCAGTATTTCCTGAAAGCACACCGCTGTATTCGTGCTTTATCGAGCAAACAATCATACCACACATGGCATCCTTAATAAGGTGCGCTCGCGCGTTGATAACTGGCCGTACGAAGCGTGCAACTATACTGCCCTCACAGTAGTGTTCACACCCACATCAGTCACCTAACGATATTGCAACCTTATACCCTTCTCTTTGTTTTTTTTGTTGTTTTACAGGTGCTCCAAAAGTAAAAATTAGCTGATCCCACCTACAGTGAGAATCAATGATACGCGAAGCACGAATGAGAGATGTTGATATGTCGCTTTAAAATCAGCGCAATGTTACGAGGTGGCGGTAAATGCTGCCGTACATGACTTCCGAGTCATGACTATAATGTGTGGATGTGTCGTTTACCTTCGTCATCTACTCATGTCACGTGATACCAAATTTAGTATATGTGAAGCTAGCGAAACGGCCGCTAGCATGCTGTGAGCGTGGTATGCTGTCATGTTCTTACATTATACGCCTGTCAGGATTATCGTGTTTGCCCCAGCCGTATATTTCGTCAATCAATCACGTCACGTATAAGACCAAATTCGGTATATGTAGAGCTAGCAAAACGGCTGCGAGCGCATCCTGAAGGGCGCAATATACCCCATTGTAGCGTTGACGCACACGCACGCTTTGCATATCGACGCTACTTTAACAAACCACGAGCAGTCTAATGTCATTCGGGACCAGCGTCCGTCGGCGCGGCCCGACGGGAACCTGCGCGAAATGTGACATGCTGCAGTGCGCGCCGATGCGTTACCCAGACAACACTGCGTCTCTCTCTTTCCGTGACGGAGGAATGCCCGACGCGCTGAATCGCGCATGCGCCAAAGCAACGCAGACCGGAGCGCGCCTGCGAATAGATGGCAGGAACGGCGCCTGGCTTGGCAACGTCGGCGTGACGCGACGAAATGAACGCCGGCGCACACGCGCGCCAAGTGACGTTGAAGTGTATTGGAGCCTTGACTGTGGCATGTAGTCATGTTTTCACATGACACACATCTCATGATTATCATGTTTGCACCAGTCACATACCTCCGTCATTCGTTCACGTCCCGTAATACCAAATTTGGTATAAGTGAAGCTAGTGAAACGGCCACCAGCGCATCATGAGCGTGACATGTCATGTTGTTACAAGACACGCATCTCATGATTATCATGTTTTCACCAGGCACATACCTTCGTCATCTGTTCACCTACTATAATACCAAATTGGGTATATGTGTGATGTAGAAAGGCAGTGACTTGTAGTAGAAGCCGAGAAAGAAGAAGTCAGAATGGAATAAACATGGCGTATGAGCAAGGCCACGTCCGCCGAGAACAAGGAGGACCGCGAACAAGGAGGAACCAAGAATAAGGAGGACCGCGACCGCCGCAACGATTCGTCACTGTTCTCGCTATCCTTGAAGTTTCCTCCGGTGCTTCGTGAGGCCTAAGCGTCCGGTTTCAATTCGGGATCTACCTCCGCTGCCACTTCAAGGGCACCTTCGGGCTTCCCCCTGTGCGGGAGTGGCCGGATCGGGCGGTGCTGTTAAGCCTATCAACCTGATGTTTCTCTCCTCTCCCGGACAGGCATATTCTGCTTGGTCGGCTTCCCTTCCTAACAGTGATTTGCCAATTGATCTGTTTTTGCGCAGTGGTCTGAAGAGCGTTCCTGTTGCCCTGGTTCCAACCAACGGCGAGTCTATTCGCATGAAAAATCCGAAACTCTTCAGGAAGGACTCCGGAAGATTTCTGATTATCAGCAATTGATTACTGAGGTGTGTCAATTTGGACGTGGAGGCACCCTGTGCTGCTCGCCGGACCAGGCCTGCATCACAGATCTTCTAAAATGCACAACATTTGCCTCAAATCCAGTGACCTGTTTCGTACCTGTCCATTTGGCCTGTGTGAAGGGACTAAGAGAACTTGTTGTTGGGCTAGTTGGTAGAGCATTTCGAAAAGTTAATTCGAGCGAGAAAACTTTACACGATCACTCACACACGCACACACCCATGCAGCGCTGTGTGTTTGATGCATGGGTGTGTGCGTGTGTGAGTGATCGTGTCAAGTTTTCACGCTCGAATTAAATTTTTGAAGGGACTAGTTCGAGGAGTGGACATGAGCCTTAGACCACCCGAAATACTTGAAATGTTTGCGGCCACAGGAGCAGTCTCTGTATTTCGATGCTCGCGAAAAGTTGAGAACAAAAAGGTTCCCACAGAATCAGTGATCGTGGCTTTTGCCGGCACGCCTCGACCGACCGAAATCAAGGCATGACTACTAATTTATTGTGTAGATGCACTATCCCCTCACCCAATGCAGTGCAGTAAATGCTGGAGGTATGGGCATACTATCAAGGGATGTAGATCGGATATGAGGTGTGGCGCATGTAGTGACAAACATAAACCTTATAAATGTTCGACCCAAGAGGTGAGATGCTGTCTATGCAGAGGAAATCACGCGGCTGACGATGAAAGTTGCCCCATGAGGACATGTGAGTTGCAACTTCTAGAGATCATCGAGCAACAACAATGCTCAAGGCGTGAAGCCCGATCTATTCTTTCTGAGCACTCACGGGGCCATGCCACCGTTGCCAACCGGGCAAACCAGATGATTGAGTCGTCGTTGCCTGATTTAATAACATCAACGGCGGAAAGGGCCGTGACATACCTTATGGAATCTCTATTCGTGAGCCTAACAGAGTCATTGGCACAAATATTGAACACTCAGTTGACTCAAATCGTGCAGGGAGGTAACCAACCCACCGTACCCCCTTCGCTACCTTCACCAGTAAGGGTTACTGATATTCCATCGGAACCAGGCCCTTCGAAGTCAAAGCTAGACACGCCGAAGTCTGGCCGTAGAATAATTATGCCTCTTGTACAGGACCTAGATTGGAGCTCGGGCTCCGATTCTCGTATCTCACAACTAGAACAAATGGACTCTGACTCAAGAAATTCAGTTCAGTTCAACAAAGTTTATTACCTTAAAGGCCCCCCTTTCTAGGAAGGGCATTACATAAGGGGTGGGGTTTTATTTAGGTTAACATTAAGCAGTAAGAGTTGTTTTAGCATTGAAGATGATCAATAACACGGTCTTGAAAGGCAGATGATGAGGCGATGTTGGCGATGTCCCGGGGGAGGCCGTTCCAGTTCGTGGCTGCTCGAAAAAAGAATGAGGCAGAAAAAGCAGTGGTGCGCGATGATGGGCAGAAAACCTGAAATGGATGACTGGTTCGATGAGATATGCGTGCTGCGGCTGCTATATAAGGTGGCTGATTGAGGGAAGAATGAAATAATTACTGATAAAGTACGAGAGTTGCAGTGCGGCGGCGCAAAGAAAGGGGTGGCAGTCCAGATTGCGCTTTCAAAAATGAACTACTGATATTGTAGGAGTAAGATGAGTGAATGAATCTGGCAGCACGGTTTTGTACTGCTTCTAATGCTTCGATTAAATGCGCTTGATGTGGGCTCCACATGGCCGATGCATATTCTAATTTCGGTCTGATTAAAGATTTGTACGCAAGTAATTTTACATGTAGCGGGGCTAGGCGGAGACGGCGTTTGAGAAAACCAAGTGCTTTATTAGATGCTGAAACTACATTAGCGATGTGGGTACGCCATGATAATTCATAAAAGAAGGTTATTCCAAGACATTTATAAGATGGTACTGATTCAATTGCGGTGTTAACGATGGAATACTGGAAGCGATATGGGCTGTGGCTGACGGGAAAAGGACACAAGTTTACATTTAGAAGGATTAAGGGTCATTAGGCATGTGTTACACCAATTAAGCACTTTGTTAAGATTGGTTTGGAGATACGGGTGATCATGCTGGTTACTGATAGTGTGATAAATGACACAGTCGTCCGCGAACATGCGAATGCTGCAGGATACATGATCGGGCAAGTCGTTAATATATATTAGGAATAGAAGGGGACCAAGGACCGATCCTTGGGGAACGCCTGATGTGACTGGGAGAGAGTTAGATAGGTGGCCGTTAACAAAGACTGACTGAGAAGGGTTAGTGATAAACTGTTCAATCCAACGAAGAATGTTAGGGTCTAGGTGCAGGTGTGAAAGTTTCAGCAAAAGGCGGCGGTGAGGAACTTTATCGAAAGCTTTCGCATAGTCTAGAAAAATTACATCAGTCTGCATGTTACGTTCTAGGTTAGTGTGCAAGTCGTGAAGAAAGAGCGCTAATTGTGTTTCGCAGGAGAGATCTTTACAAAATCCGTGTTGCGATCGATGAAAAAAATTACATGAGTCCAAGAAACTGGTGATTTGAGAGTAAATGACGTGTTCCATGATTTTACAGGGTACACTAGTTAATGAAATGGGGTGGTAGTTCAAGGGTGAGTCTCTGTTACCTGAGTTGTACACTGGAACGACCTTCCCCGTTTTCCAGTCATCTGGAATGATTTCTGAGGCGAGTGACTGTGAAAAAATCAAAGATAAATAGGCGGCACAAATGGATGTACTATTCTTTAGTAGCTTCGAATTAATTGAGTTCATACCGGCTGATGATGAAAGCTTCATGCTATCGATTATGGACGCAATGCCTTCTTCGAAAAACGAGATAGTTGGCATGAATGCTTCGATGTTAACTGATGGTGACTGTGTAGGTGCGTCAAGTTCTTGAGTAAAGACAGATGCGAATGCGGTGTTAAATATTTCCCCACATTCATGGTCTGTCACTGGTTCGTGTGCGTCGTTAGTCAGTGTGATGTCGTGAGTCTGCTTTGGATTTAAAAGTTGCAAAATTTTCTGGGGTTGCTGGTTAGTAGCTTTAGTAAGTCATCGTGATAAAATGTATGCTTGGCGTTCCGGATCTCAACTAGATATGATTTTTCTACTTCGAAGTATTTATCTCAGTCACTCCGGGTGTCACGGCGTTTGGCCGAACGGAACAGCCGTTTCTTTTTATTTTTCAGCCGTTTTAAACGTACAGAAAACCATGCCTCAATGTGATTAGTATGAAAGGTAACCCTCGGAATGAACATGTTAGTGAGCACACTTAATTTATTTTTGAATATTGACCAGTTTTCATGTACTGTGTGAGTGGGAAACACTGATTTGTACTCAGAAAAAAAGGTGTTAAGGTCTTCAGTTATTGCATCGTAGTTTCCCCGGTCGTAAAGGCATAATGTTTTTGTGGATGTGTACTTTATGAGAATAGGGCATGTATGATTTTATGGTCGCTGATTTCTGGGAGATAACTGATAGGTGAAAGGTTCTCAGGACTGTTAGTATTAGGTTTAGGATGTTTGCTGTTTCTTGCGTAACGCGTGTTGGTTCTGAGACTAACTGACTCAGGTTAAAATTTAAACATACGTCAATGATGTTTTTAGCCTCGGCATGACATAATGACGAGGAAGTGCCTAGGTTATGCCATTCGATGTTCGGGTATTGAAGTCACCAAAGAGAAGGATGCGAGAATTGGGGTAAGTGGCAACAAGTTGCCTTAGGCTGTTGTTTAGGTGCCTACAGAAGTCTGGATTAGTATGCGGTGGCCTATAACAAACGCCAAGAAGTACTGTTAGGGGAGGAGCGTGACAAATGAGCCATAATGATTCAATGTCGGATGTGAAGTGTAAAACGGAACATATCATACCTTGGTGAATTGCGACCAGAACACCACCCCCTCGAGTACACTTTCGGTCACTACGATACACGCGGAATTCAGGTAAGTCGGCCAGAATTTCAGCGTCCGAAACGTTATCGATGAGCCAAGTTTCAGTTAGTACCAGTATATTGCTTCCGGATGACAAAACAATGTTCGATAAGAGTTCGCGCTTTGGAAGGAAACTGCAGATGTTAGTTAATATCACGGAAAATGAGAGTGGTTTGGCAAGTGCCGGGCGTTGTCGGTTTGTAGGTACATGGTGACAGGACGATTGCATTGCGATTTCTTTAACTGTGCTAGATGGTGGTGGTGGTGGTGGTGTTGCAGCAGGCGGGGTTAGCCTCGCCTGCATGGCCGGCAATTGTTCCGCCTGAGCATCTCCTGAATTTTGAAAATGTCACCACGTGTCAGAAAGCACAGTGTCTCACAGGAAGACCAAAAAAATTCGTTGCACTTCCTCCTAGTTGCCGCGGGTCCTTCAGGAAAGATGACGTCATCAACTGTCCGGTGCCTATGACAGCCTTTTCGCAAAGTGCGGATCATCGCTGCTCTTTGCACATTAAACTGCGGGCAAAGTCAAATGAAATGTTCAATATCCCCGATGTCACCACAGAAGGCACAGAACGGGGAAGCGTATCTCCCAGTCTTGAATGACCAGGCCGGGGTGTATGCGGAGCCGGTTCTTCTGCAGTACAACAGCGTCGCTTCTTCACGAGAAAATCCATGAATTACACATGCTTGGTGTGGAAACTTGTAGATCGCCTTGAAATGATTGCGTATCACATCTTTGTTGTTGAGGTAAGTCTTGGGAGTTCTTACTTTTGGAAACGATCTACGTGCTTCGCATGCAAGGGCATCAGCCTTTTCATTGCCCTCAATGCCAACTTGGGATGGGATCTACTGGAACATTATAATAAAACTCTTGCCATTTAGGTGTTTGATTAGTGCCAGGGATTGCCTGGTGAAGTTTTCTTGAGGTAGGCCACGATGCAGTCTTTGTTGCGCCGATTTGGGGTCCGTCAGCACTACAACATTTCGTGCAGAAAAGGATCGCAATTTTCGCAAAGACGCCGTGATTGCAGCGCTTTCTACCGTTGTGGACGAAACCACGTGATCCAGGCGGGCCGACCATGACACGCCAAGGCAGGGTATGCAGAAAGCCGCTGCGCAGCTATCCGTTTGTGTGCACACTGATCCGTCGGTGTACACTTGTAGGTGGCTGCGGTACATGGTGCTCAAGTGGTCCAGCGCAAGAAATTTGGCTTCCGCGTCTTGAATGATGCGCTTCACTGGTAGATTGGGTACGCTGAAGTTACACACAAAATCCACAAAAGACCATGGCGGGTGAATAGGGCGCCGTTTAAGCAGTTTCAAGCCTAAATATCGAAATGTGTTTAGTGCCGCGTTGAAATGTGAGCCAGATCTTGCTCTTAGCCGCCGGAGAAGTGCCGTGCCTGCGAAGGACTCACCCAGTCTTGACAGCTGCGTCAATAAGGCCTGAGACGCCAAAAGGCGGAGCGAAAGAGACTCGGCTTCATTGGTGACCTTCGTGTTTGAAGCCGCCTGAGGGACTCCCATCGCCAAGCGAAGACCCTTTCTGTGCACTGCCTCTAGGCATTCGAACTGGCTTGGTGATATCAGGGGCAGCTGATAAAGAATGCAGCTTGTTATAAGCGCATCATTCAATTTAAGCATAGACATAGGATTTTTGCCCCAACGGACCCCCGCAATGCGAAGAAGAGCGTTGATTCTTTGCACTGATGCAGTGACTATACCATCAGCCGCACGTCGCCATAATAGCTTGTTGTCGATGGTAATGCCCAAGAAATGGACACTTGTTGCACAACGAATTGAGTGGCCTCGAATATTCAGCGACAGACGTGTTGACTTCCGTCGCGCTCCCGGGAAGAGCATGAAGGCCGATTTTTCCGTTGATAAAGATAGGCCATGTGTCAACAAGTGACGCTCAATGATTGAAATAGCGCTCTGTGCTATCCGGACAAAACGTTTGTGCTGGTACCCTGAGATCCAAATGCAGATGTCATCGGCGAGATGGATATTTTAACGGCTTTCAGAGCTGAGTGCAGAGTGTCGGGAAGGCTGGCCATGGCAGCGTTAAAAAGCAAGGGAGATAGAACACTTCCTTGTGGGACGCTGAGGGAAACGCGTCTCTCTTCGCTTGTTACATTTCCAAACTTTACACGGACACAGCAGTCTCTCGGAAATTCATGTACGAACCGAAGAGCACTTTCTGACACACCCATGGCTTGGAGCCTGTTCACGATGCCTGCCTGAAGCACACAATCATATGCCTAGCCAACGTCCATGAAGATGACGAGTGTCGAGAGTCCGCTGACGTGGTGGTGTTCGATGTGGCTTAATAGGTCCAAAACACTTTCCTGGGCACTCAGTCGTGGGCACAATCCGGTCATACACGATGGCCATCGTCTTCCTTGTTCAAGGTACCAAGTTAATCTTGTACATATTAATCTTTCCATCAACTTAGATACGCATGATGTAAGAGATACCGGTCGATATGAGGCGAGGTTCGCAGGATCCTTTCCGGACTTTAGGACTGGCACCACCCATGCTGCCTTCCAAACAAATGGGATCTCTCCCGTGCTCCAGGCATAATTAAATATGTCCAAAAGGGCCCTTTTTCGCTCATATGGTAGATTTGTCAGCATTTGATTGCTGATCGAATCGGCACCCACGGCACAGCGTCATTTTAGTTTGCTAAGTGCCATATCCAGCTCTCGAAAGGTGAATGGCGTGTCCATCGTGTGAAAAAACTGGGGTGACAGAGGAATCACCGCTCTTGCTGATCTACCAGATGTGTACACGTCTGCGAAATCCTCTGCAAGGGTTTGCAAATCTATCCCTTGTTTCAAAGCGAGTGCTTCGAATGGCCTGTGTGTTCGGATTTTCCAAGAAAGACTATTTATTTCTGCCCATATCTTTGTCAAGGGCGTAAATGTTGATAAACTCTCACAGAAAGCGCACCATTGATTTCGCCCTATTTTTTGTATGGCGACGAATCGCAGCGTTTATCCTGTTATATTCGGTTTTCGCAGACGGATTTCCTTTTGTTCTAATTATTTTCCGCTCCGCCCGTCTACGTGCTGTGCAGAGGTTCTTCAGTTTCAAGTGAGGTGCAGGAAAATGGTCAGGCAGTTTCAGCAACGAAGTTGGTGCTCGCTTGCTTTGCAACACATCTGCGAGCAGCTCACCAGTGGATTTGCCCAATGCTTCTCTGTAGGTGTCCCAGCGTGTTACATTGAAGAATTGTCGACCAGCAGTTTGAAATCCCAGGATATTGGTGAAGATGGGGAAATGGTCACTGCCCATCCTGTCTGGAGCCGTGGTCGCTGATACCAGAAGGTCCGTGGACAAGGTCTATTGCACTCCATGAATCTGGTGGCCTGAAAAATGTGGGTTTGCGATCGTTCATAAGTCGGCAGCATCCGCAGCTGCTAGAATGTCTTTGCCTCAGGAATCTACACTCTTATCTCCCCAGAGTGGATGGTGCGCGTTAAAATCACCACAGATTATTCGAGGAGCGCGACATCGAGTGCGAAGGTCCTTTAGGAAAGTCTCCACGGAGACCTTTTTTCGTGGGCTTATGTACACCGATACCACACTCAGTTTTCGGTTTCCAAGGCACACTTGCACAGCAGCGAATTCCAGTGAGTTGGAACAGAGGCCTTGCACTGGTAAGGTGACGTCAGGTATTTCCCGCCTTATGTATATCATTGCGCTTCCATTTGCTAACGACGTTATGCTCGGGTTGCCGTGTCGGGTGTACCCTGGGAGCGTCCTTGTATTCGGTAGACCGGCTTCGGAGAGGGCTAGAATCGGTATTGGAATGTCGCGCAGGAAAAGGTTGAGTTCGCACACACGTTTTAGAAGACCGGCGCAGTTCCATTGCATTATTAAGGGCACTTTTGAAGGATGAATTAGACCAGGCGGACGAGACATTGCCATTATTCTACTGCGTGTTTGTGGAAGCAGAGCAAAGCAACACTGACTCTAGAGCCAGGACTGCTTCCATGATATCCTTCGTTGAACTCGCAGGCATCTTAGCGACGTGTGAACGTAGTGCGGTGAACAGAGCGCGAATAACATGCTCGAGGTTTTCTTGCTGTTTGCTTCCAGATGGTACTTGAGGTGGGCTCAGTGCATCAGCGTAGGTGCGCTTGGCCGACTCTTTCGTGATACATTTCTCATCAGCGATGAGCACTTGCGTTGACTCAGTACCAGCTACTGTCGGATTCAGGCGCGGAAAATTTCCTGCGTACTCGTTATCCAAACCGCCATGTTGTGGCTTGCCGGACGTCTTCTTTGTGAGCAATGGTTCGTTCACAGTCTTCGGGCCGAAGACAAACGTCTTATTTCTTCACTGCGCAGCTGTTCCTGCTGGACATCGGTCGTAGCTAGCTGGGTGGTCGCCACCACAGCTTGTGCTCACAAGTTTTTCTTTACTTGTACACGTCTTAAAGTCATGAGGCCCCTCACAGCGCTTACACCTTTGTTCCCCACGACAGTGCTTAGCAACATGTCTAAAACGCTGACATTTAAAACACCGTGGCTGCGTCTCCACGTAGTCTACCAGCTCTTGTCTGGTGAAGCCAAGGTTGATCTTCTCTGGACGTTCCAAATTGGGAGCGAATGTGAGAACCACAGAGTCAGTGCGCCTTGATTCCCACTCGGAGGATGAGGTTTGGACCCATCGTATGACTCTTCTTGCGTGGTATATTCCCATAGGTCTCAGGTAGGTTAACAGCTCTTCGTCCGAGTACCATCTTGGGACCCCTTTTATAATGCATGTATTTTTCATGTAGCTGGGTGGTACACGGGCAGATATTGCAAGGCCGCAGATAGTATTGGCCTCTAGAAGCATATTAGCTTGGTGTTCTGTCTCTATATTCAAGAGTAGGGCTCCCTGTATTGTGAAATGGCTCTTAACGTGGGCTCCACCAAGAATCATTTCAATTTCCGAGTATAGGTCAATAGGATTCACTTGCCTCAAGTTAGATCCTTCAGATATTGGAGCAATTAACACAGGAATGCCCACCGTCCTGTCATTGCGATGTCGCACAAGGCGGAAACCACCCTCGTCCATGTCTAGATCTGTGAGGTTCGCCCCATTGTGGTCCCCGACGACAGTTGATTCGTCCTGTGATTCAACGCTGTGTTGTCGCTTGCAGTCAGGTATGCTTGCGTAAACCAGCTGGTGCTTCTGACCTGGTGTCACACCTTGGGGGGTCATGGCGGCGCTCTTCCTGATGCTTGTTTCGATTCTTCTAGCACCTTTCGACGCGGCGGGCTGCGCAGCACCCGTCGGTTGCCGATACGTCAGGTATTTTTCGAGTCGTCCGACGTCTTGAGCAGTGCTGAGCCGTAATATAATCAAAAATAAACAATAAATGCAGATTGTGCTAGACAATTTCTCAAAAATACAACGCTTCGGACCAATGTGCAGGGTTTTATACCGCAACGAGAACTTAGCAGATTTAGCCTTGGCAAACGCTATTAATTGTTTTTGCGCGTGTCGAACGGAGAGCGAAAAGTCCTCTCCAATGCTAAAGTTAGTATATCTTAATTTCCGGCCATTTGATAGGATCGAGTCCTTTGTTTTATAATATGCGAATTTTACGATTATGGGACGATTTCTACCGAGTGAATGACGACCAAGGCGATGAGCTCTTTCGAAGTCATGAGGTCCTACGGTTATTCCTAGATTATTATGGCAGAAATCGATAATTATTTTTTCGGAATCGTTCCATGTTTTGCTGTCAGTAGGGTCGGAGATGCCATAAAAGATGAGGTTATTTCGACGTGATCGATTTTCCGCATCGTCTAGGTGGTCTTCCAACTCCTCGATCTTGCGAGGCATGCTGCTTGTGTCTGCCCGCATCTTTTCGATGTTGTTTCGGGTAGGAATAAGGGCCTGGTAGAGTGCTTCTAGGTCGGTCACCCGTTTGCATAAATCAGTTAATGTTCTATCAGTAGTGCTTAGCTGAGATTTGAGGCTCTGTACTTCGGTAGTTACTTTGGATTAGTCTGCGGCTATTTTCTGAAGTTCTGTCAACACGGCATCGTTTCCGCCAGGGCCAGGGTTAGTTTCCACATCTTCTGACAACATCAACAAGGAATGAATAACGGAAACACATTCGGCAGCAATGGCGAGACAGCACCGTAGGCTCGGCAACTGCACCAAGACGTAATTGCTAGTTTTTTTTGCAAACAACGCCTAGGATTTACTAACCTGCATCTCAAAGATTAGCGGGTTAGATGGCTGCGTTGAGGTGCAGTCACAGAGCCCACGGGGTGGTGCCGGTGGCGGGTGCGCTTTTATATGCAGCGGATCTGTTGACGTCGATGATAATGTGGCCGTCCACAATGTTTTGGGTTCCGGTAGCCACTGCTCCCATAGCGGCACGGTCATCCCGGGTCGACTGTTGTCGAGCGACAGGTGGTAGCGTCCCGGTGACGCACCGGCAAAGATGCGCACCGAGGTCAGAAGTAGCTGGCTGGTGATCATACGGAACATCATCTGCATCGCAAAGATTAGCGGGTTAGATGGCAGCGTTCAGGTGCAGTCAGAGAGCCCACGGGGCGGTGCCGGTGACGGGTGCGCTTTTATATGCAGCGGATCTGTTGACGTCGATGATGATGTGGCCGTCCACAATGCTTTGGGTTCCGGTAGCCACTGCTCCCCTGGCGGCGCGGTCATCCCGGGTTGACTGTTGACGAGCGACAGGTGGTAGCATCCTGACGCCGCTGCGAAGCACGGGAGTGCGCACCCCGGTGACGCACCGGCAAAGATGCGCACCGAGGTCAGCAGTAGCTGGCTGGTGATCAGACGGAACATCGCCTGCATCGCAAATATTAGCGGGCTAGATGGCAGCGTTAAGGTGCGGTCAGAGAGCCCACGGGGCGGTGCCGGTGGCGGGTGCGCTTTTATATTCAGCGGATCTGTTGACGTCGATGATGATGTGGCCGTCCACAATGCTTTGGGTTCCGGTAGCCACTCTCCCCTGGCGGCACGGTCATCCCGGGTCGACTGTTGATGAGCGACACGTATTAGCGTCCTGACGCCGCTGCGAAGCACGGCAGTATGCACCCCGGTGACGCACCGGCAAAGATGCGCACCGAGGTCAGCAGTAGCTGGCTGGTGATCATACGGAACATGGTCTGCATCGCAAAGATTAGCGGGTTAGATGGCAGCGTTAAGTTGCAGTCAGAGAGCCCACGGGGCGGTGCCGGCGACGGGTGCGCTTTTATATGCAGCGGATCTGTTGACGTCGATGATGCTGTGGCCGTCCACAATGCTTTGGGTTCCGGTAGCCATTGCTCCCCTGGCGGCATGGTCATCCCGGGTCGACTGTTGACGAGCGACAGGTGGTAGCATCCTGACGCCGCTGCGAAGCACGGCAGTGCGTACCCCGGTGACGCACCGGTAAAGATGCGCAGCGAGGTCAGCAGTAGCTGGCTGGTGATCATACGGAACATCGTCTGCATCGCAAAGATTAGCGGGTTAGATGGCTGCGTTGAGGTGCAGTCAGAGAGCCCACGGGGTGGTGCCGGTGCCGGGTGCGCTTTTATATGCAGCGGATCTGTTGACGTCGATGATGATGTGGCCGTCCACAATGCTTTGGGTTCCGGTAGCCACTGCTCCCCTGGCGGCACGGTCATCCCGGGTCGACTCTTGACGAGCGACAGGTGGCAGCGTCCTGACGCCGCTGCGAAGCACGGCAGTGCGCACCCGGTGACGCACCGGCAAAGATGCGCACCGAGGTCAGCAGTAGCTGGCTGGTGATCATACGGAATATCGTCTGCATCGCAAAGATTAGCGGGTTAGATGGCTGTGTTGAGGTGCAGTCAGAGAGCCCACGGGGCGGTGCCGGTGCCGGGTGCGCTTTTATATGCAGCGGATCTGTTGACGTCAATGATGATGTGGCCGTCCACAATGCTTTGGGTTCCGGTAGCCACTGCTCCCCTGGCGGCACGGTCATCCCGGGTCGACTGTTGACGAGCGACAGGTGGTAGCGTCCTGACGCCGCTGCGAAGCATGGCAGTGCGCACCCCGGTGACGCACCGGCAAAGATGCGCACCGAGGTCAGCAGTAGCTGGCTGGTGATCATACGGAGTATCGACTGCATCGCAAAGATTAGCGGGTTAGATGGCTGCATTGAGGTGCAGTCAGAGAGCCCACGGGGCGGTGCCGGTGCCGGGTGCGCTGTTATATGCAGCGGATCTGTTGACGTCGATGATGATGTGGCCGTCCACAACGCTTTGGGTTTCGTAGCCACTGCTCCCCTGGCGGCATGGTTATCCCGGGTCGACTGTTGAAGAGCGACAGGTGGTAGCGTCCTGACGCCGCTGCGAAGCACGGCAGTGCGCACCCGGTGACGCACCGGCAAAGATGCGCACCGAGGTCAGCAGTAGCTGGCTGGGGATCATACGGAGTATCGTCTGCATCGAAAAGATTAGCGGGTTAGATAGATGGCTGCGTTGAGGTGCAGTCACAGAGCCCACGGGGCGGTGCCGGTGACGGGTGCGCTTTTATATGCAGCGGATCTGTTGACGTCGATAATGATGTGGCCGTCCACAATGCTTTGGGTTCCGGTAGCCACTGCTCCCTTGGTGGCATGGTCATCCCAGGTCGACTGTTGAAGAGCGACAGGTGGTAGCGTCCTGACGCCGCTGCGAAGCACGGCAGTGCGCACCCGGTGACGCACCGGCAAAGATGCGCACCGAGGTCAGCAGTAGCTGGCTGGTGATCATACGGAGTATCGTCTGCATCGCAAAGATTAGCGGGTCAGATGGCTGCGTTGAGGTGCAGTCAGAGAGCCCACGGGGCGGTGCTGGTGACGGGTGCTCTTTTATATGCAGCGGATCTGTTGACGTCGATGATGATGTGGCCGTCCACAATGCTTTGGGTCCCGGTAGTCACTGCTCCCCTGGAGGCACGGTCATCCCGGGTCGACTGTTGAAGAGCGACAGGTGGTAGCGTCCTGACGCCGCTGCGAAGCACGGCAGTGCGCACCCGGTGACGCACCGGCAAAGATGCGCACCGAGGTCAGCAGTAGATGGCTGGTGATCATACGGAGTATCGTCTGCATCGCAAAGATTAGCGGGTTAGATGGCTGCATTGAGGTGCAGTCAGAGAGCCCACGGGGCGGTGCCGGTGCCGGGTGCGCTTTTATATGCAGCGGATCTGTTGACGTTGATGATGATGTGGCCGTGCACAATGCTTTGGGTTCCGGTAATCACTGCTCCCCTGGCGGCATGGTCATCCCGGGTTGACTGTTGAAGAGCGACAGGTGGTAGCATCCTGACGCCGCTGCGAAGCACGGCAGTGCGCACCCGGTGACGCACCGGCAAAGATGCGCACCGAGGTCAGCAGTAGCTGGCTGGTGATCATATGGAGTATCGTCTGCATCGCAAAGATTAGCGGGTTAGATGGCTGCGTTGAGGTGCAGTCAGAGAGCCCACGGGGCGGTGCCGGCGACGGGTGCGCTTTTATATGCAGCGGATCTGTGGACGTCGATGATGATGTGGCCGTCCACAATGCTTTGGGTTCCGGTAGCCACTGCTCCCCTGGCGGCATTGTCAACCCGGGCCGACTGTTGACGAGCGACAGGTGGTAGCATCCGGACGCCGCTGCGAAGCCCGGCAGTGCGCACCCCGGTGACGCACTGGCAAAGATGCACACCGAGGTCAGCAGTAGCTGGCTGGTGATCGCAAAAATTAGCGGGTTAGATGGCTGCATTGAGGTGCAGTCACAGAGCCCACCATTTGAAAGGACGTGCTTCTCCTTAGGCACGACGCTCCTCAATTAGTCCTGAATAACGAAATAAGAGATATCAGAAGGAAAATTCATTAAAGAAGTTTTTTTAAAGAATAGCATCTTGGAGAAAGCAGTGAGTGCTGCTGGTGTCTATTCAAAATAGGAAATGTAAAAGTACAACAGTGGAATTGCCGCTCCATTTTTTCAGCAGCTACAGACTCACTTCAACTTTGTGATAATTATGCCCCTGATATTGTTGCTTTACATGAAACTTGGCTTGCAGAAAATGAGTATTTTAGGATTAAAAATTACCGCACATTTCGTCTAGACCGCCCAACTCGGGGTGGAGGTTTGGCAATATTTATCTAATCTAAAATCGTCCAAAGAGCTAAAATTATTTATCATTCAATGACTTTAAAAAGCGAGATTTTAGCATTAAGGTATGTGGGGTTTAACGTCCCAAAACCACCATATGATTACGAGAGACACCATAGTGGAAGGCTCCGGAAATTTCGACCACCTGGGGTTCTTTAACGTGCACCCAAATCTGAGCACATGGGCCTACAACATTTCCGCCTCCATCGGAAATGCAGCCGCCGCAGCCGGGATTCGATCCCGCGACCTGCGGGTCAGCAGCCGAGTACTTTAGCCACTATATCACCGCGGCGGAGAATTTGAGCATTAAGCATTACTATTCTTGGGTCCCTTCCATTCTCATTTATTAATGCCTAATTTCCTGCGGGTGTTCTAAGTTCTTCCGTTCTAGATACTGCAGTTCACTATTGCCAAAAGATATTGTATTAGTAGGTGACTTCGATTCTCATCATAAATTGTGGGGTTTTAAAACTGATTTGAAGGGCAAACGATGGTGGAATTGGGTGAACAAGAATAAATTTATATGCAGAAACACAAAAACTGCTATTTTTATGTGTAATCAGTCCTCCTCTGCACTCGATCTAACTTTTTCTAACGCTAACCTCTCCATCTTATCATGGTCGGCGATTAACTCGGGAACAAGTAGTGACCATATGCCAATATTGTTCGAGGTGGTATGTCCAATAACCTCCAAGAATAGATGTTTGGTCACACATGTAAACTTTAATACATTCGAGAAATCGTTACGAGGCGCTTTATCTAACCAAACGAATGATGCAGAACCAGACGCCATCAGAATAAGCGACATTTTAAAGGAGTCGTTAAATAAATTACAATTCTCAATCGAAAGCTCTAAACCACCTACCAACCCTTGGTGGAATGCAGACTGTTTGCTGGCTTGTAGACTAAGAAAAGCTGCATGGAAAAAATTAATTTTCAATCAGTGTCCCAGAAACTGGAGTGATTATAAGTATGCGGCCGCTATTTTAAAGAGAACTGTAATAGCAAACGTATGACGCACCGTACTGACGTCAAAGGCTACGTCATGTGCCTGTACTTATATTGGCATGCGAGCCACTTGTTTATCACATTAAACCTTCGCCACCAACTGAGTCCAGCGTCGCCTTGCTCGCCGGCTACAACAGATGGCGATGAGGGTGGTACAGGCTGCACCAAATGACGAGGGGCGGATCCTGTGAGCAATGACAGCTGGAAGGCGAAAGGCAAGGAATGGCGAAGATGTGGGAATTTGACGCCTTCATAGAAGAAGGAGACGAAGATTTCGCATTGTATGCAGAACGGTTTGGGCACTATTGCAAAGTAGCCGGCGTACAAGACATCATCATCATCATCATTATCATCAGCCTGTCTACGTCCACTGCAGGACAAAGGCCTCTCCCATGTTCCGCCAGTTAACCCGGTCCTGTGCTTGCTGTTGCCAATTTATACCCGCAAACTTCTTAATCTCATCTGCCCACCTAACCTTCTGTCTCCCCCTACCCCGCTTCCCTTCTCTGGGAATCCAGTTGGTGACCCTTAATGACCAGCGGTTATCCTGTCTACGTGCTACATGCCCGGCCCATGTCCATTTCCTCTTCTTTATTGCAGCTATGATATCCTTAACTCCCGTTTGTCCCCTAATCCCCTCTGCTCTCTTCTTGTCTCTTAAGGTTACACCTACCATTTTTCTTTCCATTGCTCGCTGCGTCGTCCTCAATTTAAGTTGAACCCTCTTTGTGAGTCTCCAGGTTTCTGCTCCGTAGCTAAGTACCGGCAAAATACAGCTGTTATATACCTTCCTCTTGAGGGACAGTGGCAATCTACTTGTCATAATTTGAGAGTGCCTGCCGAATGTGCTCCACCCCATTCTTATTCTTCTGGTTACTTCATTCTCGTGGTTAGGCTCTGCGGTTATTACCTGCCCTAAGTAGACATAGTCTTTTACAACTTCAAGTGCACTATTACCTATCGCAAAGCGCTGCTCCTTTCCGAGGTTGTTGTACATTACTTTCGTTTTCTGCAGATTAATTTTAAGACCCACCTTCCTGCTCTCCTTGTCTAACTCCGTAATCATGAGTTGCAATTTGTCCCCTGAGTTACTCAGCAATGCAATGTCATCGGCGAAGCGCAGGTTACTGAGGTACTCTCCATTAACTCTTATCCCTAACTGTTCCCATTCTAGGCTTCTGAAAACGTCCTGTAAGCACGCAGTGAATAGCATTGGGGAGATTGTGTCCCCCTGCCTTACACCCTTCTTTATTGGTATTCTGTTGCTTTTTTTATGAAGCACTATGGCAGCAGTTGATCCCCTGTAGATTTCTGCCAGAATGTTTATATATATTTCATCTACGCCCTGATTCCGCAGTGTCTGCATGACGGCTGATATTTCTACTGAATCAAACGCCTTCTCGTAATCTATGAAGGCTATGTATAGTAGTTGGTTATACTCTGAGCATTTCTCTATTACCTGATTGATAGTATTAATGTGGTCAATTGTTGAGTAGCCTGTTCTAAATCCTGCTTGTTCCTTTGGTTGATTGAATTCTAATGTTTTCTTTACTCTGCTAGCAATTACCTTTGTAAATAGCTTGTATACTACAGAAAGCAAGCTGATCGGCCTGTAATTCTTCAAGTCCTTGTCATCTCCTTTCTTATGTATTAAGATGATGTTAGCGTTCTTCCAAGACTCTGGTACTTTTCCCGTCAGGAGACACCTCGTAAATAGAGTGGCTAGGTTTTCAAACACAATCAGTGCTCCATCTTTCAGCAGATCTGATGTTACTTGATCCTCACCAGCAGCTTTGCCTCTGTGCATGCTCTCCAAAGCTTTTCTGACTTCTTCTATCATTACCGGTGGGGTGTCGTCTGGGTTACTGCTAGTTCTTATAGTATTAAGGTCGTGGTTGTCTCGGCTACTGTACAGATCTCTGTAAAACTCCTCCGCTATTTTAACTATCCTATCCATATTGGTAGTTAATTTGCCTTCTTTGTCCCTTAGTGCATACATCCGCCTTTCGCCTATCCCAAGTTTCCTCTTCGCTGCTTTGACGCTTCCTCCGTTTTTCAGAGCGTGCTCAATTCTCTCCATGTTATACCTTCTTACATCGCATACTTTACGTCTATTAATCAGCTTCGAAAGCTCTGCCAGTTCTATTTTGTCTGTTGTACTTGACACTTTCATGATTTGACGCTTCTTAATTAGGTTCTTCGTTTCCTGGGAAAGCTTGCCGGTGTCCTGTCTAGCTACCCTGCCTCCAACGTCCACTGCACACTCCGTGATGATACTCGTCAGATTATCATTCATTGTATCTACGCTAAGGTTGGTTTCCTCGCTAAGAGCAGAGTACCTGTTCTGCAGTGACACTCTGAATTCCTGTACTTTCCCTCTCAGTGCTAGCTCATTGATTTGCTACTTGCGTATCAGTTTCTGTCGTTCCTTCTTCAAGTCTAGGCGGATTCGAGCCCGTACCATTCTATGGTCACTGCATCTTACCTTGCCAACCACTTCCACATCCTGCACGAATCCTGGGTGTGCAGTCATTATAAAGTCTATTTCGTTCTTATTTACGCCATAAGGGCTCCTCCATGTCCACTTGCGGTTTTCTCGTTTTCGGTAGAAGGTATTCAAAATACGCAGATTATTGCGTTCTGCGAATTCTACTAGTAGCTCTCCTCTGGCGTTTCTAGTGCCGATGCCATAATCTCCTACAGCCTGGTCTCCAGCCTGCTTCTTCCCTACCTTTGCATTAAAGTTGCCCATTACTATAGTATACTGTGTTTTCACCTTACTCATTGCCGATTCCACGTCTTCATAGAAGCTTTCAACTGAAGCGTCATCATGGCTGGATGTAGGCGCGTAAGCCTGTACTACCTTCATTTTGTATCTTTTATTCAGTTTAATTACAATGCCTACCACCCTTTCATTAATGCTATAGTGATTCTCTATGTTGCCAGCTATGTTTCTGTGAATTAGGAACCCTACTTCCAGTTCTCTTTTGTCTGCCAAGCCCCGATAGCAAATGACGTGCCCATTCTGTAGCACAGTATAGGCCTCATCTGTCCTCTTAACCTCACTCAGCCCTATTATATCCCATTTAATGCCTTCTAGCTCCTCGAATAATACAGCTAGACTTCCCTCACTAGATAACGTTCTAACGTTAAACGATGCTAAGTTCAAGTTCCAATGGTGGCCTGTCCGTATCCAGAGATTCCTAGCACCCTCTGCTGCTTTGCAGATCTGACCGCCGCCGTGGTCAGTTGCTCCGCAGCTGGTGGGGACTGAGGGCCGTGAGTTAATTGACGAATGCCTACGGGAGGGGGTGGCCAGATACTGCACCAGGGTGGCCAATCCTTGTCTGGTGAGATCATCGGTGCGTACCGGCTTTAAGCCGATACGATCAGACAGTAGTGGGAATGCTCCATGCATGTCTTCCTTATTGTTGTTCAGCAGCGTTGGCGGCCACCCACCACGGAGCCCAACAAGGGGACGCTACAAGGTTACAAATGCTGAAACCTGCAGACGCCAGCCGTACAACGCCACTATAACCCAATGCGCCTAGATCAAGGTAGGCTATTTGCACAGGGTTAACCCTAGCCGCCAGGAAGTTTGGAAGTAAACGGAAGAGAGTAGAAGACAGGACAGATAAATAGTAAGAGATAAAGACGAAGATGTAGGGAGAGAGAGATAGGAAAAGGCGACTGCCGATTCTCCTGAGTGGGTCAGCTCAGGGGTGCCGTCTACGTGAAGCCGGGGCCAAAGGGGTGTGTTGCCTCTGCCGGGGGGCCTTAACGGTCCAATCACCCAGCGTCGGCTCAACCCTCAGGATCCCCTTTTCCTCGGACACGGCAAAGCCACGCACGGCTAGGCGTGGGAGGGAGTCGAAACTCCCCCGTTAGCGTACAAGACAAAGAACTTAAAAAGTCAGACTTCATCTCTGCCATAGGAAAGAAAGCGTACAAGACGCTCAAGGACCTTCTTTTACCTGCAAAACCTGAAGAAAAGGCGTTCGAGGACTGGGTGAAAGTGCTGAGTGGCCACTACGAGCCTTCAAGTCAAGTCATTGCGGAGCGTTTCAAATTCAACAGGAGGTACCAAGGAGAAGGGGAGTCCGTCGCGGCATTTGCTGTCACGCTGAAGCACATGGCAGCCAAGTGCAACTACGGTACGTTTCTCGACGACGCTTTACGGGACCGGTTCGTCGCTGGGTTACGGAATTCCACCATTCAGACGGGTACTGAAGAGGAAGGAACTGACGTTCGAATCGGCCTGCGTTTTTGCTAAGAGCGTTGAGCTAGCGGAGCGGGAGTCGAGGGGATACCGACCAACTGCGAATACGGATGCCGACATTCACGCTCTAAAGAAGACGGGGAAGGAACCGGAGTTTGCCAGCAAGCCGAAGAACAGTTCAATGCAAAGCTGCTATCGATGCGGCCAAGAGCATGACGCCCGTTGCTGGTGTTATCGTAAATTCAAATGCCATCTTTGCAAGCGCGTGGGACATTTGGTGCGCATGTGCAGATGCAAGCAACCGGCGCCTGGCACCGTCCACAACGTGAGTGACGGAGCGAGCGGAGGCACAGAGCTGCTGCTGCACGGTGTGTATCTGGTGGGCACGGAACAACCATATGAAGTTGAAGTACAGATAGCCGGCCAGCTTGTGAAGATGCAAGTAGATACGGGCGCAGCCGTATCACTCGTTCCGGAATGCGTTTACCGGCAGCTAAAGCAGCCGCCGCAGCTTGCGAAGTGCAAGATGAAGCTCAAGACTTACGGCGGAGCGACGCTACAAGTGAAAGGCCAAGCGGAGGTCTTGGTCGATTATAAGGGACAGCGGAAAGTCCTGCCAATCATCGTGGTACCAGGAGAGAAGCCAGCACTCCTAGGCCGCGACTGGATTGCGAACCTCGGAATGGACCTAAACAGCATTCACGAGGTGCACGCACAACCGTCTGTCGACAGCATCCTGTCAAGGTATGCCAGCGTTTTTTCACCTGGTTTAGGGTTGATAAAGGGTTACGAAGCAAAACTGGTGCTTAAGAAGGAAGCATGCCAGTATTTTGCAAGGCGCGGTCTGTGCCGTATGCCATTCGTGAACCTGTCGAGCATGAGCTAGACAACTTGCAAAAAGAGGGCGTACTGGTGCCCGTAACCCGCAGTGACTGGGCCACGCCGCTGGTAGCTGTTCACAAGCCAGACGGCACAGTACGATTGTGCGGAGACTATAAATTGACGGTGAATCCATGTGTGAAGACCGACCATTACCCACTGCCTGCGGTGGAGGATTTCTTCACGACACTGGCTGGGGGCAAGGTTTTCACCGTTCTGGACCTTTCGACGGCATATCAGCAAATCGAGGTGCACCCTGACTCGCGACCATTGCTGACTATAAACTCTCACATGGGGTTGTTCCAGTATGTTCGAATGCCGTACGGAATCTCAAGTGCACCTGCAGTTTTCCAGGCAATCATGAACGAGCTGTTGAAAGGACTACCGGGAGTGGTATGCTACCTCGACGACGCCCTCATCACGGGAGCATCGCATACCGAATGCCTGGCCCGAGTGGAAGCAGTCCTGCAAGTTTTCAGGGACCACGGCGTAAAAGTGAGAAAGGAAAAATGCAAGTTTTTTTTAATTCTGTCAAATATCTTGGGCATATCATTGACGAAAATGGTGTGCACCCGTGCGTCGAGAAGGTTGAACCCACACCTAAGAACATCAGAGAGCTTAAAGCGTACCTCGGCATGTTAACTTTTTACTCCAAGTTCATGCCAAACATGTCTTCGAGGCTAAAGCCTTTGTATGCACTGCTTCAGAAGGATAAGAGGTGGGTCTGGTCCACAAAAGAAAAAGCCTTCGCGGAGAGTAAGAGCCTCCTTACGCAAGCGAGCGTGCTAACATTCTATGACCCAAAGAAGCCTCTTGGATTAGTCTGCGACGCCTCTCCTTACGGGGTTGGCGCAGTGTTGTTTTATGTCGTGAACGGGGAAGAAAGGCCGATAGCTTATGCGTCACGCACCTTGAGCAATGCCGAAAGTGACTACGCACACATAGAAAAGGAAGCGTTGGCTGTGATTTTCGGAATCAAACGGTTTCACAAGTATCTTTATGGCCGTGAATTCACCATTTATTCCGATCACCTTCCCCTGAAGGAACTGCTGGGGCAAACAAAGCCAATTCAGCAAATGGCAGCAGCACGCATGCAGCGCTGGATGCCAGTGCTAGCTGCATATCGCTACAAATGGGTGTACAGAAAGGGAGCCCAAGTAGCAAACGCGGACGCGTTATCGCGATTACCGCTTCCGAACGACACTGACGAAAGCGACTACGTTCACTTCTTTTCAGCAGTAGAAGCCGTACCACTATCTGCGAAAAGGATCAGTGACGAAACCCAAAAAGACCCAGTTTTGTCTAAGGTGCTTATGTATGTTTTGAATGGATGGCCATCGTACGTGTCAGAAGACCACGTAGCCCCTTTCTTCTCGCGGAAAGACGAACTCTGTCGGTAGACTGTGGTTGCATAACATGGGGAACTCGGGTTGTTATACCTGAAGCGGTACAATCTGAAGTCTTATCGCTTTTGCATGAAGGGCATCCAGACATCACTGGCATGAAAATGCTATCAAGAAGCCGTGTGTGGTGGCCAAAGCTGTGCGACCGCATTGAAGAAACTGTAAGAGGTTGTTCAACTTGCCAACTAACGCAGAACTCTGCGCCCCACGTGCCGATGTTATCGTGGGGATGGCCAACCCGCAGGTGGCAGAGAGTTCACCTGGATTTTGCCTACTACAAGAACGACTGGTTTTTAGTGCTTGTCGATGCGCACTCCAAGTGGGTGGATGTTCTGCACATGAAGTCCACTACAGCACAGGTGACATTTGAAAAGCTCCGCACTGTTTTTGCTGCATTTGGGCTTCCCGAGAGAATTGTGACTGACAATGGGCCACAATTTGTGTCTGCTGAATTCACAAATTTTCTCAACTCCAATGCAGTGCAGCACACCAAGACACCCCCTTACCACCCAGCTTCAAATGGCACGGCGGAGAGGCTTGTCTAGACCATCAAGCGAAGCTTCATCAAACAGCTACGGGACGAGCAGAACACGGGAGTGACTCGGACGATGCAACATCGGGTAGACCAGTTCCTGTTCACCTACCGAAACACACCGTGTTCGACGACCGGTAAGACGCCAGCCGAACTGTTTCTCTCATGGAGGCCACGCACGAGGCTGAGCATCTTGCATCCGGAGCTAGCGAAACGTGCCGAAGCAATTTTAGCTCGAAGACAGGGTCAGGAAACCCATACTTCATGGAGGGAGTTCGAGGTTGGCGAAAACATTCGTGTGCGAGGAAACCGACCAAGTGATCCACGTTGGTTGGAAGGAACAGTTGTGCGACGAGTTAGCAAAGGAACATACATAGTCCGAATCGAAGACCACGAGCGCTTTATGCATGCGGACGATATTGTTCCTAACACATGCCTTGCTCCTCTTCGCAGAAGCATGTGGATTCTTGAGCAAACCCGCTTGGCACAGCCGGGTTCTACTCCGTCACAAAGCGACAGCGACACCGCATCGCCGCCGGACGGGCCTGCACCAGAGCAACGACTTCCGCCACCTGACCGAGCCAGCGTGACGGAACTGCCATCACAGCAGGTGCCTGACGCCAGCTCCCAAGAAAACGTCGCGCCACCTGAATTGCGACGAAGCACAAGAATTCGAAAGCCTCCCGAACGTTTTGGCTATGCTGCTAAATAAAGGGGGAAGGGATGTAATAGCCAACGTATGACGCGCCGTACTGACGTCACAGGCTACGTCATGTGCCTGTACTTATATTGGCATGCGAGCCGCTTGCTTATCACATTAAACCTTTGCCACCAACTGAGTCAAGCGTCGCCTTGCTCGCCGGCTACAACAAGAACCATTGCTAATGCGAAGGACAAATTTAACAACAACCGATGTGAGTTCCTGTCAAAGCCAGTCAACTGAAAAGCACTTTTTCGCTTTCTGAGAAATATGAAAGTTCTTCCGGTACTTAGAAGTATAGAATCTGTAGTATCATCACCAGTTGAACTGAAGGCCTTTCTAGAAGATATTGTTCAAGGCCTAAGAAGTCGCTTTACGCACTTCTCTCATAGAAAGCCCAGTCCCCCCATAGGGCTGAGGATTTTGAAGAGGTCACACCTGCAGAATCAGCATACGTAGTCGGAACACTACCCCATTGTGCTCTTGGTCCTGATGGCATGACGACGTCGGTGATGAAATCAGTACATAAAATATACCCAATTGGCTTACTCCAAATTAATATTCACTCACTTAGCTCTTGGTTTCCACCTGATTGGAGATTGACAAAAGTGATTCCATTATTAAAAAAGCAAGGCGCTGGGTTTACCTTAGATAATATCAGGTCCATTGCACTTACATCGAACCTAGTAAAACTCATTGAAAGAATTATATATAGACGTATAGATCGATGGATGTCAGAAAAACTGACACTAAGACTATGTCAAATTGGATTCAGACGTGTTTGCTCCATTTACTGTGCGCACATGGATCTCGAAAGCAGAATTCAACTTGCTCGATATCAGAAAATATACTCCGCTTTGGTGACCTTAGATATCACAAAAGCCTATGATAGCGTAGAGCATGTGAAACTACTAGATTCACTTCAGAACTTAGGACTGCCGCAATACTTTATGACCTGGATCCATGCTTCCTTAGGTGATAGAGAAATTTACTGCTCGCAATGTGGTGTCAACTCTTCAATATACAGGCAAACGAGAGGTATACCGCAAGGGTCAGTACTATCGCCCTTATTATTTAATGCACTACTATGTACTATTCCCATACAGCAAGATGTACAGGTCTATGTGCATGCCAATGATATTGCATTTTTGCTGCGTCGGTGGACATTCACACACTGTACCTGATTCTGCAGACATAAATGAATAGCCTGGAAACGTGGCTGGAGGATATCAACCCATGCCTCAATACAAACAAAAGTACAATCATAGTTTTCGCACAAAATGGCCCAGTGCGAATTTCACTAAAGTACCGACAAGACACCTTACTTAAGGTCGAGTCAGTTAGGTACTTTGGGGTAACCTACACTGAAACACTTAACTGGAGTCCCCACATAGAAAACATGGCTGCTAAAGGAGCACGTGCCGTAGGGATGCTTCGCAGGCTCAGTAATTATCGTGCCGGTTTGCGTAGAGACGTGCTCGTCATGATATATTGCATGTACAGTGGTGAGCACTCTCAGGGTGAACACGCGAGTGCATGGCCGACGGCACTATCAGCGCCACGTAACAGCCATCGTTGGAAACATTGCACATGCGCAGCATGTGCTTTGCGAAACACTTTCCACCGCGCGCATCACGTCATCGATACGCTTGTTCGTCGTCTGCTAGCCGCATTTTTTGCTCGCTGAGCTGATACCTTCTGCATTTAAAGGTCCATCTGGATTGAAGATTGGCGCGTGAAGGAAAAAAGTGAGTGTAGGAGGGATAATGATTAAACTTTTTATTCAAGAAAACTGTACTTTTGCAATTCAAGCTAAGCAAGACCATGAGAACAAAAATAAAAACGTGAGCAAATCTAATAGCGAGTCCTGTGACCACTTACAGCAACGACTGCAGCTATTCCGGACGGTAACCAGTCGTAAAGTGATCGAACATATTCCCGATCGGCTTTCAGTCTTTCCCACTCGTTTCTGACTTGCGCCCACAACTGGTCCGAAGTCGCGGAATAAAGGGGCTTCCTTGCCAAAGAACGTTTCAGACGGCCCCACACGTTTTCTATCACATTCAGGTCCGCTCCTTTCGGAGGCCATTCCAGTAGCTGCATGTGCGGCTCCACCTGGAACTCCCTGACAGCCCGCGCCGTGTGTAACGGTGACCGGTCCTGTTGGAACAGGTAATCACTGTCTGGGAATAAACTGCTCGCCTATGGCAACATCACATTGTTCAAAATGTTGCAGTTTTGTTCCGACAAGTGTCCACGTATGCGTTGCAGGGGCCCTAAAGCATATCTTGAAACAGCACTCCACACGCTCACACTCGATCTCCCACTGGCAGAAACACCTTGCACGTTGTCTGGGTCGTTCCTGCATGGCATTTCGACGTTAACTAGAACAATTGCTTTTCAAAGCAGGATTTTTGCCTCACCATGTGCCTGGTAGTCTCCAAACACGCAATCTTTCGTCTTGTCGCGTCTAAAACGTCGACTCATCCGAAAAGATTACGCGACCCCACTCTTCTGATGTCCATGCTTCGTGCAACTCAGCGAACTGCCTTCGTGCGTACTTGTGTGCCGCCGTTAGTAGTGGCTTCTGCGCTGCGACGAGACTGCGAAGGTTCGCAGTACGCAGGCGACGTCGAACAGTGGTGTCCAAAACGTCCAAATCCAAGTCCTCGCGTATTGCTGGGGCTGTCAAGAAAGGGTTATGAACAGCAGCTGCAACTATGAGGGCGTCTTCATTGTCTGTGGTAGCTTTAGGGCGGGGCGCACGGGGTGCATCCTGATTTCGACCTTCATACTTGTAGGCTTGAATTATCGTGTTTACAGTCTTCAAGGGCCCATGAACTAAAGCGCCAATATACCGCTAGCTGGGAATAACCTTTCAGCGAAAGATGGACAATTGAGCGCCATTCATCATCAGGAACCCTAGCCATAATACAATCTGGCGACAGAATGAACGGCTGCAAAAGATGTTTGGTTGTTTTATATACGGCATTGCATGCACAACAACTTTGAAGGGAACGAATAGACACGCCCCCATAGATATACAAGTTTTTTTGTCTTGTTCTGTTGAAGCACAGATGTTTAAAGAATACTTAAAATGCAGGATGCATGGGCTTAGAAAACAAAAAAATGCGGCTAGAAGACGACGAACAAGTGCATTCATGACGTCATGCGTGCGGTGGAACAATTATTTCGCGGAAGGCGTGATGCGCATGGGCAATGTTTCCAGTGATGCCCGTAACGGGGTGCTGACAGTGCCGTCGGCCACGCGCTCGCGTGTTCACCCTAACAGTGCTCACCGCTATACATTCGACCGATATTGGAATTCGGCTGTGTTTAGTTTTCTGGCGCTCCGGCCTTCAAAGTTGGACCACTGATTCTGCTAGAACGCGAACCTTTACGCTTATGCCTAGGGATACCTAAATATGTTGCCAACAACATCCTATACGAAGAACCCCGCCTGCCTTCTCTTATCAAGAGATTTCATATTCTAACAGTACGTGCATTTCTTAAAATCTATGCATCACCTCAGCGGAGGTCACAGTATGTGTTCATTAACCAGCAGACCTCATTTTTGAACCATCAATGGTCTAAATTACGCCGCCCTCAAGTAATGTTTACACAGAAAATTTTGGAGCCATTAAAAATTAATCTTTGAGAAATACTTGTGCTGAACACTGTAGATACTATTAAGATTGAATTTGATGATATATATCCCAAGAATGCGAAAAAATTACCATATCAGTATATAAATGGCGTTTTGGAAGGCCATTAAGCTAACCTAGAAACATCCATTGTGATAGCGACTGACGCTTCTGTTTATGAAGAGAAGGCTGGCGTAGGAATCGCATCATTCTTTCTAAATTGGGTTTTCTCAATTTGATTACCTGACTTTACACCTATTTACCAAGCTGAGGTACTGGCCATAGTCCTAGCATTGCGTAAAGTGCCGCAAAATCTATCAGCGGTGATTGTTCTAGCAGATGGTTTCTCTGCCTGTACTGCCTTAAGCTCACCAACTTTTTCGCGTACCTTAGAAACTTTCTACTCGCTCATTCCTTGACATGTGCGACTCCTTTGACTAGTTTGGGTACCAGGCCATGGAGGTTTAGCTCTGAATGAGCATGCAGATGCACTAGCTGTATGTTCTCTTGATTGTCCTGTTTTATCTATTTTGCCTACTTCGGAATATATCACAGCAGCACGCTTTGAAAAACGCACAACGGCCAATAACTTCAAAAAATCTTCTTTGTTTGTATCAGACTACACACAGCTAAAGTTCCCTTGGAAGAACAAGTGGTGTTCATCAAGAAAGGAAGAAATAGTAATTACCAGGCAGCGTTGTCGAGCTCTTCATTGAACTTTTACCTTCACAGGTCGGGTCTGGTACAGTCGCCTTTGTGCCTTTATTGTGATTAGAGAGAATCTTTGGAGCACTTCTTTTTGTCATGCCGAAAATTCAAAAGTCAAAGCAATAATCTACTAGAAGAACCCCTACGAAAGTTGGGCTTAAACTTGACAGTTCCGGTGATTCTTTCATTTGGCGCAGTCGCATTTAGATTCAGCCACAGGAGCGTTTTTACCGCTGTTACAAATTTCTTACGAGAACCTAAAAGAATGGAATGCTATAAAAATAAATAACTTCATTTATTTTATGTATAAATTTTTTCATTTTTGTGTGTTTATTATGTTTTCTGTTCTAGGTTTTTTGTTTAGAATTTCAACACCTCTATATTATTACCCATATTACGTAATTATTTCAACCCTCTCGTTCAAGAAGTGAATTAATTTACAAAGCAAGGCACCGTCCCGTTCATGGCCTATCCCCCTAGGTGGGTGGCGCCAAGGTGTTGAGGAACCAACCGACCAACCAACCACGTCCGCCATTCATCATAACGTCACACAAGTCGACAGGATGAAGAACTGGCCACCGCTCATCAACCTCACATCATTCACGAAGCCACCGGCAGTACGCCTCAACTGAATATCCACCACAGAAGAGGTGATCTCTGGCGCATGCAGTTACCGGCATCATGACAGAACCATCGACTGACCTTGCCATCCCCAAGTACACTGGAGCAGCGGACGATGGACATGTACAAAACTGGTTCGACCTGTTCGAGCTTCACGCTACCACTGAATCATGGTTGGAACGGGAGATGGTTACAAGCTTCAGTGTGACTAGTGAGGCATTCAAATTTTACCTCACCCACATCTTCGAGAACGATGAGTCTTGGAAAAAGATCAAAGAAGAAACGATCACCCGTTTCAAAGAATACGTTGAAGACCAGTCTATACCTCATCAATTGAAGGCTTTTCAACTCACCCATCACAGTTACGTGAAATCTTCCCGTAGTAAGCATGTTTCCCAAACAAGACTTCGGAGTAAATATTCCACCATTGTACCATCATATGACTCGTCCGAATACACGTCACGCATTACAACACTGACTAGGGACTTGCACGTCGCAACAGACAAGGTAATACCACCGTATGCCGATAGGAATCTAGAGCATTTTGCCAAAATGCCGAACTTACGGTTGGATTTTTCACAGGCAATTAAATCAACATTTTTTGTGTGTTTTTGGCACCATAACACTCTAGGTGTTACTGAACAACCCGAATCACTTGATGCTTCGTGTCGCACACATAGCCCACACGGCTTCGGACACGTGACGGCATTTACGCGTGACTACTTTCTGAATTCTCACAATACCAGCCCACACCGTGATGTTCCAGACCAGATTCTTTCAAAAGACGTTTTCAGCTCAATTACGCAGAAAAAAACAAATGTCATCAGAAGCACTTCAACCCATGTCTGCTGTGCTCTTATCCTCAAGTGATAACACACATGTGAGTCGAAGCACTATGGCAGTTTCGAATCCACCAAAGCCGGCGTATTGTGAACTGATAGAAATATTTACAATGAATGATGACACACAACCATCTGGGAAGCTTTCTCAGCAGTCTGCTATGATGCTTTTATCTCCAAAAAAGCCCTGCAGTACAGTATCGACCACCGACTATATACTGATCACATCACCATGCAAAGAAAAGCAGACTCATGTTCCTGGAAGTGCCCACCTGACCAACTTTCGCGACAAAACGAGCAATTTCAACAAAGGCAACTCCGCAGACCCCAGGCCCTACAACGGCTAGTCGAACAAGAACAACGATCAAGTGAAACCCCCGTCACGAGTACACTTGTGGCTTAAAGGTTATCAGCGACAACATCAATTGAAGAAGCAAAGACAAAGTCAATGCCTAAGCAATATTTGCAGAAAGCAACATTGACAAAATTTTCTCCACCAGTTCTCGAGGCCGTGTCTGTGATCCAACAAACTGAGAGAACGCCACAGAAAGTTACGAAACAGACATGAAGCTACCACGTATACAACGGAGAGAAAAACACATCGTCCCATAAGCCTTGGTTCTCACGCACGCCGACTAAAAGCAAAGCGTTTGTTGCCACGATGGCGCTGGATCCGATGCCGAAGACATCCATCAATCCAATGCTACACAGATTTAAAGCCTTGTTCGTTCCTCACAAGACCTCAAGTCGTGTCATCATCAGTGCAGATGTGCAGGGCAAAGTTATGCTATCCCGGGCGCAACAGCCAGCCTCGTCCACCAGAGCTACCCTAGATATGACCGGATGGCTGCCCTCTGCTGTGAAGCTTTTGTGCGAGTTAAGAAACTCCCTTCTGAATTCGAACTACTGCGCATTTTGACATTCTTCACATTATGCTTGTTGTTGTTTTGTTGATTGTAACGCCCTAATTCTTTCTGGGGGAGGGGGATCCTGCGACGTAGGAAGGCAGTGATTTGTAGCAGAAGCCAAGAAGGAAGATGTCAGAATGGAATAAACACGGCGTATGAGCCAGGCCACGTCTGCCACTCATCATAGCGTCACATATGTGACGCTAGAGAAACGGCCACGAGCGCATCATGAACGTGGCATGTAGTCATGTTGTTACATGACGCGCATGTCATTATTTTCATGTTAAAGTCTGTCGCTTGTGTTCGCCATGCAATCCTGCCATACCATGCCAGTTTTGCAACATGCCATGAGAAGGAAACCACCGCAAGAGCTGCAGGACAGTGATATGTAAATCATGACATTCATGACATACATCTCATGTTTTTTATGTAAAGACTAGTCCAATATGTTCTTCATACAGTCATGTTATGTCATACCAAGTTTGGTATCGATACAATTATCGCGACGGCCAGGAGAGCTAAAAACCGTAGGCGGCTAGATAGATAGATAGATAGATAAATAGATAGATAGGTGGATAGGCAGATAGATAAATAGATAGATAGATATATAGATAGATAGAAAGACAAATAGATAGGCAGATAGATAAATAGATAGATAGATAGGCAGATAGATAGATAGATAGATAGACAGATAGATTGATAGACAGATAGATAGATAGATAGATACGCTCAATGTCGCCGAAGTTCGCTTAGAAATGCTTCGCATTTAAAAAGTAAACTTTTCGAGCAGGTGTACAATCACTGTGACACTGTGCCTAACGACACCCACAGTTGCCTGAGCGAGCATACAGACGAGCAGTGAGAAAGCAGAAGCATTATTTACTGTTCGTTTCCGAACTGTGCCGAACGCACAGCGTGCGCATTTTGGTAATCGCTGCCAACGTTGATCGCTGAGGCAGGGTCGCCCGAGGACCCAGCCAGTCACGAAATGAACGCACTCGCAGTAGAGATAGTTCTGTTGCCGTCGCAACGCGCCGTTCCCGTCCAGCGCTGATAACACAGTCAACCTGTCGGCACAAATCACGCACACGTAACTGACACCACTGAGCAATTCGGAAACAATCCTCTCAGAGTGGGATATAAAGACGACACCGAATAGTGAAAGCGCGCATGCCAGGGCCATGCACAAGGTACGTTCAAGTATGTTGCGAAAGTTTGGGCGGAGAGCGCCAGGCACATCATAGTGGTGAGTTATGGGCGCTGCGATTGAAGTGCGAGTAGGCTTCGAGGGAAAAAACACTGATACTCTGAAAAAAAAAATGGCAGCATATCCACGGAGTGAATGATGGAGAGTGGGGTGAAGCATTCGTCCGTCCATGCGTCCGTCTGTGTGACCGTCCATGCGTCTGTTTGTGCGCCCGTCCCTGCGTTCTTTCGTGCATCCGCCCCTGCGTCCGTTCATGCGTCCATCCATGCATCTGTTTGTGTGTTCGTTCGTTCATCTATTCAACACTCCAAGTCCCACCATCTCGCATCTTTTTATCATATATTCCCCATATAGAAGCACCGCCATCCAGCGGACATTCCAAGGACTAAACGAGAGGTGGCACACGCACACTTTCTTACGGCCTGCGCTTTGGGTCCACTTCCCACCTTTAACCACCTCGAGTTCATGGTATATTCTAGTTCACTGTATTCATGGCACTGCGACCAAACGCTCGCTAAACCTTTCGAAAACCAAGGAGGTTACGCCCAGCGAGTATAACGTAGCAACTTTTCCCTGTCAGGTAGGGCTCAATTTACATGCCAATGGCTGCTAATGAGAAATGAGAGACAGGAGAATTCGGCTTTTACTTTCTTACGGCTTGCGCTTCGTATCTACTTCTCATTTTTAACCACCTTGAGTTCATTCATGGTATATACAAGTTCATTGTATTCATGGCACTGCGACTCAACGCTCGCTAAACCTTTCTAAAGCTAAGGAGGTTACACCCATCGAGTATAATGTAGCATCCCTTTCTTGTCCGATAGTGCTCAATGTACATGCCAATGGCTGCTAATGGGGATCGCAGCATGCGCGTTGACTAAAAGCCGAATGCTCATGTCTCTCATTCCCCATTAGCAGCCATTGGCATGTACATTGAGCACTATTTTTTATTGGTAAACAACGCACAGAAGAAATCTCTCACTGGCACCACCTTGGAGGTCAAGTGTTATACCTATTTCGGGTATGTGCCACTGGTGGTTACATACGAGGGACGTTAAAGCCACGCCATAAGGAGCTTCGCTCCTAAAATTGGCAGATCCACGTACAGCGTGAATCGATGATATACGAAGCACGAATGAGGAAGGTTGATATATCACTCTAAAATCAGCACTATGTTACGAGGTGGATGTAAATGAGGCTGCACTTACGTGTCATGATTATTATGTTTAGATGTGTGCTTTACTTTCATCTATTCAATTCACGTGATACCAAATTTAGTATAGGTGAAGCTAGCGAAATTGCTGCGAGCCCGTTATGAGCGTGGTATGTTGTCAATTTCTTAAATGACACGCTTGTCAGCATTATCGTGTTTCCGCCAGTCATATACTTTTGTCATTTATTGACGTCACGTAACACCGTTTGTTATACGTGGACTTATCCAAATGGCCGCGAGCACATCATGAAGGGCCCAATATATTTTAATGAAGCGTTGACGTGCGCACACGCTGGGCACAGCGACGCCGCGTTGGCAAAACGCGAGTACTGTGTGGTAAGACGCCACGCGCGACCGGCGCGACCAGCGTCTGTCAGCGCGGCCCGACGGCAACCGGTGCGAAATGCGACGTGCTAAATTTTGCGCCGATGCCTTACCCAGACAGCACTGCGTCTCCCCCTTTTCGTGATCTTCAAATTGGAAACTCTCTGCCTTGGGAGTCTCTAACTCTATACAAGAGCTCCAAGAAGCCCACCTCACGCCGCTCGGGGGGCATCTTACGCAGACGCCCCCAGGGCGGCGCCTACTGGACCGCCTCTTGATCCGGCACAAATGCGAAATCAAAAACGCGGGGCGTATTACTGAACTTTGGAGAACAAAACTCTGGGTGTCCCCGCTTCCCCACAATATGACCAGGGAGGCAGGCGCACCAGGGTAGAAGGCGAGCGCACGCTGAGCGCTTGAACAACGGCTTGGCTCCCGTAATGGGATCTATTTCGTCGATTTGGCCGGGCCGTCACTTAGGGGATACTACACGTCGGTAAGGTATCCGACGTAAGAAGGTATATTATGGAGAGATTTGAACACGTTCTGAAAAACGGAGGAAGCGTTAAAGCAGTGAAGAGGAAACTTGGGATAGGCCAAAATTGGATGTATGCACTAAGGAACCAAGAAGGCAAAATAACTACTAATATGAATAGGATAGTTAAAATAGCGGAGGAGTTTTACAGAGATCTGTACAGTAGCCGGGACAACCACGACTTTAATACTATAAGAACTAGCAGTAACCCAGATGACGCCCCACCAGTAATGATAGAAGAAGTCAGAAAAGCTTTGGAGAGCATGCAGAGAGGAAAAGCTGCTGGTGAGGATCAGGTAACATCAGATCTGCTGAAAGATGGAGGACAGATTGTTTTAGAAAAACTAGCCACCCTGTTTACGAGGTGTCTCCTGACGGGAAGAGTACAAGAGTCTTGGAAGAACGCTCACATCATTTTAATACATAAGAAAGGAGATGACAAGGACTTGAAGATTTACAGGCCGATTAGATTGCTCTCTGTAGTATACAAGCTATTTACAAAGGTAATTGCTCACCCCGCCGCGGTGGTCTAGTGGCTAAGGCACTCGGCTGCTGACCCGCAGGGCGCGGGTTCGAATCCCGGCTGCGGCGGCTGCATTTCCGATGGAGGCAGAAATGTTGTAGGCCCGTGTGCTCAGATTTGGGTGCACGTTAAAGAACCCCAGGTGGTCTAAATTTCCGGAGCCCTCCACTACGGCGTCTCTCATAATCATAGAGTGGTTTTGGGACGTTAAACCCCACATATCAATCAATCAATCAAAGGTAATTGCTAACAGAGTAAAGAAAACATTAGAATTCAATCAACCAAAGGAACAAGCAGAATTTCGAACAGGCAACTCAACAATTGACCACATTCATACTATCAATCAGGTACTAGAGAAATGCTCAGAATATAACCAACCACTGTACATAGATAGCCTTCATAGATTGCGAGAAGGCGTTTGATTCAGTAGAAGTATCAGCCGTCTTGCAGACACTGCGGAATCAGGGCGTCGATGAAGTATATATAAACATCTGGAAGTAATCTACAGGGCGTCAACTGCTACCATAGTGCTTCATGAAACAAGCAACAGAATACCAATCAAGAAGGGTGTAAGGCCGGGGGACACAATCTCCCCAATGCAATTTACCTCATGCTTACAGGAGGTTTTCAAAAGCCTAGAATGGGAACTGTTAGGGATAAGAGTTAATGGAGAGTACCTTAGTAACCTGTGCTTCGCCGATGACATTGCATTGCTGAGTAACTCAGGGGAAGAATTGCAACTCATGATTACGGAGTTAGACAAGGAGAACAGAAAGGCGGGTTTTAGAATGAATCTGCAGAAAACGAAAGTAATGTTCAACAACCTCGGAAAAGAGCAGCGCTTCGAGATAGGTAATAGTGCACTTCAAGTTGTAAAAGACTATGTCTACTTAGGGCAGGTAATAACCGCAGAGCCTAACCACGAGATTGAAGTAACTAGAAGAATAAGAATGGGGTGGAGCACATTCGGCAGCACTCTCAAATTATGACAAGTAGATTGCCACTGTCCCTCAAGAGGAAGGTATATAACAGCTGTATCTTGCCGGTACTTAGCTACGGAGCAGAAACCTGGAGACTTACAAAGAGGGTTCAGCTTAAAATGAGGACGACGCAGCGAGCAATGGAAAGAAAAATGGTAGGTGTAACGTTAAGAGACAAGAAGAGAGCAAAGTGGATTAGGGAACAAACGGGGGTTAAGGATATCATAGCTCAAATCAAGAAGAAGAAATGGACATGGGCCGGGCATGTAGCACGTAGGCAGGATAACCGCTGGTCGTTAAGGGTAACTAACTGGATTCCCCGAGGAAGCAATTGGGTTAGGGGGAGACAGAAGGTTAGGTGGGCAGATGAGATTAAGAAGTTTGCGGGTATAAATTGGCAGCAGCAAGCACAGGACCGGGTTAACTGGCGGAACATGGGAGAGGCCTTTGTCCTGCAGTGGACGTAGTCAGGCTGATGATGATGATGATGATGATGACATGGCGGCTGTAATACATCAAGGAACGCAGGTGGACGGCCTCACTTTCAAAGCCACAAGCTCAAGTAAGGCGGAGGAGGTGGCAATTGTACTCGCAGTATCCCATTCAAGAGAGAGAGAGAGAGGAAACTTTATTAGAGCTTGGCCGGCAGCTTGGTCTTGGTGGCCTCAGATGGCGGCGCTGAGTCCCTGAACTCGGGCGGCATCTTCGGCCTGCCGGACAGCCCAGAGCTGGTCGTTGAGCTCCGAGCTTCTGAGCGCCGCCTCCCAGCGGCGGCGTCGCCGACGGAGAAGGTCCCCCGCGGCTCCCGCAGACGGGACGGCGGCGGGAACGAGTGAGCTCGAGGCTTCCTGTTGCCTGGTATTGGCAGCCGCCATAGGCGCATCGCGAACGGCGGCCGTTTCTCGACCATTGTTACCGGCGCATTCCCAGAGCATGTGGCGCAGCGTTGCTCTGTGCCCGCATGCTTTACATAGATCGGTAATGTGTAAGTGCGGGTAGCAGTGGCGTAAGACGACCGGGCTGGGGTAAGAGTGGGTTTGTAGTAAGCGATAGCTTACGGCATCGTGTCTGTTTAATTTGTCATGCGGTGGCGGGAACTTTCGCCTTTCCAGTCTGTAGTGTTGCGTAATATCTCGGAACGTGATGAGACGATCACCCCACGACCGTTGTGGTCTGTGTTGTCGCTGCGTGTCTGTCGAAGTGTCTCGATCCGGCAGATCAGAAGCCCCGTTCTCGGGAGCGGAGGCGGCGGCCACGGAATGTGCCACGGCTCGGCGAGTGAGACCTCGAGCCGCGGCGTGGGCCGCCTCGTTGCCCGGAAGCGGGACATCGGTGTGTGCCGGGGTCCAAAGGAGGAAGACTGTTAAATTTTGTTGTGGCGATCGCGACGCTGAGTCACCATCACCGCACATCTTAAGGATGCGGGCCGCTTCCCGCGAGACGCGGCCGCGCGCGAAGCCGCGGATTGCTGCCTGCGAGTCGCTGATTACGATCGTAGCGTTCGGCACCGTGGCGATTGCTAGGGCTATCGCGGCTTCTTCGGCCGCCTCCGTATGTCCCGTGGTCACCGTGGCGCTCGCGAGGCATTTGCCCGCACGGTCAACGACCGCAGCGGCGTGTGCGTGTCTCCCGTCCCCATATCTCGCGGCATCTACGTACACAACTTCGTCGCTAGTGCCGTACTTCTTTTGAAGGTCTCTAGCTCGCTGGTTACGGCGCCCGACGTGGTACGTCGGGTGCATATTCTTAGGAAGCGGCGGAACAATTAGGCGGTCGCGAACCGAGGCAGGAACATCCGCTTTTTCTCCCTGCTGAGTGTGGTACCGGATGCCAAGTGACTCGAGGATGTGTCGACCCGTCTTAGACCCCGACAAGCGTTCGTTTTGCGAAACGACATGGGCCTCAATTAACTCGTCGAGTGAGTTGTGCAGTCCAAGTTCTAGTAACTTTTCAGTGCTCGCATTCAGTGGAACTCCAATTGCTCTCTTGAAAGCCTTTCGTATTATACATTCGATTTTGTTTTTTTCTGAGCCTAGCAATTTGAGGTAGGGGGCAACGTATGTTATACGGCTTATTGCGTACGCCTGCACTAGACGGATCGCGCAGTGTTCGCGCATACCAGTACGTCTGTTCGTGATACGACGTAGGAGTCGGATCGTGTCGTCTACCGAACGACGTAGTCTTCGCACCGTCTCACCATTATGGCCGTTTGCCTGCAGGTGTAACCCCAGAATTCTAATTTTGTCTACGTGTGGAATGGGAGTGCCATCTGCCAATAGAACGCTTATTTTGTAGCACTCCCTTTCCTCGTCGCGCGGGGTTTTGCGACCTCTACTTGTAGGTTTGTAGATTAGAAGTTCCGACTTGGTTGCCGAGCATTCGAGGCCCGTTCCTCGCAAGTACTCCTGAACTTCGTCTACACCTGCCTGGAGCGTACGCTCGACGTGACCATCACAACCTCCGCCGGGAACCCAGAGGGTGATGTCATCCGCGTAGATACTGTGATACAATCCTTGTATGCCTAATAATTTCTCGGGTAGCCCAATTAGAACTAAATTAAAGAGTAATGGCGAAATTACGGAGCCTTGTGGCGTGCCCCTCGAGCCCATCTCAAATTCTTGCAGTTCCACATCTCCAACGACGACGCGTACGCGTCTGCCGGCAAGGAAGTCACGTATGTAATTATATGTTTTTTGTCCTAGTCCTAATGTTTGAACTCTGTTTAAAATTGCTTCGTGTTTAACGCTGTCGAAGGCCTTTTTAATATCTAGGCCAAGGATCGCCTTGGTTGAGCTGGTAATGTCATCAACAATGTGGTGCTTCAGCTGAAGCAACGCGTCTTGTGCGGAGAGATTGCGGCGGAATCCTAGCATGGTGTGCGGAAATACGTCGCGGACTTCGAGAAAGTCAGTCACGCGTTTGAGTACTGCGTGCTCCAGAACTTTTCCTACACAAGACGTGAGCGAAATTGGCCTTAGATTATCAAGCGCAACCTGCTTGCCCGGTTTAGGAATCATGATAACTCGAGCTCTTTTCCATGCTTCAGGAAGGGAACCGCGTTGCCAGCACTCGTTGACATAAGTCACAAATCGGGAGATTGACTCGTCATCTAAGTTGCGGAGAGCCTTGTTCGAAACCCGGTCCAGGCCGGGCGCCGATCGGGTGTTTAGTTCAAAAAGGACTGCCCGAATTTCCGCTTCGCTAAATTCGGCGTCTAGTTGCTCATTAGCAACGCCGTCATAATCTGGGTGTTGGACGCTCTCTGCCGACTTAAAGTAACGGTCACGTATTGCACCGAGAAGGTCATCGCCTTTATGATCGTTCACAAGTCTCCGAGTTTTATGGCCTTGAGCGGCACGAGTATCTTCCGGATCCAATAGGTGCCGGAAAAGGCGCCAAGCACTCGCCCCGCGCATCTGTCGCTCGAGGCCGTTGCACAGGTCTTCCCATTGTGACCTACAGACTTGGAACGCATGTTCCTCAATTTCTCTGTCTAACCGTGCTATGCGTTTTCTCAACGCCCGGTTATGTCTTTGGCGCTTCCACCTCTTGAGTAGGGCTTGCTTTGCTTCCCACATGTGTAGGAGCCTGCTGTCGATTACTTCGAGCTTCGCTTCGGGCGGGATGTGGCACGTTACCGCGTCTACGTCCCGATTGAGCGTCGCGGTCCACTCGTCTATATCCGTGATCGGCTCGTCGCCTCGCCCGCCTTCTGCTCGCTGTTTGCGGAACGCGTCCCACTGCACTAATTTGAGTTTACGGCCTGTGCTTTCAGAGTATGTTCTACGAACGCTCAGGCCCGTGTCTACCGTAATCTCTATCAGAGAGTGGTCACTCCCTAAGTCCTCCTGCGTGTTTTGCCAAGACGCCGCGGTGACATTCGACACGAACGCGAGGTCCGGTAGCGTGTCTGCGCTCACGCTGTTACCCCGGCGCGTCGGATCGGCGGGGTTCACGATCAGTTCAAGCCGTTGGTCTTGCGAGTCTTCCCAAAGGTGTTTGCCCTTGAGCGTTTCACGCGTGTATCCCCAGGCCCCATGGGGCGCATTAAAATCACCTGCAACTAGCAGAGGTGCGCCGTTGGCGGCCGTGCTTGCTCTCCGGAGCAGCTCCCCAAATCGGTGCTGTAGCGTGGGTTTACTGTAGACGTTAAGTACAAACAGGCCTCGGCCGCGCTTAGGAATTAATTCTACAAAAACATGCGGTATCCTTACGCACTCAAGTTCGCGCTGCGCCACCGTGATGTTACGTCTAACTAGCACGGCGGCGACCGGCGCCGGACGCGGCGGGGGCGACGACAGCGACCGCGGTCGCGCCGACGACGAGAGCGGATCGCTCCGCCTTCGGCGACCCGCGGCCGCCCCCGGCGCCCCACCACGCGCCGAGCGCTGTGTAGCACGTTTTTCTTTCCGCCTGTTGTCCGCCGCGGCCGCATTTATGGCTTTGTAACCAGCTAGTTTTGCCGGATAATTTGTTTCCTGCAAAAGGATAATGTCCGGTTTCGTCTCACGGCTTCGAATAAATTGCTCGAGATTTCCCCGCTTCCTCCTATATCCCCGGCAGTTCCACTGCCAGATCGTGTACTGTTGTGTGAGTGTTAGTGTGAGTGTGCGCGTGTCTAGCCATGGTGATGCTTGTGTTTAATTTAGCCCATCGCCGTCGAGGCGACTGGGGTGCGGCTGAATCTGCGGCTCGGCGTCTGGCAGCGCGTTCTGCTGCTGCTGACTCTGTTGCTGTCTAGCGTAGGGCTTACTCACCGTTCTAATCGGTCTGCCCGCAGATGGCGGGAGTCGCGCTTCAATGTTTTCTATGCGCGCCGTGTGCGCGGTGAGCATTTGTGTCATTTGTTCAGAGAGCTTAGCTATCGCACTATTGAACATGTCATTCATCTGAGCCACCTGTTTAGCTAAACGTTCATCGAGGCTGGTCTCTATAGTATCGATTTGTTTCTGTAGCTTATCATAACGGCCAAACCGCTGTGTGGATTCGTGCCTGGCAGGATCTAGTGCTATCCTTTTCGCGGTACACGGGCGGTCTTCGCGTCCGCCTGCCCCCTCTCCCGAACTGCTCTCGTCATCCGTCTCCGTCCCCGCCGCCTCGGGTCTCGACGGAGTCGAAGACCGAGGCGTCGGTGGTGGCGGCGCCGTCGACTGTTGCTGCGGTTGTTGCATTCGTGGAGCCTCTCCTTTCAATTTGGAATTTTCCGCTCTAAGGGCGGCGTTCTCGCGTTTCAGCTCTGAAATTATCGATTGTAATGGTCCTAGGCGTTGTTCTAGCGCTCGCTCTACCGCTAGCTTGAGCTCGCTCCCACCGCCGCCACCGACGGCGGGACCGCCAGGACGTCCCGCCGAAACAGCGCCGCCGGCGCGACAGGCGGCTACATCCGCCCATCTCACCTGCTGCCATGTGCACATGGGTCCTTGTTGTTGCGGCTGCCGCCACGTCTGATGCTGCTGACTTTGTTGGGTGCCTTGGTTGACAGCTGCGGCGCCCGGAACGGCGCCACCGCGCGTCTTCGACATGCTTCTCGGCCTTGGTGTCCGGCTGCGAGAGCGGGACCGGGATTTACCGCCGCCGCCTCTCGCGTCTCGGCTTGTCGAGCGTCCTCTTCGGGTGGCGTTGGATGAATGACTGTCAAACGCCGGATAATGATTGTAGTAACCTCCGTTGCCTTCGGTGCTAATGCCGCTGTTGTAGATGCTGTCGGACGCCGCGGCCGCTTGCTCTTCTTCACGCCGCTTTCGCTCTAGGCGGCGACGCTTGACTATGTAAGGAGTCTTGTATCTCGCCTTGCAGACGCGGTCACCCGTGAGATGATCCTTGCCACACAGTTGACACCGCGGCTCGCAGCGATGGTCAGAAGGTGGGTTACTGCTTCCGCAGCCACGGCAAATCTTGTCGGCAGGGTTGGGACACACGTCGGAGCGATGGCCTAGCCTCCCGCACGCGTAGCACACGTCGATGTGCTTTCTGTAGAGGGAGCATCTCACAAGCATAGGTCCATAGTATACGTGTCTGGGAACACGGAAACCGTCGAACAATACGATGATGTTGTCCGTGGTGCCCATTCGCTTGGCATGCAGCACGCTGGGGTTGCGCTGCGTCACTAGGTTGTTAACGATGTCCTCCGGGCTCTCGTCTTTGGAAATGTTCCTAATCAGGCCCTTGGAAGTGTTCTCCGGGGCGGCCTGATAGGCGTTCGCCTCGAACTCTCGGTTCCCGATGCAAAGCTTGCTGATGGCTCCGTAGCGTTTGGCTCTGTCCGCGGACGGAGTGCTGAGCACCACGACGTTCTGTTTAACGTTGAGGCAGATGCTGTCCTCTCTAGCCGCTTCTCTACCGATACCTGCCGCGTTACGAAGGCAGCAGTAAATGCGATCTATCTTGTATTCAGCCCCGTTGAATCCGCCGCGGGGGCGCACAATGATCCTGTAGTCATCGGGCGGTAACTCTGGCATTCGGCTCGCCTTAGCGAGGTGCTGCAAGTAACGAGCACACTTCTTTTTATTCTGCGCCGCTGTGGCAGTATCCGGGGCAATCCCTGTAGTAGCCGCGGCAGCCGCCTGTTGCTGCGTCTCCGTCTTCTGGTCTTGCGCTGTCTCGGACGCGCCGTCGGCCTGTTTCGTTCTCTTTACGCTGCACCATCCTGCTCCCTCGCCGAAATCTTCCGGCCGTATGTCCTCTCCTTCTACCTCTACGACATCCATTTAGCCCTGGCAAAGGCCTTGTACGCTGCCGTCGGGGATCGGGAGCTCCGAGGAGGTCCGGCGACACGTTAGGCTTGCAGGCCCCACCGCCGCAGCGGCCGGCCTATGGCGTCGTGCGCAGAGACGCTGGACTTGGCGTTCTTGCTTTCGTGGTGGAATAAAAGGCGCCAATACGTGGCTAAAAAGTGGTCCCACCTGGCAAAACTTGGTGTCAGGGAAGTCCTTGAAACTGCCGTCGATCGATGGTGACAAGCGTTTTCCACGATAAATTCGACAATCCACCAAAAACATAGGAAAATTGCGGAGCCGACGCGCAACACGTCCGCACTCCGTGGCCCCCTAGCGGTAAGTCCATCCCATTCAAACTAAAAACAAATAGTTAGACTCTCGAAGAGCCTGCGAGAGCTATCTTCAAGAAGAAATCTCTCTATTGGCTAGTAGACTTTTAAAATGCAGCATGAGGAACCGTGTTCCTACCCCAAAACGTCTTACATAGACTCCGGGACATCAGGGTCTACAGGGTAACGAGGCTGCACATGCAGCGGCCCGCGTGCTTACTTCCCGGGAAACTCCCCGTTCCCCTGATAGAGCTGAACGTCCCACACCTTTAACACAGTTTCGAGAAATCGAAGAGTACTACATTGAGCAACGCCGCTTGTATCCTGCACCAGCGAAGGGACTCTCGAAAACTGAGGAGCGCGTCCTGCGGCGCCTACAGACAAACACGCTGCTCTGTCCAGCCAAACTCAAATATTACGACCCAAAATAAGTGGGCAGTGCCAGTACTGTGGGGAAGTGGCCAACACTTACCGTATGGTCTGGGCCTGCCAAATGAACCCAAAATTAACCCCCTTTCCCAACCCCACCAAAGAGGACTGGGAGACGACCATACTCAATAGGTCCACACTAGAGGAACAGCGAACTCTAGTCCAGCGGGCTCGGGTGGCGGCCTTGACTAATGACGTCCCGGGCTAGGGATGTCAACCAGCCAGTTGGGGATAAGAGCTATCTGGCACAGCCAGCATCAATAAAGGTTTTTACCTCTTCCCTCCTTTTCGTGATGAAGGGACGCTGGATGCGCTGAAACGCGCATGCGTTAAAGCAACGCAGCTCTGCGCGCGCCTGCTAGTATGTGGCAAGGGTGGCACCTGGCATGGCAACGCCGGCGTGACGCGATGAAATGAACGCCGGCGAGCACCCGCACCACGTTATGTCGAAATGTATTGGCGCCATGACTGTGGCATGTAGTCATATTCTCACATTACACGCATCTCATGATTATCATGTTTGCACCAGTCACATACCTTCGTCATCCACTGACGTTACGTAATACCAAATTTGGCATAGGTAAAGCTAGTGAAACGGCCGTGAGCACACCACAAGTGTGGCATGTAGTCATGTTGTTACATGACACACATGTCAAGATTACCATGCTTGGATGTGTCACTTACCTATGTGCCCCACCGCGGTGGTCTAGTGGCTAAGGTACTCGGCTGCTGACCCGCAGGTAGCGGGTTCGTATCCCGGCTGCGGCTGCTGCATTTTCGATGGAGGCGGAAATGTTGTAGGCCCATGTGCTCAGATTTGGGTGCACGTTACAGAACTCCAGATGGTCGAAATTTCCGGAGCCCTCCACTACGGCGACTCTCATAATCATATGGTGGTTTTGGGACGTTAAACCCCACATATCAATCAATCAATCATTTACCTATGTCGTCCGTTCGCGTCGCGTCTTACCGAATCGGGTACACGTGAAGCTAGCGAGACGGCCGTGAGCGCATCAATAGCGTAGCGTGTAGTCATGTTGTTACACGACACGCATCTCATGTTCTTCATGCTTGCACCAGCATTATACCTTCGTCATCCATGCACGTCCCGTACTACCAAATGTGGTATAAGTAACGTTAGCGAAACGGCCACCAGCGGATTATGAGCGTGCCATGTGGTCATGTTGTTACATTACACGCACTTCATGATTATCATGTTTGCATTTTCCCATACCTTCGTCATTCATTTACTTACCGTATTACCAAATTTGGTTCATGTGACGCTAGCGCATAATGAGCATGGCACGTAGTCATGTTCTTACATGACATGCATGTCATGATTTTCATGTTACGGTCAGTCGCTTGTGTTCGGCATGCAATCATGTCATACCATACCAGTTTTGCAACATGCCATGTGAACGAAACCACCACAGGAGCTACGGGACCATGAAACGTTATTCATGACTTTCATAGCATACATGTCATGAGTTTGATGTTATGTCTAGTCAAGTATGTTTTTCATACAGTCATGGTATGTCATGCGAAGTTTGGTATCGATACCATTATCGAAACGGCCAGCAGAGCTAAAAGTCGTAGACAAACAGACAGACAGACAGACAGACAGACAGACAGACAGACAGACAGACAGACAGACAGACAGACAGACAGACAGACAGACAGATAGATAGATACTCTCAATGTCACCGAAGTTCGCGAAGAAATGCTTCGCATCTAAAAATGTAGTAGTACTTGCTAACTTCAGGGTAATGGTTTGCCTTATATGTTACAACCCTGCTATAATTGGTGACACCCTAAGAATAAAAGTGAAGATAAAAATAAAAAAAGTAAGCACTGCCTCCAAAACTGTGGGTCACCAGTTATTCATCTGTGCAAGACAGTTTTGCTACGTGGCTTCTGTTGCATCCAGAAGAAGTCTATTGCTGCAACAGAAATAATACGCCCCATAATAATTAAAAGTATGACGTCCTTATTAGAAGAGCTATGCTTGTGAGAGAGTGATGTTCAAATCTTTGCACAAATAATGAAGGAAGTCAATGTTTTTTTTTACCGATAACAAGTGGCACTCGCTTGTGTCTTCATATAAAACCACTAATGTAAAATGCGCGAACGGAACTTGGCGTCACACAAATGAACAAATGTGATTTGATGTAAATTTTACTCGGGGTGGCGAAGGTACGGCTGTAGGTGGACCTTATATTTATTCTTAGGTTATAACCGACGATAGTAGCTGTGTTTACTAACGTCCAGGATGACAACCGTTACTGCCTTTGTCGTTACTAACAAAGCAACTGTTACTAACAATAAGCCGTAACTTTTGAACTGATATTACCGTATATATTTTGCCACATTATGTCTGAATTGCTAACGCTGGTCAAGTTAATGTGTCATTACCACAAAACTTTAGTCCTGGAAGAATACCGAAGAAAATTATTACGTCACAGTGCAAATGAGAGACTTTAGGAGTATCATACCCTTTATTTTGAAGACGAATGTTTGGCGCAAGTGAAGATTTGCGTTTCAGGGTGCATTATCAAAAATTAAAACCTAAAACGCTATATGCTGCAATCTGATTGCGTGTGTTTGAAGACGTAGCTCAAGACTTTCATTGAGTCGTATTGAAAAAATAACATTTCATATCTTGTTGTCATATAAATGCCCCAAGAAAGCGTAATGTACAACGGCCGAAGCAAGGTATCAAATCCACTATAACAGACTGGCTGCATATGAATGGTTCATTGCGTTAATACATCAGCGCTTTGAGGGCCAAACCTCATAAGCGCGAAAATGCACGCGACAGCGACGAGCGACGCGACGTAAATCGTCTTCGCGCGATCAGTCGCTAGCGCAGGCAAACCTCATTCACGCGACGGCTTCGGCAAGCGAATTCCACTGTTGCTGGCATGAGGCCGTCTAGTCGCACCAAGAAAATTGCGTATCGAGCGGTATGCAATTTAAAATAAGATATATTGTTGTGGAATGGAACGGGAATTGTTTATTATTGCCTTGCAGCACTTTTTATATGCACATGCGTAATAAACATTGCGTTATTTCTTGTTGCGCATACGTGACTCGGGCATGGTCACGTGCACCTATGTAGTCTTTGTCTTTTCCGGTTTTTCACTATTGGCTCTTTGAGCCCAGCACTTCCGGGCGATGAGCGACGGTTTCCAAATCTGGAGAACCGAGTGATCGCGCGAAAACAAGCCCGCGGCACGTCGCGTGAACGCCCTGTTTCGTCGCTCATAATAGCGTCGCGCGTCGCTGTCGCGTGCATTTTCGCGCTTATGAGGTTCGCCCTTGAAGGTAATAATCATTTCTAGTGTTTTATGTACCAAAAGCACGATTATGATACATGTCGTATAGTGAGGGACTCCGAAATAATTTTGGCCATCTGGTTAAGGTCGTTCCGCATGGTATTAAGTTTGTTTCACTTGTCTACTGAAACGCGTGTATCACTTGTTTATGGTTCATTAACTTCTATACTTTTCCGTTTTGACCATAGCGGAATGACGCTTATATATCCAGGATGCGTAATTAAACAAAAATCTTTTCTTGATCCGCGGACATCTTCTGCGTCATTTTTCCAGTCAGAGATGATATGTCGAGACGTTTTCATTGATAATACAATAGGTATCACCTACTTTTTGAAATAGGCTAACGGTCGGGTAGCAAAAAATAGTAACGATGCAAGAAAGTAACGGCTGCAGTGGCTACCTATTAGATTGAATTTGCTGTTTGCTAACGTAGGTAGTGAAAATGTTGCAAAAGGTTAGCAACGGTTCAAGAAAAGTTGTAAGTGCTGCAGTTACTACCTATTTACTTGCACTTGCTGCCCTTTTACTCACTATTTTAAGAGTGAATAGTTAAAAACAAAGTTTTAATCAAAGGCTAAGCAATCGCGATGTTTTATAAAGGACATTTCTACCCACAATGATATTGCGCAGTTGCGATAATGAAAGAATTTATCACTGCTTTTCACTATTACAAAACATATCTTTTAGCGCCCTCTGCTCACTCCATTACATCTAAGTGTAGCCCTTGCACTGCATGGAGAGGCATGCTCGTAAAATTTGTCTGCGATGACACACCCCGTCACGTGTTTTAGTGTTCCGCACCTGCTCGCGTTCTCTGCTGCGCGCGAAGTTGTGAGGCGCGTTTCATGTTTGGTGAACGTCTTGAATGCAGTTTTCTACGGGCGGCGGAATGATGGGGATCACAATAAACGCCGAGTGCTCATGTCGGTACTTGCGAAAGAGATGTGCTACAGTGCGAGGATGCAGTCACAACAAGCAACTATACCCGTAGTCGGAGACAACATAAGAATACATATAAGTTCCGCCCACGAAGCCGCATTGCCTTTATTTTCCATGCCTCCGCGCTACTAAAGAAGTAGTTTCCAAACAAGGGCAATAATTTTCCACATACAACCGTTCTTTTGCAATTCTTCAATATTGAGATAAAGGAACCAAAGCTCGAGAAGAAAACTTGTGAGGACACGGAGTTCAGCTTAGAAATATATCTGTTGTTTAAATCCCACCCCCTACCGCGCTCATCTCGGAGTCCATGAAGAAGCCATGCAAATCTCTCGAAGGCGACGTGTCTGTGTGGTACCTATAGTGGTACTAAAACAAACAAAGCCACAGATAAATTGAAGCTTAAAAGAAAAGAATCCTTCTTTTACGCTTTCAAAAAAAAAACAATACAGGGTACAGTTTTGTAAGGTCGTTTGCAATTTTCATGTTGTTTTACGGAACTTTCGCTGCCAGGTTTCTTTGCCATCTGGTATAACTATGGCAACAATGACTAAAAGCGAAGAATTGAGAAGTGATCAGAGATTAAGTTCGTGAATTTTGGTTATTGTGCGGCCGTAAATACCGAGTGTGCGTCTCGCGTTTCGGTGCTTGTCATCGTGCTTGAGGCAAACGCCAATGTTTCATTTGACGTCTTCTGTTAACGAAACGAAAACGCGTAGCCCACATCCTGTTTACCATTAGGAGTCATTGCATACAAGGCGATGTTACGCGGCTAAATTGCGGCGACTAGAAGCTGTACCGGAACTTTTATATTCTTGGTTTGACAACTAGCACTCGATGGTTTGCAATGGCCCCCGTCAGCCTTTGAATGTTCAATGTTTTCGAAACATGACCCAGTTTTTCTGGAACAGGGGCCACTGCCTTCTATAAATGTGTCTGTACGAAGGTGTGTGTGTCCTGGCAAGAAAGTTTTATCTCTCCAGTGAATGGGAGGGAATTGCGTGCCAGACTTTGCTTTCACAGGAAAGTGCAATGCATCCTTCATGTTTTATTTCACGGGACAATAATATGAACAAGCTATCACTGTGTATTATACATGCACACAATACAGGCGAAATGAACAAAAAAAGAAAACGTAAGACAAAACTAAGACTTCCTAATAAGATATCATTGGGTAACGTACAAAGCCTTAAAAAACAGAGATCTTCCTTCTTTTTTTTCGCTGAGTAATACTTCTAGCGGTGTCGCCTCAGTAACGATCACGATCAATGCAACTGATCGTACTTGATCGTTATCGCTGCACCGATAACGATAGATGCAGCGGTATTAAATAGCGTGTGTCATGTGGTTTTAAGAACCTCTTACGGTGTTTTTCATGCAAAGCGTTCGTGCATCGAGCGTGAGACAAGTGCTTACGCAACGGGCACTTCATCGTGGCACATAAATAATCATACACCCACCGGATGACCTCAATTCACTTAACATTGCATATGCGCCCAACTTGGTTTGTTTATTTCGTACTGTGTTGCGTAGCAGGTTCTGTTGGACGCTTTTTTCTCACGCCTTCACCGCACTCGCATCACTGCACAGCTCATATCGCACATCACCAAGGTTCCCACGTTGCGACACCCAAGTAACACACTTGCACATGCACATGTGGCAACGCTGATGCCACGGCTTTTGCGGGCAATTATTCACAGACGCTCACAATCCACAAAACACAGACGCACCAATCCAGACTTCACTTTGACCCAAATGCACACGAATGACCGCGACGACAATAGTCGAGAGTGGTCACCCTCAGATGATATGCTTGGTGCATCCGAGCGACTGATGAAGTAGACGCAGAGTGACTGCTTCACACTACCGAAATGATGGAACGCGACGAAGCTCCGCCGCTTCGGTGCACTTCAAACGCTGCCAAATCAGAAACGTCAGCATAGAATGGCAGCCAGCGAAGATGATGCTGAGAACGAGTCGATGAAATTGCTTCTTGATGCAGCAAACACCACAAAACTGAATGGACGTCTCCCGCTCTCGGTGCAGTGGCATATCGCCTCTCGTCGCTAACGGCGCCACTGGTTCATCATCATTGTTACGTCACAACAAAGAGCAGCCACAGATGAACGTGCATAATACAAAAGGACTGCGGTACACTCTACCTTTTATTCTTAGCTTGTCACCGACTGTATTAACCCATGTGTTCTTCTAGATAAAAACAAGGGCAATGGTTCGAAATACTGTGCTCGCTGGATTTCATGCATCAGTATTCCTGCGGCCCGGTTCCCTTTTTGAGCCTGCAGTGCTTACTACTATTGCTGTTATAAGGGAGTACAAAAGATTGCTGGTCTCAAGAAACTATCAGACAATCTTCGCTTAGTATCACCATGAACTACTTTAGTCTCGTGTTGGAAATTTGGATGTATGCCATAGCTTAAACTTTGCATCAGTGATACAAAAACTAAATATCTGATGTACTCTTCAGCTGCTATTTATGGTGACAAACTCGAAACAAATCAGAGGCTGATAATATAGGCACACTTCGTAAGTGGCCAAGAAGATGTAATGGTACGTAGCACGGTCAGTGGCGAAATTCTAAATTCTCATGTTTTTATTTGCACAATCGCATCGTCTCATACACGTCTCATCACATGACGCGAAGACGCATTAATCGGCTAGTCCAGCAGCTAAAGAGGTCGTCATGAATGTCATTGCTGTGTTGGGGGCTGGCTGGTCCCGACGAAGCAGAAGAAGAAGGCCGACGGAGACGTACGCGGCCAGTGGGGACGCCGACCAGCCCGGAAACGCGGGTTGGCGCAAAACGCCGAAGGAAAGAACAACAACCACACTCCACGGTTACCCAACACACACTGTCTTTATTTTTCAGTCGCCTTGAAATCCTAGATGCTAGAGCGGCGCCCCCTGGCATCCTCACATGTCAATCCGAAACCGAAACCCAGAACACAACAGTCATCACAAAGAAAAGGCCGATATTTAGGTTTGCGCCAATGTGTTTGCACTCGTCAACCACTCTGGACAGTTACGCCAAAAAAAGGCACCATACACAGACCACCCAACGCAAACATAGCAAGATCAATGCTTACAGTCCATGGATAAACAGACGTTCGAAAGTCAAAGATACTTCAACCGTAAAGCTCGCGTCTCTCGTGTGAAACAAGGCGATGCGACAAAGCACTTTGTCATTTCTCGCGAGTAAAAAAATGGACAGTTTTCGAGAGTGACGAAATGCGCCACCTTCTCTAGCCCTTTAAATGTGCAAGGGTTAGAAAGCGACTTTGTAAATGTTAGCTGACTTCCACCGTTAGGCAGGTCGAAATAGTCAATAAAGTTCCGAGGAAAATCTTCCATGGAAGTTATCTACATTCTCGCTTGAAGACTACGTGAAATGTTGCAAAATATTCGAGGATGTTGATTCATCAACATTTCCGGCGAGCAGGATGGTGACAGTGTTTCCATGCCGACTTTTTTCGCTGGATTTTCCCGAGAAGCCGGTTTCCTCAAGACAGTCGAGTGTGCCCTGAATGCCTGCTGAGTAGCCTCTAAAGGTACAGATGGTCCAATATCACCTGTGACTATGGCCAACCTAGATTCCTTGCTACATAGTTGTTCCACCGGATCATTCTCCTGACTTTGCATGGCAGGGATCACCTTGTCGTGGTGACAGGGTCGCCGAAAGAGCGTCTTCACTTCTAGAGGATTCATCTCGTCTTGAAGTGTCAGTGCTCTAGTTCTGACGACGTGCTCTCTGTGCCTGCTGAGGAAACACTTGTACCACATCCGGCTACCTGGTGGGTCCCGACTTTCTTTTTCGGGACTGCTTCGCTGCATTTCGAACCTTCATATGAGCGGAATAGGCAATCGTTGTTGTAGTGTCGAAGCATGTCTTTCAAGGCGCCCTCGAATTGGCATCCTTGGGCTTCGTTCCAGCAGTAAACCTTCATCAAAACAGAAGAAAGAAGATAGTGCCTATGTAAGATTCACGTTAACCTTTTGTATCAATGATTGAAGCCAACCACCTACCTTATTATTCGGTGTATAGAAACGCATTGTACAAATAACCTTTTGTGTCTAGCAATGCTCAAACACCTATGCTTTATAGTAGGATTTCGCTCTTTGCCACGAGAAGCGCCAGCAGAGATCAGGCTTAGAAAGAAGAAAAAAAAAAGCGTGTCTACAGTTAAAAAAGTCTTGTCCCAACAGCGATCCCTAAGTGTGCATATTTGGCTGTCTTCCCGTAAGATAGTGAACAATGTGCCACGGGAACGATTCGATAGTGTCTTGTACAATGCATCCTTGGATAGAATAAAAATGAAGCAACACTCGGCATCAACGCTGTGCGGTGAGCAATTATGCGAGTTTGGCAAAAGTGACATATTTAGAGGCTTATTTTTTTCTTTATATTTGAGTAAAACCACGGGAAGACGTAGGCTTAGCTTCATTACTCCCATTCAAATCAGTATTGTTAGAATTTTTCGTGAAAAACGGCTGACGCTGCTTTCTCACCTGCAAGGCCTTTGCTGTTCCGATGGGCATATCGTAACTGGCACATCGCGCTTTTTCGAACGGCTTGTCATCCAACGGGCAACGCCCACCGCCGCCTTGGGAATTAACCGCGAGGCACCATTCGCATAGAAAGTGCGCGCATGGCAACCGCATGGTCCTCTTCGGAATCATGAGGCACAGTCCACACAAGCGGGAAATGGGTACTTCGTCGACAAAGCGAGTCGGTTGCCAGTTTACGCCTTTGATGGGGACGTCGCGAAAACGGTGCACTCGGATGAGATCTGCCATGGTGATGTGAATTCAGTCGCGAATACTTCACGGACACACGAGAGAATGCACTGGTCGCATAATGCACCATTGCTGCATATATATATATATATATATATATATATATATATATATATATATATATATATATATATATATATATATATATATATATATATATATATATATATATATATGCACCATTGCTGCATATATAACAACTAAGAAAGATAACGAAAGGAATCGTCTTCTGCTATCGCATGTAACACGAGCCTCAAATCAAGCCGTTCGACTTTGGAACTTGGGTGATTGCAGTAAAGTATTACCATGATAACGTTGAAGAGAGCTCGTTTCGTAGAAATTTTGATGTCGGGGCCGGCAGAATTTTCGGTTGGCAGCTTGAAAGCAGCAATAGCCGTGATCACAAATTCTTGAAGTAAAGGTAGGAACCGGAGGGTGTTTGCACGAAGTGAAGGGAGGCCAGTGATTAGGAAGGCGATTGTGTTTGTGTGGGTGCTTGTTCCTACGTGCCACGCCTACTTTATTTCTTTCAATGCCTGTGCCAACGTCCGCCTTTTAATGGGATTTGGTTGACTGATAGAAAACTTTATTGAACAGTCAGAAATTTCCTTTCGTTTGTCAATTGGCTTCAGCACCTTGGTAAAAGAAAAAGAAAAACAAAGGCAGATCCCACGTACACCGGGAATCGATGATATGCGAAGCACGAATGAGGAAGGTTGATATGCCACTTTCAAATCATCAACAAGGTGAGAGGTGGAGGTAAATTATGCCATACACGACTTCCGTGGCATGATTACGTTTGGATGTGTCGTTTACCTTCTTCATCTAATCACGTCACGTGATGCTAAATTTATTATACGTGGAGCTAGCTACGAGCACGCTACGAGCACGCAACTAGCTATGAGGCCGCGAGCACGCAACGAGCGTAGTATGTTGTCATGTTCTTACATAACACGCGTCTCATGATTATCATGTTTGCACGAGTCATATACCTTCGTCATCTATTGACGTCACATAACACCAAATTTGATACATGTGGATCTAAAGAAACGGCCTCGTGTGAATCAGGAAAGGCCCAGTATACTCTAACGTAACAATGACGCGCGCGCACAATGGGAACAGCCACGCTACGTTAGCAAAACGCGAGCGCTCCATAGTCTGACGCCAAGCGCGACCAGCGCGACCAGCGTCCGTCCTTGCGGCCCGACGGCAACCGGCGCGAAATGCGACATGCTGCATTTGGCGCCAACGCGCTAGTTAGACAGCACTGCGCCTGTCTCTTTTCGAGACGGAGGGACGGTGGTGGTGGTGGTGGTAAAAAACATTTATTTCAGAAAAAGTATACTAGAGAGTGCCGACCTGGCCCATCGGCGTGCTAGAGTGGCAAGACCCTATTCCGGGACGCCAGTGGAGCTGGAAGCTGCCCGTGCGCGCTACACCAAGGAGCGTTGTGCAGCCAAGGTAGAGCAGCCAAGCAGGTGCTCCTCCCAAGCCTCTCTAGTTGGGATAGGAAAAGGGGGTGAGAAAGGGACGGGATTAACTGGGCACGATGCTACGACGTGATATGTGTCGGCGAGGACATGACAGGTCGAGCAGGTGCCATTGATTTCCGGCAAAAAGTGCCTGGCGACCGCCGGACTCATAAAGGTGTTTGTCTGCAGGCGGCGTAGCAGTCGTTCGTCCGCTTTCTCCAAACCGCGTGCGGGGTCCGGGTAGAGGCGGCGCGAAGCCCGGTAATAAGCCAAAATTTCGCGAAAGCGCGTCAGGTTGGTATTGCCAGATTCCGTCTCGGGACATGGAGGGGCAACGGCCCGGACAGGAGAAGCGCGGGCAGCGGCATTTACCGCCTCGTTGCCGGGCAGGCCCGAGTGGCCTGGGGTCCAGACTATACGAATGGGATGAGGGTTAAAGCGCCAAGAGGCTGCCTGTAGCAGGCTAGCCGCCAGCGGGGCAATGGAACCCTGAAGGTACTGAGAACAGGCCGAGCGCGAGTCCGTCAGGATGGTGCATGAGGCAGGGTGAGAGGCGGCCAAAGCTATGGCAACCTCTTCAGCGTGCGTTACTGTGTCTGCTCGAAAGGAGAGGCCATCTACGTGTTTGCCCTCTGTAATCACGGCAGCTGTGCAGTGACCCGAGGGGGAGGGACCCGAGACGTCCACGTAGAAAACACCAGGACGATCGGAGTGTCGCGTATGAAGGGCCGCGGCGCGTGCTAGTCTACGGCCAGGATGGAGGTCGGAGGAGGAGGAGGAGGAATAAATGAGGAAGGACAAGGAGGTTAGCCAGTTCTCAGACCGGCTGGCTACCCTGTACTGGGGAAGGGGGTAAGGGGAATAAAAGATGAGAGAAAAGAGACGTTGTAAAAAAAAAGAGAGAGAGAAAGTCATCAGACGATCCACGACGCTGTTTACAGTCTGTCTCTAAGACCACTTGTCCGCAGAAAGCGCAACAACGCTCTCAATGCCTTGCGTGCAGAGGACGGTCTCGGCCAGTGTCCTAATACCCTTTCTTCCGACAATTGGCGATTGTCTATTCTATCTAAAGCTTTTGACAGTTCTTTTCTTGGCACGCTGAAGCGGGGACACTCGCAGAGAAGATGGGAGAAAGTCTCTGCGCAGCCACAGTTGTCACATGTCGGGCTTCTGGCCATTCCGATTCGAAACGAATAAGCATTCGTAAAGGCCACCCCAATCCACAGACGGCACAAAAGTGTCTCCTCTGCTCTGGTTATTCCTGATGGAAGACGGAGCTGTAGGTGTGGGTCCAAATTATGAAGGCGGACGTTGGTGAATGCCGGTGAATTCCACTGAGCAAGTGTCAGTTCTCGTGCAAGTGATCGAAGCCTTGCAGCGGCGTCCATTCTTGATAATGGTATAGCTACACAAGGGGCATCGTCATGAGCAGTTCGGGCTGCTTCATCTGCACGGTCGTTTCCATCAATGCTGCAGTGGCCTGGTATCCATTGATATGCTATGTCATGTTGTTTCTCTATAGCCCGGTGATGGAGCAGTCGTATTTCAGCAATTAGCTGTTCGTTTGGTCCATGACGATATGGCGAGGCAATTCCCTGGAGAGCTGCTTTGGAGTCGGAGAATATTGACCATGTCTGTTGCGGTTCTTCAACTAGGAACTCCAGAGCGGCACGAATGGCGGCGAGTTCTGCCGCCGTGGATGATGTCAGATGCGAGGTCCTGAACTTTATCGTGATGGATTTCTCCGGAATTACCACTGCGCCTGTCGAACTTGTTGAAGTGACCGACCCATCCGTGTAAATGTGAATCCGTCCACTGTGTTTCTCATGCAGAAACAGTAATGTTGTTTGTTTTAGGGTCAAATTTGACAAATGTTTCTTCTTTTGCATTCCGGGGATGGTTATCAGGGCTTCCAGTGGATGTAGACACCACAATGGTAACGACGGTCTTGCTGCGTGCGTGAAGTTCGTGGGAATCACCGTGCGATGTGGGGCAATAATAGAGCAGAACGCAGAGCATGGCCTGGAAAGTGGAAGGGAGGCAAGGTGATGCGATTGAATCCGGGTGGCATGTCTTATGTGCGTTCTTAAAGCATCGACACGAATGTAGGTTGTGATAGGGTGTTCATGAGCGATTGCGACAGTCGCTGCTGAGGATGCGCATCTCGGCAGCCCGAGGCATATTCTCAGTGCTTGAGCTTGTAATGACTGTAGAACGTGAACGTTTGTTATGCGGGCCTTGCCAAGCACAGGTAGGCTGTAGCGCATGAAGCCAAGAAAAAGTGCAGCATACAGTTGAAGCATGGCTCGTACCGATGCACCCCATGATTTTCCCGCAAGAAACCTTAGGACGTGGGTGATCATGGTCAGTTTCTTCTTCATGTAAGCGATATGAGGGCTCCAAGACAAATCACGATCTATTATTACTCCCAGGAAACGGTGAGTCTTTTGATAGCTAATTGTGTGTCCATTAATTCTGATGTGATATGGCGTCATTGTCTTGCGCGTAAACGCAACTAGTGAGCATTTCTCATATGACAGCTCCAGTCCTCGTCCTTGAAGGTAATTTGACGTCAGTGTAGCCGCTGTCTGAAGCCTGGCTCGTACGTGTAGACGCGTGACCCCTGATGCCCAGATGCAGATGTCGTCCGCGTATATCGACAGATGTACGGAGTGTGGCAGGACGTCAATGAGGCCGACGAGCGCAAGGTTGAAAAGTATAGGGCTTAGGACCCCACCTTGAGGTACGCCGCGATAAGTATGATGTTGCCTTGTTGCGCCATCTTCTGTGTGAACGAAGAAGGTTCTGTCTTTCAAATAGCTGTAGACCCATTGGTAAACGCGGCCTCCCAATCCAATGCTTCCCAAGGCGTCCAGGATGGTTTCATGTAATACATTGTTGTATGCAGCCTTAATATCCAAGAAAAGTGCCGCTGATAATCTCTTTAGGCTCTTCTGTTGTTGTACAGACGTGACAAGATCAACAACATTGTCTATGGAAGATCGTCCACGTCGAAAGCCGGTCAAATTCTCGGGGTATATATTGTTATGTTCCAAGTACCACTCCAGGCGAGTCAGCACCATTCTCTCCATCACCTTTCCAAAACAGCTGGCAAGCGCGATGGGGCGATAGGAGGCCATGTCCAGAGGCGATTTGTCTGGTTTGAGCAGGGGAACAAGACGGCTGCACTTCCACGAAGGAGGAACCGAACCGTTGCTCCACGAGTCATTGTATACAGCTAGAAGGGCACGCCGAGCTGTTCGTCCTAGGTTAGCAAGGGCCATGTAAGTGACTCCATCGGGTCCAGGCGATGACGAGCGCTTGCATGCTGCCAATGCTGCCTGAAGCTCCTCTAGAGAAAACATATTGTCCATCCGAGTGTCTCTGGACACCGGCGCGTTTCGTAGGTTACTCATGTTGATCCCGGACCCCTTTTTTGCAACCCTGGCACAGAAGTCTTCCGCTACATCGATTTCACGCCGGCCTTGGTGGAGAGCAAGGCATTTGAACGGACAATTCTGTTGTGGCAATGCTCGTAGGCCGCGGATTATTCTCCATATTTGCGAAAGAGGTTTGTGGGGATCGAGCGACTCGCATAGTGACTTCCATCGTTGCGACTGTAGTGCATTGATTCGACGTTGAATCTTCTTTTGTAGACGTCTCGCTTCCCTCAAGTCGTAGATGGATTTCGTGCGCCTATAACATCGTTCGGCGCGACGACGGATTGCGCGAAGTCGCTCCAACTCCACCTCATATTTGCAAAAATCTGGCAAAGGTCTACAATTAAACGTTGCCTCTTGAATAGCGGCCTTCATTATACCTTCTAGGCTTTCAAGAGAGCCTTCTTGGTTTCTCTCGCATTGCTTCTCTGTGGATGATCTGTACTTTGACCAGTCTATCCGGGAAGTGGGCGCGATTTGCGACTTGCTTAGCCCCTTGATTTTTATATAGGTGGGGATGTGATCACTGCCATGCGTTTCATTGTCCGCAAACCACTGCACCTTGGTGTTCAGGCTACTCGACACAAAAGTTAGGTCGAGACAGCTACTATATGTCAGACCCCGTAAAAACGTGGGAGCGCCGTCATTTAAACAATGTAGTTGGTGGTCAGATGCAAAGGAGGACACATCTCTTCCCCGACGGTCCATCTTCTGGCTTCCCCACAGGGGGTGATGAGCGTTAAAATCACCGGTAATAATCCATGGCCCAGGTGTCACTGATATAATGGCGCTTAATCTTGCTGGGTCGAAGCGGCCTGAAGGCGAAATATATACTGCCACTAGCGTGAAGTTCACGTTCTTACGCTTAACTGTCAGGCACACGTATTGGTTGCTGTCGTCCGGTGTTACTGGATGCTCAATATATGTGAGTTCGCACCTGATGTAAACAATGACCTTACTGGTTTCCTTACGGCTTGCAGATCTTAAAGCCTCGTATTTAGAAAGTCTTATAGCATTGTGAAGACGTGGTTCACAAATTACGATAATTGGAAACTGATTCTTGAAAACATATGGTCGAAAATCCGAAATGCGGGGTTTAAGACCTCGGGCATTCCATTGGAAAATTGATGCCTCTTTCACTTGTTTACGGAAGGGCTGCAGGGAAAGAGCCATGGTGCTTCTGTAGATTTGATAGCACTGGATTCAAAGCGTCCAATATTTGAAGAGCGCTGTGGGCAGCCGGAGTCTGAATATTATTCAGGAGTACTCGAATTGTCTTCATGAGGGTCTTAATCACGTCTATTATTTCGTTATCTTGACTGTCGTGACTTACTCGCTCTGAAGTAGCTTTCAGTGGGCGATGCTGCCGTTCTACTGGCGGTGTCACTGACGGCAGCGCTGGCCACGCGTCAGGGTCAATGTTTCTGGCGTCTTTCTGAGGATGCTTGTTGTTGGCACTTGTTGATGCTTGTGGTGGTGAGTGCGTGATATTGGGTAGCGTTGTATCCCTGGCCTTGGCAGAGGATGTCCTAGGAGTTTTCCTATGGCGCGGATGGAGGTCGGGGTTCATATTACGGGGTAGAGGTTCCACCCATAGCTTTTGACGCCAGAGCTGTGGTACCGGCTGTAGAGGGTCTTGGTCAGATATCGGGTTAAGGCCAAGTCTGTGTAGAAGACGGCGGCCTGAAGGCGTCTGCGACAGTCGATTGATTTGGTTAACGCGATGAGCTTCGTGCATCTCTGCAAAGGTGTTGTGTACCCCCAGAGCCACGAATCGGCTGTTGGAAGTTGCAATAGGTAGGTCCAGAGCGCGTTTGTATACTGAACGAAGAAGGACGTCCAGCTGGTGCTCGTGTCGACGACGCAGGCGAAGGTAAGGCAAGGCGTAGAGGACGCGACTGGTCACAAACGCGTGGGCCAATCGGAGGGACTGAGACCCGGGGAGGCCGCCGCGCTTGGTAGAAACTCGCCGTATCATGCGGCTCACCTGTTCGCTGGTGCGTCTGAGGTCTGCTATTGTGCCCTTTGGATCCAAGGACGATGTGAGGTGAAGGCCAAGAACCCGAATGTTTTGCACTGATGGGACGGGCCCGGACGGAAGAAAAATTTTAGGCGGCGGTAGCGGAGAGACTGAAAGAAGAGCCGATTTAGCTGCAGAGCACTCCAGGCCGCATGAACCTGCGTAGGTGTCCACCAGAAGGGCAGCCTTTTGCAGGCGTTCTTCGATTTGCGCTAAGGAGCCGGTGTTGGTCCAGATTGTGATATCGTCCGCATATAGTGCGTGTTGTATTCCCTCGACCTCGCTTAGAAGAGAAGGGAGGTTCATCATCGCCAGGTTAAAAAGCAGAGGAGACAGGACTGCCCCTTGAGGTGTACCCCGCGTGCCTAATAAGTACGGGCCGTGTTCGGTAGAATTAAGGCGAATGAACGCGGTGCGATGTGATAGAAAGGCGCGAATGTAGTTGAAAGTCTTCTGCCCGTAGTTTGTGGTAGAGAGGTTAGTGACTATAGTGCTGTGTTTGACGTGTTCGAACGCCCCGCGGAGATCGAGAGCGAGCACGGCTTTATCGTTATGGCGCATAGTTGTCGGCTCTATGATATCGTGTTGAAGCTGGAGCAGGACGTCCTGCGCCGACAGATGGGGGCGGAAGCCAAACATTGTGTCGGCAAAGGTCCTCCTGGCCTCCAAGTAGGCGGAAAGGCGTTCGCGAACCATGGTTTGCATGAGTTTGCCTGCGCAAGACGTAAGTGAGATGGGTCTCAGTGCCTCAATACTAACGGACTTTGCCGATTTGGGAATGAATGTCACGACCGATGTGGTCCATTCCGTTGGAAGCGGAGAGCCGTCCCATATCGAATTTATAAGGTGGAGTAGTGAGAGGTGTGCTTGGTCGGGAAGATTTGCCAGGAGCGATACTGTGATTCCGTCGCGTCCAGGGGCCGTGCCCCGTCGCATTTTCGTGTGTGCAAATCGTAAATCAGAAAGCGTGTATGGGGCGTCGAGGTCGGTGTTAGGGGCGCCGGAATACGTATATGCTGGGCCTGCGGGATCATTTGTGCGGCAGATGTAGCGGTCACAAAGTTCTCGCGCGAGTTTATCCGTAGTGCCCTGAAAGGCATGCAGAACACGGTGGAGCTGGCGTTGCGTTTCTCCCCTGGTGGTGGAGGGATCGAGAAGGCTTCTAAAGAGTCGCCACACAGTCTTAGAGCTCATCTGGTTTGCAGCCTTCGAACAGGTGTCTGCCCAGTTAGCATCGGAAAGTTGTGCGGAGTATGCGGCCGCCTCTGCAGTGAGCATCTCAATGCGAGCGCGAAGTTTCCGATTAAGTTTGTTGCGTTTCCAGCGCCTTATGAGCCCGCGGCGAGCGTGCCAAAGATGTAGGAGATGTGGATCGATTGCAGGAGTCAAATTAGAGGTTGCAAGGGTGCGAGTGTTCGCTTGTTTCATATGGAGAGCGTATGATGCCCACGCTGCATATTCGGTCGAGGAGAGGCCGGCGGGGAATGGTTGCATTCTGAACTGAGTCCAATCGGTGAGACGGGCTTGGCCCCAGTGTTGGCGCATTTTCTGCCGCGGTGTGAACGAAATGCGGAGTAAAAAGTGATCGCTGCCTAGGGTTTCGCCTAAATTCTCCCATGTAGCATCGCGGATGTGACGGGTGAGGGAGAGGTCGGGGCATGTGTCTCGCGTGACCGAGTTGCCGGAACGTGTGGGTTGTGCCGGATCGGTAAGAAGCGTCAGGCTCAGCGAGGAAATGAGCTCCTTGAGCTCTCTGCCCCGGGCCTTCTCGTAGTGGTAACCCCAGTGAGGGCTGGGGGCATTAATGTCCCCGACAATCACCAGTGGTTGTCGGGCCGCTATATGCAGCGCCCGATAGAAGAGATGCGCAAACGAAGCCCTTGCAAGGCGAGGGGGACAGTACACGTTTAAGATATGTATTGATGGTTGGCCCCTCCGCTGAGACAGCACTGATATCATGCAGTAGTCGTAAGGAAGATCCAGATCGAGGTCAATCTGTACCGCCGTGTAAGCTTTATGCACGAGGAGGCATGTGGTGGTGCCGCCTACATAGGAGCAGTATCCAGAAAGGGATGGAGCAGGGCCAGATTCTTGGAGCGCCAAGACGGCTGGCTGAGAGCCAAGTGAGCTGAGGAAAAGGGAAAGATGTGAACGCTTTCGCCTGTTCCCGAAGCCTCCAGGGTTCCACTGTATGATCTCGAATTTAGACGCAATGTTTGAACGGAACGTACGATTGGTAGCCATCGTCACTGTCTTAGGTTTTGTATTTGGTCCTCCATGTCCCGCTCGGATTCCTCAGAGGCAGGGAGGGGCACGGAGGCCGGATTGTCCGACGGCGGGGTGGTGGTAGCCACCTTACGACGACGCCGTGGAGCTGTACCCTCACTGCTCACCGAGCAGGAGCGGGAACGCGATCCCTTGGGTTGAAACTGGGTGATTGCCCAGGCTTGAATAGCCTGGGTAACCTCTACTACTATGCGTTGGACCGAGAAGCTGGTGAGGAGGTGATTAATCGAAGCTTCGACGCGCGTGAGGCGTTCCTCTACGCGCGGGGTGCGCTCTTCACTAGGGAGAGTTTGGTTAGCGGGCAAGATAACCTGAGGTGCCCCAGGAGCCTCAAGAGCTTCTGCAGTAGATGTGGCACCGGTTCTGAGTGCTGGAGTACAAATGGTTGCTTGAACCGGCGGTTTAATGGGAGTGAACTTAGCGCGAGGACTAAGCTTGGACGTAGCTGGCGTAGCCGCCTGGACAGAGGAGGCAATACCAGATGGCCTTGCAGTACACTGTTGTTGGGGTTGAAGTCGCTTATTTAAGAGTTCCAGTTGTTTAGTTAAAAGAGAATTTTGCTTTTGAAGTGCCGCAACTTGCTGGCGAAGGGCCGCAAGTTCGGGAGAAGGAGGATCGACAGAAGGGGGTGAGAGAGGCTTAGAAGCAGCTTTCCCTGCCCAACTGCTCACCTGAGGTACCGCCGCTGGTGCTTCGAGCGGTGGGAATGCCTGAGTGTCGGCGTGGAGTGGTGGAGCCGACTGATGCAGGTTGGTGCCGCTGTCTGGCTGTGACGAACATGAGGTGGTCCCTCGAGGAGATGTTGAGGGCTGCTTGCGTTTCCGATATTTTCGATATTTTGCTGTGCAGCCACTGGTCCCAGTCTCATGGGCGCCGTGGCAGAGGAGGCACTTGGGGTGGCAGTCGTGGGCATTGAGACCTGCAGGTGCGGGGGTTCCACATTTGGCACACTGCGTTGGAGCGGGGTGAGGACACTGAGGTGGTCGATGGCCGATGCTACCACACTTGGTGCAAACCGGGACCGTTTTCTTGTAGGCGCGGATGTACGTCGCCACGCAGTGGTAGAAGAGGAAGCGGGGTAACTTCGTGCCCTCGAAAGTCACCACCGCCGCCGCGGAATCTCCGAGTTTGCGGACCGCAAGGATAGTACCTCGAGGCCAATACAGTTCAGACTTTATCTTTTCCGGGCTTTCAGCAGGGTTTACGTTGATGACGCCCCTGCATGTATCCCCTGGTGCCTTGGCGTGGCCTCGAACGGGCAGCTGCTGATCCCCCACTTGCAGCTGGAAGTCCCCGAGGAGTCGCTGTGCCATAGGCAAAATGGTGGTGCTACAGACTAAGATGTTCTGTTCCCAGATTGGCCACACTTGAATTTGCGTGGTAGTCCGGTCGCCGAGGTAGCTGCGGATGGCGTCGCCTGCGCGATCGGCCGGGACGAATGTGCGTAGCTCACAGGGAACGCGAGGTCTCACTACAACGATGTAGTCGTCGCGAGAGAGGCGAGGAGTTTGACGCGGACGCCACTTGCGTTGCTTCGCTGGCTGCGAGGACGGAGCAGAGGTAGGCACACCACCGGAGGGATGGCGCGCCGGCGTTCCTTGCAGGGCTGGGGAATGGTGGCCCGCTGTGGCGTCTCGTTGTTGTTGAGACGCAGGCTTCGATTTCGCTTGCTTGCGTTGCCACAGTCTCACCATGTCGTCGAGGTATTCATCTTCTGATGGCATAGTGTTTTCGGAGGATGAAATCTCCATGGACAGCATTTGGCTTGAGGTAGGATCATAGCCCGTAACCACGTTAGCGGCCGCCATCGCCGGGCTGAGAGCCCTTAGCGAGGCGGCGTTGTAGCCGGGAGTGAAGGACGTCCCTCAAGTTGTCAAAACTGGACCCACCTGGACGAAGGTGTTGTCTAGGCGAAGCGGAGAACTTGGCGGTGACGATAAATCCAAGTTTCAGGGGTACCAAGGTGGATGTCCGCAGAAATAGCAGGAAATCTACGGAGGCGATGTGGAGTGCGTCCGTCACCATCGAGCGCTCGCAGCGCCCCCCCCTCCCCCGGAGGGACGCCGGACGCGCTGAAACGCGAGAGCGTCAAAGCATCACAGCGCGCGCCTGCGAGTATATAGCAGGACTGGCGCCTGACGTGGCAACGCCGGCACATACGCGCGCCGGGTCCCGTCGAAGCGTATGAGCGCCTCGACTGTGGCTTGTACTCATGTTCTCACACGACACGCATCTCATGATTACCATGTTTGCACCGGTCACATACTTTGGTCTTCCATTAACGTCACGTAATACCTAATTCGGTGTATATGAAGCTAGCGAAATGGTTGCGAGCATATCATGAGCACGGCATGTAGTCATGCTTTTAACTGACACGCATCTCATGATTATCATGTTTGCACCAATCAGATGCATTCGTCATCCATTCACGTACCGTAATGCCAAATTTGGCATATGTGACGCTAGCGAAATGACCTTGAGCGCATTGTGAGCGTGGCATGTAGTCATGTTGTTACATGACACGCATGTCATGATTTTCATGTTAGAGTCTGTCTTTTGTGTTCGCCATGCAATCATGTCATACCATACCAGTTTTCCAACATGTAATGTGAACGAAACCACCGCAAGAGCAGCAAGACCATGAAATATATATCATGACATTCATGATATACATGTTATTATTTTCATGTTGTGACTAGTCAAATATGCTCATCATATAGTGATGTTATGCCATATCAAGTTTCGCATTAATACGATTATCGAAACGGCCAGGAGAGTTAAAGTCGTAGGCGGCTGGTTAGATAGATAGATAGATAGATAGATAGATAGATAGATAGTGTCACGGGGTCGTGACGTGGCCGAAGACAGGAGACTTCGCGTTGGGATTTAACTATTTATTTGGGCGCACCTGTGCCTGGTAAACGGAAAGTCCAATTACAGCAGCAGTCTCGCACAGATAGCAGTCTCGGACTGATAGCGGCGAACGGAGCGTCGGCCTTTGATCAACAACTGACAAGCGGCGAAGCGCGTCGGCATTTTAGGGGCGAAGCTCCTTATGGCGCGGCTTGGGCGTCCCTCGTATGTAACCACCAGTGGCACATACCCGAAATAGGTATAACACTTGACCTCCAAGGTGGTGCCAGTGAGAGATTTCTTCTGTGCGTTGTTTAACAATAAAAAATAGTGCTCAATGTACATGCCAATGGCTGCTAATGGAAATGAGAGACATGAGCATTCGGCTTTTAGTCAACGCGCACGCTGCGATCCCCATTAGCAGCCATTGGCATGTACATTGAGCACTATCGGACAAGAAAGGGATGCTATATTATACTCGCTGGGTGTAACCTCTTTAGTTTTAGAAAGGTTTAGCGAGCGTTGAGCCGCAGTGCCATGAATACAATGAACTTGTGTATACCATGAATGAACTCAAAGTGGTTAAAAATGAGAAGTAGATACGAAGCGCAAGCCGTAAGAAAGTAAAAGCCGAATTCTCCTGTCTCTCATTTCTCATTAGCAGCCATTGGCATGTAAATTGAGCCCTATCTGACAGGGAAGGTTGCTACGTTATACTCGCTGGGCGTAACCTCCTTGGTTTTCGAAAAGTTTAGCGAGCGTTTGGTCGCAGTGTCATGAATACAGTGAACTAGAATATACCATGAACTCGAGGTGGTTAAAGGTGGGAAGTGGACCCAAAGCGCAGGCCGTAATAAAGTGTGCGTGTGCCACTTCTCGTTTAGTCCTTGGAATGTCCGCTGGATGGCGGTGCTTCTATATGGGGAATATATGATAAAAAGATGCGAGATGGTGGGACTTGGAGTGTTGAATAGATGAACGAACGGACACACAAACAGATGCATGGATGGACGCATGAACGGACGCAGGGGCGGATGCATGAAAGAACGCAGGGACGGGCGCACAAACAGACGCATGGACGGTCACACAGACGGACGCATGGACGGACGAATGCTTCGCCCCACTCTCCATCATTCACTCCGTGGATATGCTGCCATTTCTTTTTTTCTAAACACACATGAAATTTTCATGTGTAGCTGCTGCGCACTTCCTAAGCTCTAATTTTCGTCGATGCGGCCTCGTCATGTGTGAGGCCTACAGGACAGCTTTCAGCTTTGCCATAATAGACTATCAATTACTCTAATACGTTTATTACTTTTTTAAACAAAGAACCTTTATATACAAGATTACAAGTACCGGCAGAGCTTAATGCTTCTTCTTAGTAGCGTGTATCATACTCTGAATCGTCAAGCATTTTTTTTACTGGAGACGTCTTCCTCAAGGACAACACACTGCTCTCAAGTAGTTGAGTGCGCAGTACTCGAAATTGTTAAACACTTTTATAAACAGACATTCGAACCTCGCGGTTCTCGAAGATGTTCATTTCTTTTAAACACACACAGCTTTACACAAGTTGGTGAGTCTGTCGTCAATACATCGAGTTTCAGCAATCTTTCACCAAACACGCTCTTCAATTTCGTGCAATCTATAAAAAAAGCTTAGAAAAAGAATAAACAGGACACCTACCTTTATAACCCACGTTTTAACAAACGGTGCAACTTTTCAGTATAACTGCAAAGCATTCCATAGTTAACCGAAAAACTTTGTGCGTCTTTATTGACATTAGCAATTAAACATTCATCCTTCTACATTTGTGCACTGTCATGATCGCCTCCTTTGCATGGTATTGCTCAAAATTTGTATAGGAATGCCGTATAGCTTGATGAATGTGCCTGTCAGGTCATGCCATGATTAGTATGGAAACGGTGCCATGTACGCGCCTCTAAAAATTTTGGCCAGACATGCCTGGCACATACCCATACTTTATAGGCCGTGGTGCGTGGGTGTAAGCCAGGAGTGAATAACGGTTTATATCTTCCCAGGCATACCAAGAACAGGCATGGCTGATTTAAACGCGTCAGCTTGAAGAACGTCTGACCTCGTCAGTGTTCATGCGAGGAATGCTAAGAATGCGAAATGCGTTTCACCGACCGATGACCAGTTATGATAACTATTACATGAATAAGCACGGTCTGTATGTCGTTATCCTTACAGTTATCCTACATATTATCAGTAAGCCTACCGTAGTTGCCGAAGAGATGCCCCACGCCTCAATGATAAACCACACTATTCACATAAAAAACAGCGCCAAAAACGAGAGACAAGAAAAAGAAGGAGACAGTCAGTGCCGCTGTCTGTCTCCTTCTTTTTCTTGTCTCTCGTTTTTGGCGCTGTTTTTTATGTGAATCATGTCGTACCAACTCGCCCAAGCAACCACGTAAACCACACTACTTTCAAACTTTCAGGCGCACTAAGAGAGCGAGGCGGTTGCTGTTCCGCGACTTTCAGATGGAGCCAGAACTAAAGATTACAAACTCACAACGCTCCCCCCTCCCCCACCTTCAATCGCCAATAGTGACTCGAAGAGGGAAACCCTGCTGTTCACCAAACGATGATGTAAGGTGATGTTATGCCGTGCGGGTTTTAGAAGGTGACTTCGTGTTGAGGCCAATGATCGAGTTTGTTAGGCCATTTTTGAATAAACGGCTTTTTGTTTAGAAAAAAGTGTTTAACGATTTTGTACTGCGTATTCTACTATGACTCGTGTTTGTTGAACGATTTACAGTTTCATGTACACCTCAACGGGAGAGCACTAGGCTGTCTCTAACAAACGACCAAAGCCACTGAGGCACCTACGAACAAGGGTTGATGGCATCCGACTACGGATAATGGAGTCAAATTAAAAGACGAAGTGTGTGTACATGATTTAGAATTGGACCAATCTGCACGCACTGCTTTTTACTTATTAAGCTCTATTCTCGTTGTTCTGAGCTAAAGCTGATGTCAACTATGTGCTGCCATGGTTAGGTCAAAGCACTTACAGCTCTTACTTGTTATGTTGCATCTTTTTGGAAAATTACCCTAAGCTTTTTTTTATCTAAAAATGAAGCTTTCTAGCCTCTGTCAACTGCTTTGAGAGGAAGTTAATACTTCAAGGTACAGTGTTGTACTAGAGGCTCTCAATTTAAAAAAAAATAGAGGAATGTGCTTGTTCTGTGGCTTTCTTTGTCTTTTGCACATTTTGCTCTTTTCTCTTTTTTCTGTCATCTTTACTTCCCCGATTCAATCTCTAAAGGCAGTCAGCCGTGCCACAACGACAGACGGTGCAAAATAGCTTAAAGCTCTCTGTCTTTCTTTAGGCATGAGGATCTTTCATTCCTAGCCTTGTAGGTGTGCGTCATGCTCCGTAAAAGCGAAATCGAAACTGAACACCTTCTCAACGAAAAACGCGAACGTCTGTGTGTACGTCAATCAAGTAAATAACATCACAGTACATATCGCCCGTGCCGTGTCCCTGCATCTGTTCGTTCGTCGATCCGTCCATACGTCGGTCCGTCCAGTCATGCATCCGCATGTACATTGCACCTAATTTTGTCTCCGTCAATCCATAAATTTCGTTGGTGACTTCAGCGTAGACGTTAAGGGCCTTCAGAGACATCTTCGCGCACTCGTCATAAGTCACTTCGTTGAGATGCCCGGATGTTTTTAACCCTATTTGTATTCATCATGAAAAAATGGCAGCATATCCACGGAGTGAATGATGGAAAGTGGGGCGAAGCATTCGTCCGTCCATGCGTCCGTCTGTGTGACCGTCCATGCGTCTGTTCGTGCGCCCGTCCCTGCGTTCGTTCATGCATCCGCCTCTGCGTCCGTTCATGCGTCCATACATGCATTTGTCTGTGGGTCCGTTCGTCCATCTATTCAACACTCCAAGCCCCACCATCTTGCAATTTTTATCATATATTCCCCATATAGAAGCACCGCCATTCAGTGGACATTCCAAGGACTAAACGAGAGGTGGCACACGCAAATTTTCTTACGGCTTGCGCTTCGCGTCTACTTCCCACCTTCAACCACCTTGAGTTCAGGGTATATACTAGTTCACTGTATTCATGGCACTGCGGCCCAGTGCTCGCTAAACCTTTCTAAAACCAAGGAGGTTACGCCCAGCGAGTATAACGTAGCAACCTTTTCCTGTCAGATAGTGCTCAATGTACATGCCAGTGGCTGCTAATGTGAAATGAGAGACAGGAGGACTCAGCTTTTAATTTCTTACGGCTTGCGCTTCGTATCTGCTTCCCCCTTTTAACCACCTCGAATTCATTCATGGTATATACTAGTTCATTGTATTCATGGCCCTGCGGCTCAACGCTCGGTAAACCTTTCTAAAACTAAGGAGGTTACACCCAGCGAGTATAATGCAGCAACCCTTTCTTGTCCACTAGTGCTCAATGTACATGCCAATGGCTGCAAATGGGGATCGCAGCGTGCGCATTGAATAAAGCCGAATTCTCCTGTCTCTCATTCCCCATTAGCAGCCATTGGCATGTACATTGAGCACTATTTTTTATTGTTAAACAACGCACCAATGAAATCTCTCACCGGCACCACCTTGGAGGTCAAGTGTTATACCTATTTCGGGTATGTGCCACTGGTGGTTACGTACTACGAGGGACGCACAAGCCACGCCATAAGGAGCTTCGCCCCTAAAACGGACTTGGTAAGCGGTCTGTTGATCTAAGTAGAACATGGTGTGATCAGGTGAGAGCCTTGTATGGTTGCCGTTGCACAGATTCAAAGAGTATTCAGAACTAAAGCTGAAAGCTGTCATGCTATTTTAATAGCACTGAATTTGTGGTCATATGGAACACCCCATATTACGAAAGAAGTTTCCTTAGCTGCACAAGGAATATTATCCTCCTCAATGACTGAAAGCACAGAAGCAAGCGTACAACGCGCATTCCCGTCCTTATTGTTCTTGAAGCTACAGGTAGGATGAAAAAAAAAACCAATACAACGTCACTGTGCCTGTACAGCAGCGCATGGTGGTCTACTGATCATGGCGCTCGAGCCCTGACCCGCGACCACTGATCTGCGACTGCTGATTCTGTAACTGCTTGTCGCGGAATTGGATCCCAACCCTGGTGGTAGTATTTTGATGAGCGTGAAATCTGAGTAAGCTGTGTACTGAACAATATTTTTCCACGTTAAAAAACAAAACACAGGAAAGAACATCTTTAAATATTCGAAAGGTTGCTCAAAAACTAGCCGGAATCGCAGTTTTGCTTCAAAAATACCAAATGATGCAAATTTTCGGAGCCCTGCACGATGGCGTTTCTCGTAATGATATACTAATTATTGCGATAGCAATTATATAGACACTCTCGACTACACTTTGCCGCCGGCGTCTGCTTGGGTGTCGGAGTCGATGTCATATACCATACATCTATACGTATCTATATATATGAAAACGCAAGAAAGAAAAAAAATCCACAAAAAGGACTCCGTCACGCGAAATCGAACGTGAGTCTTCTGCGCGGTGAATGTGAGGCGTTAATCACTAAGCCACCAAAAGGTCCCCTTTGAAAGTTTAAACGGCAAGTTCTTTATACCTGCCACTTGCCACTGTTGGTGGGCATCTCGGGGAGAGGGGACTATCCTGTTTTCAGCATTATCCGCTAGATGATGCAGAGAGCTTGCGGCGGCTCTCATCTTTTAGGCGTACTTTGGCTCGCGGAGAGGAGGTGAGTGGACATTCTCTCGAGCGCCTTTATCTCCTGGCCGACAGGATCATATGCCTTGGCGGGTGGTGGGCTAGACCGGAACGACTCTGTTGCAGTTACGGGGTGCACAAAGGTCACTGCAATTGTTGCACAGCTTCCATTCGCGAAAAGGGCTCGCTTTTCGGACACAGCGAAGTAATAACTGAGACGCTTATTCGCGTTCATCTGTACCCGTGAGTACGTTTCGTGGGTCATTTGTGCGTCAGAAACGCGGGGCACGTTTCGATCTGCTTGCCATTTTGCACGTGACCTTCCAATTCGTTGCTATCGCGTTCATTGCTTCGCATTTGCGACATAGCTTTGACTTTGTTCGTTACCTAAATTACTGACAATTATTATCATCAATGTGTCACGCGGTACGCAGATAATTGAGAGTAGGTAGAGTTCTCGCACAGAGTTTTTGAAAGATATCAGCTCACAGTCGAATAGGAATTTTCACATCAAAGCAGCACTGTTTTTTGAAGCCGAAGACCGATATTCGTAAAAAAGGTTATACCACAATGTCACTACAATTGCAAATATATATAGAGAAACCGTGTGAATAATGAAGCGTTAAGGGACATCATATTGTGGATGTTTCTTTAATAAACAAGAAAACTTCACTCGAGAAAAGGCTCTTGCATCTTGACATTAGAATGAGGAACTGGTGCATAACACCGTCCAGTAAAGGAGGCCGTGTAAGGAGCACACTGTCCACTCGTTTGCGTACTTGGAACTATATCTCTCTACCTTCGTATTGGTACTGTTGGCGAGTGTGGTCTCGACGCATATTAGTATAATGGGAAACATAGGCGCCCTTGGCCGATACAACAAAAAAAAGCGGGAAGAGTGGGATGTTTTTATTGATACTTTATCTGCGAATAACTAGGAAATAATGAAGTCATATCAGAAAAATAGAGCCTAATGGAGCTCCGATCTGTGTGCCCCAAGTACGATTTACTTTTTATCTTTCTTCTTTCTTTCCTTTTTCCTTTTTTTCTGTCTTTCTTTCGTTATATCTTTTTTCTTTTACTTTCTCTGTATGTCCTTTTCTTTCTCTCTCACTTTATTTCTCTTCCTTTCTACTTTCTTTTTTTTTGCCAAGAATTCAACCAATTGCAATTCTTCGCGCTCGGCAGCGCTTTGTTTTGTGATTATGACCCAGCCAGAATGAATGCGTCATATATAGCATCCCGCTTTAACATAATGGAGACGTTATATAGGACGGCATCATACAATTACGTCGTCACATGGCACTGTCGTATTGCCTAAGGTAGGCCATTCACTGAGGCTGTTGAACACAAATCGTGAGAGGCAGAACGCTATTCGAAGGGACAGGAGAAGTTCAGAAAGTTGACGAAAAAAAGACTTGCACAAAAAGATGACAGCTTTCACACTCTTGAAAAATGTGCAAAAGGCCCATCGTAGCTTTTGTCTTAAGCTTTAACCAACGCATGGTGTGATCTGAGGTTATGATTGGCAATGGCATACAAGAAGCTTAATCAGGGCAACGTGTACTGTAAAAGTTGTTGCCATGGCTCCGCAATTTTGTTAGACAGACCACACGATAGTGGGAGCTCTAGATGGGACATAAAATTGTTAAAGAGAAAGACTTATGCCTGTTCTGCTTTGATGGTTGCATAAACGAAAGGTGGGCAATCGCTTTTTATGGTTTCCCTTGTTTGTTAGAAAGCGCTAATTGATTCCAAGTGGGAGATGAAAGCATAGAGAGCATAGGTTGTTGCCTTCCACTGTGTAGTATATATTACAACTCAGATGAATCAAAGTGGAAGAAAAATTTTCTTTCCTGCGTTTGAATATCATTGCAGAACTTTCAGTTTTTGCATTTGATCGGGGTTTTCAGTCATGCTTCAACCAGCCAAACATCATTTGCGTAAACAGAGGGCTCTGCAGTGGTCTTAACAGCTGGTCGATTACACTTTATTACTTCCGTCTCCGTGGTAGTACTCTGATGTGATCGCTAAGGTGTCAATCACCAAATGGGCGCTTTCATTGCGCGCTTATTGGCTATTCAGTGAAAACGGGAAAGCGAAGGTGCCATCTAGCATTTCCGTCTAATTCACGGTTCACTTTGGTAAGTGAAGAATAAGTATAAGAGAGCTCAAGACGGGAAGAGATGAAGCAACAGACAGCGTTTAAAGGTAAAAGGAATGCCCTTCTCGCATGCCCTGAATAAAGCAACACTCGTGATCACGCTTGGTTGGTGCCGAAGCGTCGCATTTCAGTAACATACGCGGAAGCTCCAGGTATCCAATCCATTCTTACGCTGCATTCTTACGCTGTGAATTTTAGTGACCATACCTTGGTTCACTTTCCGTAATTAAAATTTGGCGAGCACTCGTTTTCCGGGGTCGGAAGCTGCCAGTAGCGTGAACCATGCGTCGCGGGCGTGGTTTATCAGGCACCGACACATGTTCAGATATGTTGGAAGTTGCTTTAAGAGCGAAGGTCTTAAAAGCACGAGTCCCGCCGTGACCGCCGACGAAGTTAACCGCCGCATCACGACTCACCACCCCAGCGAGAGCCTGGTCAGTTTCTCAGCTCTTGCTCTCGAAAGCTTGGTCTCGAAAGTGGAAGCGATGGCCTTTGCGAGAAATGGTGGCGTTGCAATGGCATCTTCCATGATGCATTATGCATTCGCAAATCACGCAAGGAGTGAAAGAGAGTTCCGAGAAGGTGTCGTGATCGGCTACTTATCGCGCGTCTAAGCTCGCGGCGGCATGTAAAATGCTTTGCGGGTACCAGAATACCATGCAGGTGAGAACAGCGCATATTCATGCTCCGGAACCATGGCCGCACCGCAGAAACCGGTAGCCGCCCACCAATGTTCGAAAAGGGCGTCGTACACTCTGCAGCTCGTTAGCTCCGTATTGATGCTTTTATTGGTTTGATAGTCATGTCCTAAGGCTTCGACAGCTAGGCATTTATTCGACGCCATTTTCAAGAGACTTGCTGAAATATTCGATGCTCTAGGCTTACGAGTGCAATCTGTGCAAATTTGTGCGATCTGAAAACACCGTGTCGCCATGATTGCCGCTCGTGTTGTGATATTCTCGGACAGCTCTCAGTACTATCTTCCTCTTGTGCTCATTGTTTTCAAATCCAAAGACGATGCAATGGTTCAGGACGTCTTCTTGTAGGCGGGAACGGTGTGATTAAACGCCTTCTCGAATTTCAAAGTCCCAGTTACACCGCTTGTCATGCTGATTCATGTATACATGCTTTGATATTTCAAAACAAGTGGCGTCTGAGTGCGAAAGTATGCTGCCTGAAGCCTAGACGCCTGGGGTGAGATAGGCGTGCTCTGATATATGAGGTCGAAAAAAAGGGCTGGAGGGAAAATCATGTTTCAACAATAAAGCCAGACTTCCGCTGTCTTGCTGCAAACACAATAAGACGTCTGTTTAAAAAAGTGTTTAGCAATTTACAGTATTGGTACTCTACTACGGGAGAGCAGAAAGCCATCGCGACGAAATTTAAGTTACGACTGCAACTTACTCAGGAATCAACAAGCTTGTGTCGAGAAAAAGTGTTCCACGATTTCTAGTATCTCGTTCTCAACTATGGCATAGTGATGGGTCATCGCGTATATACGTGTGTTTATAAACTGTGCTGAACGATTGAGAGTACTTGGTACTTTACCATAAGAGAGCATAAAGCCGTCCTGTAGTACTCACACATTGCGAGGCCCTGTCGACGAAAATTACGACAGCACAGTAAACAGACGCCTACCAATAAAGTAAGTGAAACAGCGGTAGGCTGACACACCGTAAAAAATTATTAGCGGTAATTTTCTCAGAAAGTTACTGCTCAACATGTGTCCTACATTGTTAATGGTTTCTCTAAGAATTCTTGAAGTCTTGGCAAATATCAGTAGAGAGCACCTAAACTGTACTAATCGATATTTATTACTTTTGTCAGGAGCAAAGATATCCTTTCTATGTTTATGCTAGGATTCGAATTCGAAGAACAAAAGCACTTTTTGTCGGAATCATTATCACGAGAGAAATCCCTGTTTTAGGCTCAGCTCCAGGCAAATGCTGGCTTCACGTGTGTTGCGAAAACATGGTCAAAGTACCAACTCCGCGATTTTTTTTACAGCGAAAGCTGCATATGGCCTGGGGACACGAGCGATTGAAGCGTGATTCAAGAAAAAAAAGGAAAGGGGAACTTTAGAGCTTCTATGGGTGGGGCCTTATGTTCAGGGCTCCACTGGCATGAGCCGCTCGCTACACTTGATCCACGAGTGCGAGCTGCACTCCTGGGTCCAAGCTGGCAATGTCTGCCTCCCAGTGCTGCATGCTAGGCTTAGAAGTTTCCCGAAAAAAATGGTCAAGCAATTTTTACGACCACACCCTCACGATAGGCGGTAGAGGGTCGGCGGACCACCGGTACTATAGACACACGGCCGGGTAAAAACTGGATATATCGCGTCTAACTTCAGTGGATGCGGAAATACAACCGTTTGAATTTTGTGAAAGTCGGTGGCCTCTTTCCCATTGGGAGATCTGTGAGGTGTTCCTTTTTTTTGCCGCGTGAAGTGCTGTTGAGCGAGAACCTAGGTATAATTGGTATAGCCAAAGAAAGAGAGGAATTCTCCACTCGGTTACAAAACGCGTGAGCTAGAGCATCTGTTCTTTCGTTGCCCGTGAGACCTGTATGTCTCAGGCACGAGATCAAGCGATGGTAGTGAGTTAGTTTGCGTCCTAGCAGCCTCCGCTCTATAGCCGCAAGGCAGCCAGTTAAAAAGAGCCGGCCGGCCTATTAGCACTCGGATAATATAAATGATGACTCTCATCCACGCTCCGGAAACCATACGGCTCAGGCTATGGCCATAGTCTCCGTATTTTCACCCGAGGTCGTGCCCACTGTGGCACTCGTCAGCAGCGTCATGCTGTTATCGACGACAGCAATTATGTGTCTCTCCCAATCGCAACTGGCCGCATCGATGTACGTGATGTTAAAGTTGAGCCGAACTGCTATCGGAGCCAGCCATACATCGCTCAGCGTGAAAGTCGTGATGCATATTTGGGCACTGGTGCGACCAAGATTTACCTGCAAACCTCTAGAGCTATGTTGACCAGCTTAGCAATGTGCTGTAATTGGGATGAAATTCATATCCTAGTGAGTATCGTCCTGCCTGCTAATGTTGCACTTAGACGATTTTGCTGAAGGGTGAAGACTGCGGCACTGAGCTAAGCATAACAGTTATGTATACTGAGAGCTAGGAGCCGCTCGGTCGGTGTGCGGATGGGTAGACCGAGTGCTGCCTTGAAGCGCTTGTAAAGAGGACATCCACCTGGCTCTAATCGCTTCTGTCGAGTGAGTATTATGGTAGGCCATACGTCACTCTTCTTAAAAGTAATACCTGGATGAGCCGGGGAGAATCTTTTTCAGTCATGCCTTCCTTTAGGATATAACTTACGACGGATAACTCTGGTTATATGCTTAACCGTAGTCTTCAAGGAGGTTATCTTGTGATTGGCTTTGCCATGACTTCGGACCCAGAAACCTTGTATATTGGCCTGAGTTACCTTAGCTGCGGCATGGCCTTCAACCTCTAAGTTTATGTCACTGTTAATCTTGCAACATTTACTCTGTATTCGAATGTATTCAGAATTTTGAGGGGTGCAGCTGACTACGGCACAGCTGCCGCCGCAGTCTGTATGGCCTACTCTTTCGGCGCCAGTGATCCCTTAGTAGCCCAGAGAGTGATGTCGTCCGCAAACAATGTATAGCCAAGATGCGGAATTGCTTCGAGTTCGTGAGCAAGTCTGCACCAACAATATTGAAGAGCAAGGGGAAGTTCACTGCTCCTTGAGGTGAGACTTTATTCAGCATTGAGAATGGCCCCGACTTCTTGGCACCAATCCCAGTGCTTGCCGTCCGCCCAGAGAGGAACGATTTATCGTAGTAAATTTCCGTTTTTCGCAGCCGATTTACGGGAGCTCTGAGAGAATGGCCTCATGAGAAACATTATCAAAGGTCCCTTTGGAGTCGAGGGCCAAGAGGAAATGTTCACCTCCTTGGGGTACGCAACATGAGCTCTTCCTTTAAAAAAAAGCCAAGCATCCTGGGCTGACATCCCGGAACAACAACCACTCATAGTGGCGGGAAAAATGTTTTCTTTTTCCGCGTAATTTTTAAGCTGTGTTTGTACTACTTGCTCGTAGAGCTCGCCCATACATGACCTAACTTAAATGAGCCGCAGGGTACCAGTGAAGGTGTTTTATTTGGCTTCGGTATTGTTATATATTGGCTTCCTTCCACCCCGAAGGAACGTGACTTTGAAAACGGCAGTGGTTGGTAAGAAATTTTATCTGCTGATTGACCTCATTGCTCAGGTTTCTCATTATAGCGTTCAGTAAACCACCTTATCCTGGCGCAGAGTTCCTATTGGCGGCTTGGCTCGCCGCGAAAAGCTCTTCTTTGGTGATTTTGGCGTCTAATGTGGAATTCTCGCTGCCCGTGTATTCTAAAGTGCATGGCGGAACCACATCAGTACCTATATAACAGCCTTCAAGCGCATAGATAAACTCTCTTTTGGAGCCGGGGTAGCCATGTACTATTCTTTGAATTATGCGGTTTATAGAGGACTTCGATTTGTGCGGCTCCAGCGTGGCGCTGTGTATCGCCAACGTCTGGGTAACCTGAGTGTAACGCGGAGAGAAGCACGAAACGGCACACGACCATCGGTGGTAAGTTTAGTCGCGTGTTCATTCGCTTCGTCCGACAGAGCAGTGATTCGACTGCGAGGCGTTGCCTTTTCCGCCTTTTAGCCATACCTCGTCTACTATTCCACATGTGCAGTAGGTGCTGGTCTATCGCAGGTACCTCAACGGTGCGCGTTATTTTCTTTAGAGGTGGCATCGTGGGTTTCGCGAATAAAAGCAACCCACCCATTGACATCACTGGGTGATTGCTTTGGCAGGGGGTGTATTCGGAAGGACACCTAGACCGTCATCACAACGTCACCAGCGACACGACGAATTAGGTGCTAAAAATATAGGCACTACCAATATTTTCATCAAGATTTGACCACGAGGCGTTTTTTTAATGGTAAAGGTGAGGGTAAAATCAGTTTACGAGTCCCTTCTAATGCTAATACCGAGCCTGGTGGGTGCTGCTGGCAGAGTAATAGTAATAGACCCTAATATGGACGTGGTGTGCACTAGTAATACGCTTTTAAGTTTTTAAGTGAATTCTCGACGTAGCCCCAAGTGGTGTTTGTAGCATTAAAGTCACCCACGACCACTAATTAACCTTTGTTGTCAACGGCTCAAGTTGCCTCAGTTAAGAGTGGGGCAAAGTCTGCTTTTGGGAGGACTTTATATGTTTAAAATTTTCGTTCGCACTTTCCCTCGTTTTTGTTGGAGGGCATGAGTTCTTTGGTGAATAATGTGCGTCCCATCGTATTCGTAATGATCTAGCGTGACTATCATGGAATTGGTCATCAGTGCAGCAACGTGGGATCATTTTAGAAGACATAATGTGTAATATGCCTACAGTTTGATGGGATGGTTCCCAACTATTTGCAGGCGTAATACACCAGGTGGGATTAGTGCCGAATGAATGTCACGTCATTCTGCAGTGCCGCCACTCGTTTGTCGAACGAGCGACAATTCCACAGCCGCATTTTAAGATGGTCGGAGTTTTGCGTAGAGTTAGTTTACGTCATGGTAACTACTGCATTTATTGAAGGTGTCTGCTTTCTCGGTGATACAATGGTCGTTCGGGAGGGGACTGACTCTTCGTGGGTGTAACGCTGGCACGCTTGTTAATGGCATGCTGCATACCTACGACCGAGCCGTTAACATACGTATTGTCTTTGCTGTTGCATTTCTGCTGCAAACTCTTCCTGGTACTTGGGACACATTTGACGCATTTGTTGCGAATTCTGCTCTCTGAGTGCAGAAGAACGTGGTTGCTGTTGTGGTTTGCAGTTCTCACATGACGTTTTGCAAGCACTGCAACTGTTCCTTCCTCTGTAACTGGTCAACGCGGGCCTCCTCGCTAAACTTCTGAGGTGTGTCGACTTTAGCCGTTCCTCCCTCCATAGAAAGGAGGAGGAAGAAAGTTTAGGCGGAAAGACAGGGAGGTTAGCCAGTTCTTAGACCGGCTGGCTACCCTGTGCTGGGGAAAGGGGTGAGGGGAATGATAGATGTTAAAAAGAAATGCTGCGAAGAGAAAGAAAAACTAAAAAAAACTGCGACAGAGGAAAGGCAACATCAAAGAGTATAAGACACTTAAGTCTGTCTCTGAGGCCAGTTGTCCGCAAAAAGCGCAGCAAAGCTTTCAAAGCCTTCTGGGCTGAAGATGGGCTTGGCCAATGACCCAGAATCCTCTGTTCCGACAAAGGCCGATTGTCTAGTCTATCCAGAGCTGCAGTGAGTTCTTGTCTTTGCACGTTGAAATAGGTGCACTCACACAGAAGGTGCGCGATGGTTTCTTCGCAACTGCAGTAAGTGCATGTAGGAGAGCTGGCCATCCCGATGAGATAAGAGTATGCGTTCGTGAAGGCCACTCCAAGCCACAGGCGGCATAGAAGAGTCTCCTCAGCTCGAGATATTCTTGGGGGAAGACGAAGCTGCAGATCGGGATCCAAGTTATGCAGGCGCGCGTTTGTGAAGTCTGTCGAGTTCCACTGTACCAGTGTGAGGTCATGTGCAAGCGAACGAAGTCTTGTAGCTGCGTCGGTTCTTGAGAACGGGATGGCTGTGTATTGGGTACCATCGTGTGCAGATCTAGCGGCCTCATCTGCGCGGTCATTGCCATATATACCGCAATGACCTGGTATCCACTGATACACTATGCTGTGCTGTTTTTCGGTTGCTTGGTGATGAAGAAGCCTTATTTCAGCTACTAACTGTTCATTAGGTCCATGGCTAAAGGGTGATATAAGACATTGAAGAGATGCCTTCGAGTCCGAGAAGATTGACCAAATTCCCGAAGGTTCTTTCACTATAAACTCCAGAGCTGCACGAATGGCTGCAAGTTCTGCAGCTGTCGACGACGTCATATTCGATGTCATGAGTTTAATTGTGATGTTCCTCGCGGGAATAACCACCGCCCCTGCAAAGCTTACTGAAGATACCGAGCCATCCGTGTAAATGTGAAGGCGTCCGTTGTGCTTCTCTTGCAGGAAAAGTAATGTGGCCTGTTTCAGGGCTAGATGCGACGACTTTTTCTTATTTTGGATGCCAGGAATTGTAAGATGGGCTTTGAGTGGGTGTAGGCACCATAATGGTATCGGCGGCTGTGCTGCATGCGTGAAGTGCAATGGAAGCACTGCGCAATGCTGAGCTACAGTTGCGCTGAACGCTGAGTGGGGCCTGGAAGTTCGAAGTGAGGCTAGGTGATGAGATGGAAGCCGAGCGAAATGTCTTATGTGCATTCTCAAAGCGTCTACGCGGATGTATGCGTTGACTGGATAATCACGCGCAATCATGACTGTCGCTGCTGTAGACGCGCACCTCGGGAGACCAAGGCATATCCTCAGGGCTTGGGCTTGGATCGACTGGAGGACGCGCAAGTTTGTTCTTCCGATCCCGCAAAGCACAGGTAAGCTGTATTGCATATAACCGAGGAACAAACAGTGTAGAGTGGGAGCATTGCTTGTACCGATGCACCCCACGTTTTTCCAGCAAGAAACCTCAGTACGTGGGTGATCATGGTGAGTTTAGTTTTCATGTGGGCGATGTGAGGGCTCCAGGAGGGGTCGCGATCAACTATGACTCCGAGGAATCGGTGGGTCTTCACGTAGTTGATCGTGTGTCCGTTGATTTTAATAACATATGGGCTCATAGCCTTATGCGTGAATGCTATAAGCGAGCATTTCTCTGATGACAGCTCTAGTCCCCGTTCTTCCAGGTACTTTGTCGCTATTTTTGCCGCTCTCTGAAGCCGGGCACGCAAATGAAGGCGTGTTACGCCTGACGCCCAGATGCAGATGTCATCTGCATATATTGATAGATGGACAGATTTTGGAAGAGCATCAACTAGGTCGAGTAGCGCTAGATTGAAAAGTGTGGGGCTAAGAACGCCGCCTTGAGGCACGCCTCGACGGTTGCAATGGTGCGTTGTTGTGCCACTCTCCGTCTGTACAAAGAAAGTTCTGCCTTTCAGATAGCTGTGGATCCATTGGTAAACCCGACCCCCTAATCCAACTTTTTCCATGACATCCAGAATGGCTTCATGTGATACGTTATCGTATGCACCTTTCACGTCCAAGAACAACGCCGCGGATAAACGTTTCAGTCTTTTCTGATGCTGAACAGATGAGACCAGGTCTATAACGTTATCAATTGCGGACCTCTCACGCCGAAAGCCCGTCATAGCATGAGGGTATACCTCGTGGCGCTCCAGGTACCACTCTAGACGAGTCAAAATCATCTTCTCCATCACTTTCCCGAAACAGCTGGTAAGCGCGATGGGGCGATAAGAGGTCAAGTGCAGATGAGATTTACCTGGTTTAAGCACAGGGACGAGGCGGCTGGATTTCCATGAATGAGGGATAAGTCCGCTGCTCCACGAGTCGTTGTACTCGGATAGAAGGGCCCGTCGAGCTGTTTCTCCGAGGTTGCAAAGAGCCATGTACGTGATCCCATCCGGACCAGGCGATGAAGATCGTTTGCATGCCGTCAAGGCCGCTTGTAGTTCCTCTAGAGAGAAAAAGGTGTCCATTCTTGAATCTCTGGAAACTGGAGCGTTTTCTAGGTGGCGCGTGGTGCACGTGGACGCATGACCGGCAACTTTCATGCAGAAATCTTCTGCTACTTCAATTTCGGTGCGTCCTTGGTGGAGAGAAAGACACTTGAAGGGGCGATGTTGATGTGGCGATGTTCGTAGGCCATGGACAATCCTCCATGTCTGTGTCAAAGGCTTGTGTGGATCCAAAGATTCGCACAGATGTTTCCAGCGAAAGGATTGAAGTGAAATGATTCGCCGCTGAATTTTTTTCTGTAGGCGCCTTGCCTCCCTCAAGTCGTGAATGGACTTAGTGCGCCTATATCTTCTTTCTGCGCGACGACGGATCGCTCTGAGCCGTTCCAATTCCGCTTGATATTGACAATAATCTGAAGTATGTTGAATATGATAGGTCGCTTCTTGAGTAGCACCTCTAATCATATCCTCGAGGGTGTCAAGAGGAGGCGTTTTATTTTTTTGACACCTTTTTTCCGTCAATGACCTGAACTTTGTCCAGTCGATGCGAGTCGAAGTGTCGTAGTTTGGCGATTTTTCCAGGCCCTTGATCTTCAAATAAGTTGGTATGTGGTCGCTTCCATGAGTTTCATAGTCTGCGAACCACTTGACCTTTCAATTTAGGCTTCGTGACACAAATGTCAAGTCAAGGCAGCTGCTGTATGTCGTTCCCCGTAGAAACGTTGGGCTTCCGTCGTTTACAAAAAGCAGCTGCTGCTCCAGAGCAAAGGAGAATACTTGCCTTCCGCGACTGTCTGTCTTCTGACTTCCCCATAGTGGGTGGTGAGAGTTGAAATCTCCGGTGATGATCCATGGTCCAGGTGTGGCTGTTAACAGTGCACGTAGTCTTTCAGGTTCAAAACGGTTCGTAGGTGATATATATGCGCCTACGAGCGTGAAATTGAGGTCTCTACGTTTAACTGTCAAGCAGACATACTGGTTGTCATCGTGAGGTGCTACACGGTGCTCGATATAGGTAAGGTCGCATCTGATATATACAATGACTTTACTTTGTTCGTTGCAGGTAGCGGACTTGAAGGCTTCGTACCTGGATAGTCGTATTGCATTGTGTAGCCTTGGCTCACAGATAACAATAATTGGAAACTGGTTCTTGAACACAAATTGTCGTATATCAGAAATGCGGGGCTTGAGGCCTCGAGCATTCCACTGAAATATCGAAGCTCCTTTGACCTCTTTACGAAAGGCTTGCAGAGGCGGAGCCATGGTGCCTTTCCAGACTTGATAGCACCGGCTTCAGCGCATCCACTAACTGAAGTGCACTTTTTGCAGCCGGACTGTCAATGCTAGTGAGGAGCATACGAATGGTATTCATAAGGGCCTTTACCATGGCTACGATTTCTTTGTCGCGACTATCACCGCATTCTCGTTCCGAAGTGATTGTAGACGAGCGATGTGGTGGCTCAGACGGTGCGTCTATCGTTGGCAGCACTGGCCATGCTTCAGGCGAGCCGGTGATGCTCTTGTCTTGCTTGGAGGATTTGTTGTCGGTGTGTCTGGACGCTTGAGGTGGTATGCCGGTGGTCGTTTGGTGAGGTTCAATCCTTGCTTCAGCACTGGGTCTCCTCAGGGGCCTCCGGCGACGAGACCGCCGGCGTCGTACTTGGGCAGCGGCCTCCCTGTGAGTTGAGCCATCCCGGACCATTTGCCTCAACACTTGCATTTCCTTTTTCATGATTGGGCAATCTTTCGACGATGCTTCGTGAGGGCCATGACAGTTTCGACATTTTCGAAGTTCTGCCTGGCAAGCGTCTGCGCTATGTGATTCTGAGCATAGCGAGCACACAGCCAGGTTTATACAAACAGCACTGACATGTCCCAATCTGTAACATTTCCGGCATTGAAGGGGCTTCGGTACGAAGGGTCGCACTGTGTGTCGAAAATGTCCGACCTTGACTTGCGATGGAAGGCTGTCACCCTTGAACACGAGCTTCACGCAGCGTGATTTGCCAAGGCGACGAGCTTGCAGTATAGTAGGTTCTGCAGACACCGGTTTCATGAGAGCAGCAAAGTCACTTTCGCTGATGGAAATGTCGACGTCGTAAATGACGCCTGCCGTAGAGTCGCGGCCATCAGGTATATATGAGCGAACATTGATGTTATCCAACATCTTGACGTTGCTCAGCACGTCCAATGTGCTTCGTTGAGTGACGTCTACGGCGAGGATATTCTTACGGCCATTGATCCGCACGTCCGCGATCTCTCCCTGGGCGAGTTCCTCAAGAAACCTAGACGTGACTTGACGATTGAGCCGGTTGAGACTATGAGCCGCATCGACCGGCACAAACAGAATTGTGTATGTCGTGGGCTCTCGCGTCATCGTCACATTCTTACTTGTTGTTGGAGATGGCATCACTAGTCTTCTTTTTCGCTGCCGCCTTGTCACAGGCACGAAGTCACCTTCGTCGGAGCTCTCGTCGCTGGCCGTAGAGTAAATCAGCGTGTCTTCGCTGTCGGCATCACTCGGGTGGCCCGTACGCTTTCTCGTGGTAGCTGCGGACGACGTCGATGGTTGCGGTGGAAGCCCAGGCGAATCCACGTCCATCGCCGCAGTCACTGGAACGGTGTCTTCCACAGAGTCGCAGAAAAACTTTGAAAAATTACAGACAGTGACAGCAGTGTTCTACGCCAGAATCACTTCGTCGTCGTCGTCTCCATAGAAAGGGCTACTATTGCTCTTAATATAGCAAAAAGTGGCATTGCTGTTCACTTCAAGGGCGTTAAGCCAAGCCTCAAGATTGATTTTTAAAGATGATTTCACTTTCTTGAACTCGCGGCATTCCTCCTTAATCTGGCGTCGATATTTCACGTTTTGTAAAGCAAGTTGCTTATGCTCGATAACAATTTTCTGACACTCTGAAGTCTCAGGTAATGCAGCAGATGGAGACACAATTCTCGCCCAGCTCACTGTGTTTGCTGGCTGGCAGGCGGCTGCCTCCGCCCCCTCCTTGGGCGGCACCAGGATCTGTACAAGTGCTTCCTTTTGCAGCAGCTGCTGTTGCGACTGCTGCTGCTGTTGCGGCTGCTGCTGCTGTCGCTGCTGTTGTGGTTGCTGCTGTTCATGGTGCTGCTGCTGTTGCGGCTACTTTTTTAATCGTTTTCAGGACGTAAATGGTGCTCGACCTCTTCAGGAAGCCCGTGACTTTGATTTTTATTTTGAGCGTGATTGCACTGACGATTCCCGGTCGAAGCTGAACTAGCTCTAATGGTGCCTCCGTTTTGGCTTATCCACTCGGGACCTCCTATGTGGAATATGCTTATGTTTCTTTTTGCACATTTTCTCACCTGTGATGTGATCCTCACCACAGATAGTGTTCTTAGGGGTATGTTCATGTCACTGTGCTGGTTCACACACTCCACACGTGGAGTATACATTACCGTAGGGCGTTGGGTACATGTCAGTTTGGTGCCCTGCAGAGTGGCATACTTTGCACGCTTGCTTTGTCAGATTGTAGGGAGAGCCGATGGCTTCCGCTCACATTAAATAGACACACCGAAGTTGTGTGCTACCCGCGCAGGTAAAGATGGCGGCCTTTGTACATGCGATCATGTGTGCACACTCGGTCCTGATCCGCTGGGTTCGCACACAAATATTTGCCACGAGTTATGCTTGGGAAGTTAAGGTGGAATACCAATGACTATGCCTCGCAGGACACCCTCTGGATCCGCCACATACGAATTGAATCAGTGCGCTCGTCCCTCAATATTCCGGTGAGTGATCTCGAGCATCTCTTTAGCTACATGCTCTTGAGGAGTCGATAGGATATGAATATTCGAGCCCGGGTACACACGCAGCATGAAGCTGCCTCCGTCGAAGTGCTGGTGGCGAGCGTCTCGCGCGGCGGTAGAAATTTCATATCTGAGTACGTCTCTCACAGCGAGGCCTCTGTGAGGACTCAAGACGATCTTTATATCATCATCTGGCACGGGCGGGAGTGGCCAGTGCCTACTTGTACGATGTCTGCACTTCACCTTACATCGCCAATTCGGCTGGCTGCTTGACGATCGGTTGCACAACGCAGCTTCTGGCTTATTTGTCTGCTTTTTATTCTGGATTTTCCTCTGCCGGAATTTTAAAACCATGTGCCAGCCAACCCCCGTCTATGTGGGACCACCGTGGCGTTCTCCCACTCTCAAGCTGTTGACTTCAGCTTCTTCGTACGAATCCTAGGGTGACAAGTTCTGAACGTTCATTGGAGTGGTTTCGGTACCAGGCTCTTCATCTGTTTGAATCAGTCGTTGCTCCTGAAGTATGGTCAAGAAGGTTTGAAAATTTCCGCTCTAAACCTGCTTGGGTATGGCGTCATAAAAACGCTAAGAACATTGCTTGCAACCGTGTGCTCACCGCATTCTCCCAACGCGCGATGATTGATATGTGGGGTCTAACATTCCAAAACCACCATGTGATTATGAGAGATGCTGTAGTGGAGGGCTCCAGAAATTTTGACAACCGGGGGTTCTTTAACGTGCACCCAAATCCGAGCACACATCCATACAGCATTTTCGCTTCCATCGAAAGTGCACCCGCCACTGCTGTGATTCCATCCCACGACCTGCCGGTCAGCGGCTGAGTACCTTAGCCACTGGACCACCGTGGAGGGGCCTCGCCTAACGCGGGAGTGCAGACGGAGATCGACGGCGCGATGACCAGGCAATGCAGTGGGTGTTAAAAACACGCGATGGATTGCCTACATAATGACGCCACCTGCTAGTTCCAAGGAGAGAGAGAGAGAGAGATGTAGACTTTATTAATTTCCGGAAGATTGCTGGGATGGACTCCCACCTAGGGGCCAACGGGGAGACCGTTTCTCCCGGCAGCTTTATTGGCCTGCTGGATCGTCCAAAGTTGCTTGTCCAGGCCCAAACTGAGCTGCGCAGTCCGCCAACGCACCCGAAGGTCTTCGTTGGAGGCCGCGACCCAAGAATTTCTGACTAATGCTGGACATTCCCATAGGATATGTTCAAGAGTGGCTCTTGCAGTACAGTACTGACATAAATTAGAACTAGAGACGTGGGGATATATGTGGTGTATGATGACAGTGTTCGTGTATGTGCGTGTTTGTAGTGGCTCCCACTGAACGGACTGGGCCCGATTTAGCTTGGGGTGAGGCGGAGGGTACTCCTGCCTTTGCAGCCGATAGTGTTGAGTTATGTCATTAAATTTAGTGAGCCGATCGTCCCATTTCCACACCAGTGCAGAAAAGTCTGTTTGGGTGGCCGCTTCGTCTGACTTGACTCGGAACGTAAGACCTCAGACCCAAGGAGGCTTAAATTTTTTTGAACCTCCTTGGCTAGACCCGGACTTGGGTTTCGAAATAAAAAGTTTTTTTCTCCCGCTCTGCTATTGCCGTCATAACCGTCATAACAAGTTCACCCTGATGAAGAAGAGCTTCAAAAACAAAATAAAACAAGGCTTTTACATGGTTTCTATTTTCGAATGTAATACGCCTTGAAATGTTCTCAGCGTCGACGCTTCGTACTTCGCTTTCCCCATTTTCGTCTAAAAGATGTCAAGCAGCTGTCAAGGACCTTAAGCCTAACCTGTTGCGCAATGTTAACGGACAGTCCCACCTAAGCAAAGGCTAGGTAGCTTGCGACACAGCCAGCGCAACAACCTTGGCTATACAAATAAATTGCTTTAGCAAAGCGTCCATATATTCGGCTCCTTCGACAACGGTGATTGCCCTTCTGACTCGACCTCGTCAAGTGTGAGACCCACGGGACGGCTTTGCGCTCTCCAGCTCCAGCTGAGTACCAAGTGCTCTAAATCCCAACCACGACTTCTATGCACACAGAAGACAGTTCCTCACTGCGAAAGTCTCTGCTCTTCCATAGTTTAGAACAATGCACTTGAAAGCATTAATTATTCTTTATAAACACACTCTTTAAAACATTGGGCCCGTCTAGTTTCCATTATACTTCAGCGTTCTGCATAGCGACGACTTCCTGTTTTCCCATAGTAGAGTACGCAGTACTCGAAGTTCTTAAACACTTTTTATACGTACGTATACATGCGAACCACATAATTCTCAAGGTTCACATTTATTCGCAACACAATGAGCATTACACAAGTGGGCGAGTGTGCCATCTATCACCTTCAGTCACGAATTGTTGTGCACTGTCAGAAACGCATCAAATTCGTCCGACGTAAATCCAAGTCTAAGGCGCTCAGTAATACATTGCAAGTCAGAAAATGAAAGCAAATGTTGTTTTGTGTAAGTTTCAGTATTAAAGTTAAAAAGTGCGTAACTAAATATTCTAATGTTCTGCCACCAGTCAGCTTCAGTACTTGCATAGACGAACCAACAATTACGCTCAATATTTACGCAAAGTTTGTTTTTGGCTGTATTTTTTTCTAGAAAAAAAATGGTTTTTCACGTTTGTCTTGGAACAACGCACGCCGAACAATGATTGAACATAGTAGTGTCTCAAGCAAAGTGATCTTTCGCAGTAATACGCAGCACAACGAAATAAACGACCGCTTATTGTCACCTCAGAATGTGTGCAGGAATGTGCACACTAAGTTTCCGGTCACTTAAAGAAATATGCACCGTGTGATACGCATTCAAATTTCGCGTACACTGTTGTGTACGCCTTGACTGAAGGGGCTATACACTGGTTTCGAGCAATGTTTCAACGAACGCGCTCTTGAGTTATGCGGAAGGTAATAAATGCAAGAAACTGAAAAAAAGTAACCTACTTAAGCATAAATCAACCGGACGTTTATAACAAACGCTGCAACTCTTCACGTTTCCATTACTAGAAAAAGCGAGGAATTCGTTAGTGGCACGAAGACGGTTTGAGCAACTCTATCAGCGTATCTACCTGTACTCTAGCCGCCTATATTTGGGGGTTCTCTTATCGCCTCCTCTGCTTGGTATTTGCCATGTTCATAGACTCTCGTACCACGTAGCAGAATTGAGGAACTTCCCTCAATGGTGATCAGTAGGCACACGCTCCCAATGCTCCCTTGTTCAGCGGCGCTGTTTACGCGTTAGCAAGAAACGAACACAAACCACTTCGTATGTTTGGTGCATCAGTGAATACACCAGAACTTCCATGACACGATAAATGTGATTCGTTCTTGCGAGACGCGAAGTTTTTGTGAATATACGTGGCAACTCGCGCTTTCAAATATAGCCTGCAGAATACACATATCAGCTTCGCGAGATTTTCTGCATACACTTTGAATAGTGAAATGTTATCATCTGAATATTCCAGTTAAAACTCGCCTTGTTTTACGTGCGTATAACATTCGTCAGTGCTTTTGTAGTTCAAGAATTTCGTAAGATCCGTTGTACGCGGAAAGTAGCGCAGGCTCGCGATTTGCGTTTCTAAACCTTGGCCTACGATGCACCGCTTGTTTTTTACGTTTGTTGATAGATGGTAGCACACTGCAAGCGATTGTTTCCTTGACGGGTATCGGAGCGAAATGATCTCCGCACCATCAGATAAACGTGGTGAACGACGCCATGTTGGTGTTGTTCGGGGTGAATGACGCGTTGTTGGTGCTGTCGAAGTCGTTTGGCGGAAAGCATTCCTCAGATTACTGTCAGCAGTTATGTTAAAATAAGCCGTCTTGACGTCGAGGATTTTTCACTGGACATAGATGGTTGTCAACGCGCTGAGAGTGACAGCGACGATGAACGATCAGCTGCTATAGCTCACAAGCAGAGAGTTGCACTTCACGTCCCGTCATTCGTTAATGTTTTTTCACGATCGTAAGTCACATTGATTGTATTTATTGTGTAATATTCTTCAGCGAGCTCAAAATGAAAGCATATTTTGTATGCATCTTAATTACAGTGTTTATTACAAAGTGCCGCATTCCGCCAACAAGTTTGAGCTTGACCAGCGAAGCGAAATGGTTAGTGCAATGAAATATGCAGTTACGACTACGATCCACCCTAACTTCACCTGATTTTCACCGGCGCCATCCGAATGACATTGTTGTTCGACAAATTTTCGCAATTTCGACGTTGCGAAAAGCGTACTATGTCTGCAAACCATCGCTACGTTAAACGTTTCGTCTTGTGCAGCCGCTATGGCACGCTTCTCACTATAGTGAGAAGCGTGCCTCTTTCATAAATACGTCAATAGCACTAAAATAACCAGATTTCCAATTGAACGACCCTGCTATTTATCAACTAGACTACACAACCGGCTTAGTTTCTCGCGCATGTACGGTAAAACGTACTCTTTTAACGCATCCGCTTTGCCTCGTGCCATCACGTTGTGGAATGATCTTCCCGATAACTTGGTATCTGACACTAACCCTGTTTCCTTCCGCAACAAATTGGTCTTACATTTTGGTGGATAATTTCATGTTCACAGTTTCGTTCTTGTATGTATATGACATTCATAAAGCTGTGCAAAAAGTTTTTTTTCTAATGCGCTTATTGCCCCCTTATTTTTTTGTGCTTTATTTTTGTTTGCTTAGGACGAACTGAGTGGCTATGAAAGAGGAAAAGGAAGAGAAAAGCGCTGTCCCGTTACTGCCTCTCTGAATGAGGGCACCTCCACAGGAAAGCGCAGGGAAGGGGAATGGGAATTAAAGAGACAGAAGAGAAGAGGTAAGAATGAAGTGGTGAAATGCATTCGATCAGTCGTCTCGCGCACGCGTGCATGAAAACAAACGCGAAAGCGCGACGTAAAGTAAGGCCCGCGGAGAAGCCGGGGGGGGGGGAGGAGATGCGCCCGTGAAATGAAAAAAATAATAATAAAAGAATAAATAAAAAGAAACCACTAGGCAAGTGGAAAGAAGGTAGGGCACTCCCGATCTGATAGATAGTGTATGCTGCAAAGGCTTAATGCGCCCACATAGAGTAGGAAGGGAAAAAAAAGTTAAGAAAAGGAAAAAAAAACAAGAGTAGAATAATAATAATAATAATAATAAAAAAAGAGCGTCAGGCAGCTCCGAGCAGCCAATGTAAACAAGTACACGTGGAACTCGTAGCAAGGGAAAAAAAAGGACGTGGTGCGCAGCGCGATGTAGCAGTAAGGGAAGGAAGAAAAAAAAAAGAGGGGAGTAAGGATACACGCTAATAAAGTATGCCAGATGCAACCGACTGGGACTCACCACCAAGAAGGCCAGTAGCACAGTGATGTGCACGATTTATAACGGACCAGAGGCGGCGCCGGGTGCTTGATAACCGGGTGTGTCCTCCAGGTTAATTCCAAACTGTTGGGCACAAGCCTCAAAGGTGAAGAGGGCCCAAGAAGCCAGATTTCGATCATAGCCATGTGGTAGGGCCCTGAGCGCCCGTCCAAGTGCCTTAGCGAGGGCGATCAGGTGGTCGTTCCTTTTTTGGTCCTCAGGTTGCTGCGAGGTTGCAGCAGCAGGCTCCATCGTTGCGCTTGTGTTGACGGTGACGGGAACCGGCGGTTGCAAAAAAGCGCGCGGTGTCTGCGTCACTGTCGAGCGCTTTTGGACGACAGTTGGGGCCGGCTGAGCTGTGGCCGAGAGCGGGGCAGTCGTCGTTGTTGTGGGGACGACGGGCGCACTCGTTGCAGGACAAGGGGCGGCATCCGACGTGGTGTCGGAGGTACCGACGAGCGCATCCCGGAAGGAGCGACCCTTGATGGTGGAGGGGTTGCTGCCAGGGGTCCTGGCGTGCTGCAGGGCTTGGCGGCGAGTCACCGTGCCGTCAGTTGAGGCCATGATGACCGCAGCCTTGCGATGAACTTGCCAGGCTGGACAGCGGGGCTCGGTTGCAGGGTGTTTCCCGCCGCAGTTTAAGCAACGGGGGTGTGCTGCACACGACTCTGGGGCGTGCTTGAGGCCGCAGCGCAGGCACCGTTCGTCCCGATAGCAGGTGGCGGTTGCGTGCCCGAAGCGGCCGCAACGGGAGCATTGCAGAGGCCGGGGCTGTCGGGGTCGAACTGGGCGCCTTTGCTTGTAAAGCAGGATATCCGGTGGGACAGTAGTCCCAGCGAAAGTGAGGTTGAGGCAGTTGCCTCTGCGTACACCGGACACGATGGGCACGGGTGAGGCAAGGTTGTCGGCGAGGTCCTCGAAGGGGATCGTTGGGTCCACCCCGTAAACCATGCCAACGCAGGTGTTGAGGTCGAGTTGTTTGGCTCGAACTTTCGTTGTACAGATCGTTCCAACCTCAAGTAGGGCAGTCAGATCGGTGTTGGGATGGCTGTCCACAGCAACAAGGTTGCGCCGGAAATTCACCCGCACTCGCTTGGTGGCTGGAAATCCCGAAAGGAAGGCGGCGATTGCATCCCTCGAAGCAGCCAGGAAGTTAGCCTTCTTCCCGACAGGCCGAAAGATGATGGTGGCCGCACATCCAATCGGAGGAAGGTCGTCAACAAGTTGAGGACCGTCAGAACGCGGGAGCGTGCTTGGGGACACGCCGCGCTCGCTGGAGCCAGACGCCGTTTGCTCGGCGGCCGGAGTGGTTAAAGGAGATGAGGAGTTGTTGCTGCTAGGGGGGTATCCCTCGCAGATAGCCACGGCCGTGGCAGGAGACGAGCAAGATCCGGTATTTGCCTTCCCTTTGCTCGAAGCCGCGGAGACAGCAGCAGTTTGACTGTTGCTGGCTTTCTGCGGCACGGGTATTTTAGAGCTGGCTGGCTTGGCTGGGGCCTGCTGCTGCTGCTGAGTTGGCGCCGAGGATGATGCCGAGGCTGCCGGAACGGCATCCTGCTGCGTAGTTCTTTTTCTGGTGCCTCGCCGAGGTGCCATAAGTAGCCCTTAAAAGGGCTGCGCGCGAGGAGCGCGGAGCGAAGTTCGGGGTGAGGACGGGGGCGCAAAAAAACACGTCCTCCTTGCTTGAAATCTCGTCCACCTTTTTCCTTAGGACGAACTGTTCACACTTCTTGTAAGCGCTTTCATGATTTTCCCAGTGTATTATACCACAATCTGTGCCATTTTACTTACACGTATTGTACACTTCCTAACTGCTGCGTGCCGTGAACTGCATCTTTCTAGTTTTTTGTTAACGATGTATGAAGTCAATTTATTCTTACTTATTTCTTGTTTATTTGTTACTCATGTCTTGAGCTTACGTTTTGGCACCTTTCGCCCTTTTACTTGTTGTACATGTCTTTGTTAGCCCCCCTTACTCAATTCCCTAACCAAGGGCCTGTAAGGTACCTGTAAATAAATAAATAAATAAATAAATAAATAGTGGATCACCACTAGGGCAAATCCGTCAGGCAGGCTTGGCACCAATTATCTCGGAGTGCCGTTCAGTTCATACGTGAATTCTAGTTCGCTCAGTTTTCTGTATCACACACAGGATTACGCAAGGCATCACTGATACATGGTCGATTAGCTGAAACCACCACCCTTGGCACTGCGGCCACAAATGAGGTGGCGAACAATCAGCAGATCCTATCGGTTGGGAAAGCACTTCCCATCGATATACATTCATTTGACGATCAAGAGTTAATCCGGTGAAAGCGGCACGGGGAGTACGCTGTGCTTCCTATCTTTTTTTTTATGCGTGGTCATGGGTTGATCATCATTCCACAGCCATATTGGATTGCACACCGTGCCACCCATAGGGCGTGGGGCATTGCGAAGAGCCCAAATTTATATTGTAGGTTAGCAGCGTTTGATGAGTTTGACTGTCTGGTCATGACCAGAGTAGCAGTAAAATGATGAAGTGTGCGTAATCAAAGAATTTCGTCTGGACATGTCTAGCACATACCCGTACTTCATAAGCCGTATTGTGCTGGTTTGAACCACTGGTGAGGGACAATTTATATCTACCCAGAAGTAGCAATCAAAGATAGGGCTGATCTAAACGGGTTAGCGTTAAGAAAAACTGACTGCGGCAGAGTTCGCATGATTAAAGCAAAGAATGAAAATCGAGTTGCTAGCTGGAATCGAACCCGGGATCCCTGGGCACCAGTCAGGTATTCTACCACAGAGCCACTCCAGGTCGAACTTCATACTTTTTCAAATATAGATACGCACCAACTTGTCCAACTTGCCACTTAGTTACGCCAAGTTTTGAAGTTTCTCTCCAAAAAGACCAATGCAGGCGTAACGTCGGTGCAATGTCAACTGTGGCTGCAGTGCTGTCCATCTCATTCCTCAATAATTTCGTAGTGAATAACGAAAACAGAGCAATCTAGTAACGATAATAGTCTATCCAAGCGTAAGTATGCAAATATCACGCTAACACAAGCGTCCGTTTAGAACTTACAGGCACCACCATGGAGGAAGAAAAAAAAAAGGATGGTGCATGACGTCACGCCACCTGCCTTTGCAAGCCAACCCGTTTTGCAGCCAGCAGTGTTGGCCAACGCGTGACCTTTCGCATCAAGCTCACGCAAGCAACGGTGCTTCATAGAGTGGCACCTGGTCGCTTTCATTCGATGCACGCTTGTTCGACGCAGACGGGCCAGCTCACGCAGGAGGTTCAAAAACGAAACATCACCGAGAGTATTAAACCTACCGAATACTCTGCCGTTTCGGTCACGTGTTGGGTCGAAGACTTCACTCGTGGGGCGCAATGCTCATTTCTTTCTCTCTTTTTTTCTTTTTCTATAGGCTACAGAGAGCGCGACGATGACTTGATTGGTTTGAGAAGGATACGCCTCTAACGGGTACCGCCCCCCCTTCTTTCCGATATAGCAGTTGCTTCCCAACGCAAAGAGCGTTGCTTGCCGCCATATAAGGGGCGAAACAGGGAAGTTTATTGCAAACTGGTAACAACATTTCAGGTGAGTACAACTGTCTGGTGTAACAAAATCACTTCAGTGGCGTGTACAAACAAGAGAACATCTTATAGCGGCACCCGTTTGTCCCTCGTAGCCGTTGTAGTAGTGTGTAACAAGCATAACATTTTGACCTCCAAGGTGGTGCCAGTGAGAGATTTCTTCTGTGCGCTGTTGAACAATAAAAAATAATGCTCAATGTACATGCCAATGGTTGCTAAGAGGAAATGAATGACATGGAAATTGGCCTTTTAATTAACGCGCACGCTGCGAATTTTTTATTGTTCAAAACGCACAGAAGACAAGAAAGGGTTACTACGTTATACTCGCTGGGCGTAACCTCCTAGGTTTTAGAAAGGTTTAGCGAGCGTGGGGCCCCAGTGCCATGAGTACAGTGAACTAGTATATACCATGAACTCGAGGTGGTTAAAGGTGGGAAGTAGAAACGAAGCGCAAGCCGTAAGAAAGTGTGCGTGTGCCTCCTCTCGTTGAGTCCTTATATTGTCCGCTGGATGGCGGTACTTCTATATGAGGAATATATGATGAAAAGATGCCAGACGATGGTACTTGGAGTGTTGAATATATGGACGAACGGACACACAGACAGATCTATGGACGGACGCACGAATGGCTGCACGGTCGGATGGACGCATGGATGGACGCATGAGCGGATGTATGGACGAAAGCAGGGATGGACGCACAGATGAACGTGTGGACGCACGAACAGACGCACGCACGGATGGGTGGATGGACGCACGGGCAGCCACACAGACGCACGCATGGATGGACGGAAGCAAGAACGAATGGACGGATGGATGCTTCGCCTCACTATCCATCATTCTCTCCATGGATATGCTGCCATTTTTTATATAATCGTTGAACTTCCCAACGCATGACCGCAGATGCAATGGGGGTGCCAAGCAGGGGGCGTGGTGTGGATAAAGACACGCGAGAAATGTTCACTCTTTTTATTGGCTAAGCAGCCCTGTTGCCTCCACAATAACGAGACCTGCGCTTCGTCTTATAAGATGTGCGCACGACATATAGAAAAAGGGATTGAAAAGAATAAGAGAAAAAATAAGAAAGCCGCACGAGTTTTGCATACGTCCTATATATTTATGAATAGAATGCAGCGTCAAACGTCAGCGCCTATGTATTCTATGTGCACCTTCGCCAATTTCATCTAAATGATGTCAAGCTACTGTACAATATCCTAATTATATTTGCTTTGAGCAACGTTAACTTACAATAATGTTTAACCATAGACAAGATAATTCGCATGGTATCCACAGAAATAACTTTGGCTATACAGATAGGTTAGGTAAGCAGAGCATACATGCATTGGCACCATCGATGGTACATGCATGGGCAAAGTTTCCGCAGCATTTGTATTTCTTGCGAATGTTCGCCCTTATGCTAAGCGACCACCCCCTCCCCCACCACCACATGCAAGCAAGCAAGTTTTGTTGTTATACGGGGTGTTTCTGCTCACTTTCGCAAGGTGTACTCTTCTATTTCACGTACTCGAAAGCAAGGGTTCTCAAGCATGTTGGTATCAGGGAACCTTGCTAAGCTACATTAAGTGCTAAAAAGTCCCCCCCCCCCCCCCACTGCGCCCTCCCGGCGAGCTTTCCTCATTTTAGGGCCGAAGCTCCTTAGGCTGTGAGTCATGCGTCCACTATGCCTGCAGTAGTAGTGGTATTGATAGTAGTCGTAGTAGTAGGTAGCCACCTCTCGTTAAGTCCTTGGAGTTTCCGCTGGTTGGCGGTACTTGCGTAGGATGAATTTATGATGAAAAGATGTGATTGCTGTACTTGGAGTGTTCACTAGATGAACGAACAAGTGCATGGACGAACAGACAGACAAGCAGACGTGTAAATGTGCGGACGCACGTATGAACGTCCCATTCATTTGAACGCACCCACCAATAACCTAAGGAAGTCAGTTCGCTGGTTATGCGAGATAATAAAGGGACAGCTTCCTTCAGTGTGAATCTGGTGATTTGTAGACGACATTTCGGCCTCAATCCCATACTCCAATTCTCAAGCTGGGTGAAGCAGGAAGAAAACTATGAGGTGAAAGCAAGCGATAGTCTTGCGCAGCTAAATATAGTTCTGCTTGTAACCGCACTGCGTCTGGCAACGTTAACACCATTGCGTTGGTTTAGCTAGTGCAACGTCACAGTCGTACGTGAACCGCTATCTATGATTCAAGTAAGCTTCCTCAAGCAGTAATTATTATGTCGGTAACTACCAGTATTTGGGACAGCCAAGTAACGGAATAACGATCCTAAAAACACGACCACCCGTTTCAGTCGGAACTCGACCTTCCCTGTTCTCGCATCCAGAGAGCAAGTAAACTCTAGAATAAGCCATTCGTTTAAGACATCCCACGTTGAAAACGAAGCATTGGACAAGATTTTGCCATAAGTACTGAAACATGCTGTTTCTCGTTGGACAGCGTGTCCGCCAAGCCCGGTACCCGAGAATTAGAGAGTGCATATGGGAAACCAGTGCAAAATGGTAACGAGGTAACAAGTTAGGTCGTAAGCATGCAAGCATCTCGTCAACACAAGCGTCCATTTTGAACTTGCGGGCCCCAGAGAGCCCGATGATGACTGTCTCAACAAGTGCCGCCACTTTTTTTTTTCCTATGGAGGCGTTGCTGCCTATTGTTAAGATACTTGCTTGCTTGCTGCCGGGTGCTCGAGGCTGAAAGCGCGAGCACATACGCTATTTCACGATAAGCAGGTCATGGGGTGTACGTTAAAAAAAAAACGTCAGGGGTTTTCGATTTTAAATGTGAAGCATTTAATGGGAAACTTGGCGACTTTGAACTTTATCTATCTATCTATCTATCTATCTATCTATCTATCTATCTATCTATCTATCTATCTATCTATCTATCTATCTATCTATCTATCTATCTATCTATCTATCTATCTATCTATCTATCTATCTATCATCTGTATCTATCTATCTATCTATCTATCTATCTATCTATCTATCTATCTATCTATCTATCTATCTATCTATCTATCTATCTATCTATCTATCTATCTATCTATCTATCTATCTATCTATCTATCTATCTATCTATCTATCTATCTATCTATCTATCTATCTATCTATCTATCTATCTATCTATCTATCTATCTATCTATCTATCTATCTATCTATCTATCTATCTATCTATCTATCTATCTGTCTGTCTGTCTGTCTGTCTATCCATCATCTGTGTCTATCTATCTATCTATCTATCTATCTATCTATCTATCTATCAATCTATCTATCTATCTATCTATCTATCTATCTATCTATCTATCTATCTATCTATCTATCTATCTATCTATCTATCTGTGTCTGTCTATCTATCTCTCTATCTATCGTCTGTGTCTCTCTATCTATCTATCTATCTAATCTATCTATCTATCTGCGTCTGTCTATCTATCTATCATCTATCTATCTATCTATCTATCTATCTATCTATCTATCTATCTATCTATCTATCTATCTATCTATCTATCTATCTATCTGTGTCTGTCTATCTATCTATCTATCTATCTATCTATCTATCTATCTGTGTCTGTCTATCTATCTATCTATCTGTCTGTCTATCAGCTGTGTCTATCTATCTATCTATCTATCTATCTATCTATTTATCTGTATCTATCTATCTATCTATCTATCTATCTGTGTCTATCTATCTATCAATCTATCTATCTATCTGTGTCTGTCTATCTATCTATCTATCATCTGTGTCTATCTATCTATCTATCTATCTAATCTATCTATATATCTATCTATCTGTGTCTATCTATCTATCTGTGTCTGTCTATCTATCTATCTATCTATCAATCTAACTATTTATCTGCCAATCTATATATCTAACTATCTATCTATCTATCTATCTATCTATCTATCTATCTATCTATCTATCTATCTATCTATCTATCTATCTATATGTGTCTGTCTATCTATCTATCTATCATCTGTGTCTATTTATCTATCTATCTATCTATCTATCTATCTATCTGTGTCTGTCTGTCTATCTATCTGTCTATCTATCTATCTAACTATTTATCTGTCAATCTATCTATCTATCTATCTGTGTCTATCTATCTATCTATCTATCTATCTATCTATCTATCTATCTATCTATCTATCTATCATCTGTGTTTATCTATCTATCTATCTATCTATCTGTCTGTCTGTCTGTCTGTCTGTCTATCTATCATCTGTGCCTATCTATATATCTATCTGTGTCTATCTATCTATCTATCTATCTATCTATCTATCTATCTATCTATCTATCTATCTATCTATCTATCTGTGTCTATCTATCTATCTATCTATCTATCTATCTATCTATCTATCTGTGTCTGTCTATCTATCATCTGTGTCTATCTATATATCTATCTATCTGTGTCTATCTATCTATCTATCTGTGTCTGTCTATCTATCTATCTATCATCTGTGTCTATGTATCTATCTATTTTTCTATCAATCTATCTATCTGTGTCTATCTATCTATCTATCTATCTATCTATCTATCTATCTATCTATCTATCTATCTGTGTCTGTCTATATATCTATCTATCCATCTGTGTCTGTCTATCTATCTAACTCTTTATCTACATATCTGTGTCTATCTATCTATCTATCTGTCTGTCTATCTATCTATCTATCCATCTGTGTCTGTCTATCTATCTATCTATCTATCATCTGTGTCTATCTATCTAATCTATCTATCTATTTATCTATCTATCTATCTATCTAGCCACCTATGACTTTTAGCTCTCCTGGCCGTTTCGATAATGGTAGTGATACCAAACTTGGCACGGCATAACATGACTGTATTAAGAAGATATTTGATTAGTCATAACATGAAAATCATGGCATGTATGCCATGAATGTCATGATTTACATTTCATAGTCCTGCAGCTCTTGCGGTGGTTTCGTTTACATGACATGTTGCAAAACTGGTATGGCATGGTTTGACTGCTTGGCGAACACAAGCGACATACCCTAACATAGGAATCATGGCATTCGTGTCATGTAACAAGCAGACTACATGCCACGATCATGATGCGCTCGCGGCCATTTTGCTTGCTTTATATACACAAAATTTGACATTTCGGGACGTCAACGGATGACGAAGGTATGCGACTGGTGCAAACATGATAAACTTGAGATGCTTATCATGTAACAACATACCGGTACGCCACGCTGATGATGTGATCGCGGCTGTTTCGCTAGCTCCACATACACTAAATTTGGTATTATGTAACGTGAACGGACGACGAAAGTAAATGACACGTCCAAACATGATAATCATGACACGCATGTCATATAACAGCATGACTACACGCCAAACTCATGATGTGATCGGGGCCGTTTCGCCCGGTTCACGCATACGAAATTTAGTGCGTGACACGAACGGACAACAAAGGTAATGTACACGTCCAAACATGATAATCATGACATGCGTATCATGTAACGACATGACAACATACCACACTCATGATGCGCTCGCAGCCGTTTCGTTCACTTCACATATACTAAATATGGTATTAGGTCAATTAAGCGAATGACGAAGGTATGCGACTGGTTTACACACGATAATCATGAGATGCATGGCATGTAAGAACATGACAGCATACCACGCTCATGATGCGCTCGCGGTCGTTTCGCTTACTTCGCTTATACTAAATTTGGTATCAAGTCAATAAAATGGATGACGAAGGTATGCGACTGGTGCACACACGATATTAATGAGATGCGTGTCATGTAAAACATGAATGCGTGCTATGTTCATACCATGCTCGATGCCGTTTCGGTAGCTCCACATATACCAAATTGGGTATCACGTGACGTAAATAGACGACGAAGTTAAATAACACGTCCAAACGTAATAATACGTCGGATGGTGACGATGTAGCGCCGACAGTCGACCGTTCCAGCAGTAGCTGGCACTTTCGATTGCACGTCAAGTGAGAGGGGATTGGCCACACTCATCACCTTTGGTTCTTTATTAGCGGTAGAATTTCTTTTTGCTGATTTTTTAGGAGCCATCAATGCCGGTCTCCGGTCCCGGCCAGGTCTCGCCCTGGTCGGCTAGTCGCCCTGCTGAATCGGTACCACTGGAGTGTTTCCTCAAGAACGGCGTAAGCAATTTGCCTGTCGCTCTTGTGCCCACTGATGGTGGAGTCATTCAGTTGAGTGAAACGGAGGTGTTTCAAGAAGAACTTCGCAACATAAGCGGTCGTTTTCTTGACATCTCGGAGGTGAGGCGTTTTGGCAAGACTGGCATACTATGCAGGTCTTCAAATATTTAATGCTTAACAGACTTACTGGCTGCCATGGGATTTGCGTTCATTGGTGTTCGCGCTTTTATCCTCCCTCATCTTGCTTGCGTGAAGGGCATTGTTCGTGGTGTTCTAACTAACATTAGTCCTGAAGCATTTTTAAATATGGTCTCTCCGGCTGGTGTGATATCTGTCCACAGATGCACCAGACCTGTAGGTGATACGCGAGTCCCTACTGAAAGCGTCATCGTTACCTTTGCTGGTCTCACACGCCCCTCTGAGCTGAAGGCCTGGCCTTATCTATTCCGTGTAGAGACATTGACACCTCGCCCATTGCAATGCCGTAACTGCTGGCGATTTGGACATAGCGCTAGTGCTTGCAGGTCCTCATTGAGATGCGCGAATTGCGGTGGGGCACATGCCGTATCAAATTGTCAGGTAGACAACTGCAGGTGTTGCCTATGTGATGGAGCACACACAGACACGGACAATAGCTGCCCTGCTCGAGAAAGTGAAACACAAATTCTAGATATAATGTAAAAACGCCGTTGTTCTCGGTCTGAGGCAAACTCCTTCATTGAAGAGCGAGAAGTGGGGTACGCTGCTGCTACGTCACGCCAGTGTGGGTCAATTGAAGCGTCGGTCGCTTCCGCAGTGTCGGCAACGGTAGATAAGGCCATGCCGATGATTATAGAACGGCTTTTCAACACCTTTGTTGAAGGTCTGGCCGAGATGCTAGCCACCAGGTTAAACAGCCTTATTCCCTCCTTCGCTGCACAGACTGTCACGGTCCAGGGTGAAGCTGAGCATCTCGACAATGAACAAAATAATCGGGGTCAAGAAGATTTTACCCCAGAAGCGCTTGTCAGCGCTCAGTCGACGACCCCTGTGGGGCCCAGTGGGTCGTTTGGTGACATGGGGCTTGGTAATATCATTCATAAACGACGCAATGCTTCATTGTCTCCAACCAGTTTGGCAATGTCGAAACCAAAAAAAATTATTACTGATACCAACAACGAGCAGGACGTTTTGGATTCTGCAGTCGAGTCAACTATATCAAGTCCATCATAGCGCCTGTAAAAGTTTTTCAGTGGAATTGTCGTTCCGTATCTTCCGCTTACATAGATCTTTTTCATCTCATACAGCAAACAAATCCTAATATAATTTTACTTGAAGATTCTTGGCTTTCAGTAAACCAAAAGTTTACTCTGAAATATTTTCTAACTTTTAGACTGAATCGGCCAGGTTGAAGAGGTGAATTATTGGCCCTAATATCTTCAAAAATGTGTCATCACGTTACTGTAACTTTTGAACATATTTGTCCGGATTGTGAATTGTTAGGAATAGATTGTTCGTTACCTGACTCCAACAGGATTACAGTGATTAATGCGTACTTTCCGAATGGAGTAAGACGCACAGATCACCTAGATTTTGTTATCAAGAATTCATCGTCAAATTCAATTTTATTGGCTGGTGATTTTAACTCGCATCACACTTCTTGGGGGTTTAAAACAGATGGCTGTGGCAAAAAATTGTGGAATTGGTAGCAGGATAATTATTTTCGCTGTCATAACTCTGGACAAGTTACCTTTCTACGCGGCATAAGCTCATCAACATTTGACCTAACTTTTTCGTGTGGCCAGTTTAAAATTTCATCGTGGAAAACGTTTGATAAGGGGACGAGTAGTGACCATGTACCAATTACCTATAAAATAATGCTACCACAACTCACCTCTGCTATCCGGCAACAACGGTTCACCAAGTATAAAATTTATAAAACTGTTTTAAACTCCGCGCTCTCGTCATTGAGAGGACGCGTAGGACAGCAACGAGCTGCTTCAGTAGTAGCGTGTCTACGTGACTCTGTTCAGCCGGCAGAGTTTTCTGTTAAGTACGGCAGCACATCGTCAAATTCAGCTTGGTGGAATGAAGATTGTACGCTTGCGTATAGGTGACGTAACGTGCTTGGAAACGTTATGCCACAACCATACTCCGAAAAATTAGGTTGACTATTAATTTCACGCAGCGCTGTTTAAATGTACAGTTGCTATAGCTGAAGATAAACACAATTCTGACTTACATTCGCGTTTATCAAAACCTGATAAAAGATCTGCCCTGTACAGGTTTCTACGGAACAAAAAATCGACGTAGGTACCAGCATATTCGCATTCAGTAGTGCTGTCTCCTAATGAGACAACAGATTTATTAGAGGGCATCGCGAAAGGACTTGAAGCGCGTTTTGCTTCGTCATGCTTGAGACCTGTGTCATTCAAAAGCGCTGCCTCGGACTTTCGGGAAGTCACTATGGCGGAACTGGCAAATGTCATACTAACTGTAAATCAAGTGGCTTCCGGTCCAGATCAGATTACAAACTCTATGATTGAATTGATATTTATTTACCATACCGATGAGCTTTTGAATACGGTTAACTGCTTCTTACAGCACACATGGATTCCAAGCGCATGGAAAATTGCTAAAGTTGTGTTGCTGCAAAAAAATCTATGCCTCGGATATGTCCTTGATAACATTCGGTCAATTTTGCTTGCATCAAACCTACATAAAATAATTGAAAGAATTTTTCATAGAAGGCTCAGTGAATTCATCGCTCGTCAGGACATCCTTTCACCAAGGCAAGTAGGATTTAAACAGGGGTTCTCTATATGGTCGGCTCATGTTGATTTGGAAAGCCGAATTCGCCTCGCAAAAGTATCTGGTGAGCTTTCTGCATTAGTCACGTTAGATATCGCAAAAGCCTACGATAGTGTGGTACACCTTACATTAATTTCAAGATTAGTGGACTGTGAGGTGCCCAAGTACATTATATCTTGAGTTCAGGAGTTTCTCTTTAAGAGACAATTCTTTTGTTGCCACCAGGAAATTACTTCTGTCTCAGCGATGCTGGAATGGACGTGGGGGGATCGCATGACCCCTTTCAGAGACATCACGCAACACTACAGACCAAACAGACGCAAATATCCACCACCCCACGCCAAACTAAACAAGAAACAGCAGGTTGCTTGGAGACAACTACAGACACACACGTACCCGAATCCGGTGATCCTTCGCCTCTGCTACCCAGGCATGTATACGTCCGACGCGTGTAAGGCGTGCGGAGCCATAGCGACGCTGCAGCACATGCTGTGGAAGTGTACCGGTAACGCGCAGCAGTCCCCTACGAACCAGGTAGACATGGCAGTCTCGAACCGCGAGGCGCGATGGGAGGCGGTTCTGCTCAGCCACGACCTTGCCAATCAACTGTGGGCCGTCCGGCAAGCCCAGGATGCCGCCCGGGTCCAAGGACTCGAGGCCGTCACCTAGGCCGAGTGCTTGTAGCCCCACCCCGCTCAATGACGCCAGACATGTTCAATAAAGTTTTTACTCACTCACTCATATAAGCAAACAAGAGGTGTTCCGCAAGGATCAGTCCTGTCACCTCTTTTGTTTAATATAATATTATCATCCATTCCCGTTCATAAAAATGTTCCTCTTTACGTCTACGCTGATGATATTGTTTTTTTCTCGTCATCTCGAGATATCAATAGTTTGTATCAAATACTACAGTCATATTTGAGTGAGTTTGAGATATGGTTTGGCAGGCTGTCTTTTTCAGTTAATGTTAGCAAACGTGCTCTGCTTGTATTTCCACTATCCGTTCCCGTATTTCTTTCATTGCATTATTGAAATGATCCGATTACACAAGTAACAGTGCTAAAATATCCCGGCATTGTTTACGTGGACAATTTAAATTGGCAGCAACAAATGGAATCAAACACCCGTAAAGCAGAAAGCGCCCTAGGACTGCTACGCCGGTTTTGCAATGAGAATTCAGGGATGCGCAGGGATACGTTACTTATGATATACAAACTTTACGCACGCCCAATTCTGGGGTTTGGTTGCGTTCTGTTTTCCGGAAGTGCTGAGTACAAATTAAGACCTCTTATATTGCTAGATCGGCAAGCTCTGCGGCTGTGTCTCGGGCTACCTAGGTGTATCGCGAATAGCGTGCTTTATTTGGAAGGTAGAATCATTCCACTTGATGCTAGATTTCGACAACTCACTGTGCAATCTTTCTTAAAACTTTACGATGCGCCCCTCTTCTGTTCACAGACAGTTTTCATCAAACATCCAGTTTCTTTCTTTCAGCGCCCGTGATTTATCAAAGACCCCAAGTCATTTTCATCGAGTCTCTGTTATCAAATTTTCACGTTTCCCTCCAGCATTTAACTCCCCAAACCCAATGCTTCGTGCCAGTTGACTTAATTTTCGATTATATTTTTATGAAAAATGCCAAGTTACTTCCAAAGCATGTTCTGGAGGGCCTCCTTCAAGACGATCTCAGTCATTTTCCCAAATACACAGTAATTTGTACGGATGCAACGCAAAGTTTTGAGAAGGCTGGAGTAGGTATCTTTTCTCATCAGCTTAATTGGCCTTTCGCGCCCCGAGTGCCTGACTTCACACCAATTTATCTCGCAGAATTTCTGGCTATTACATTGGCTCTTCGAAAACTAAATTATCAGCAATCAAAAGCTATTATAATTTCGGATTCTTTGTCTGTATGAACACATTTAACGTCCGCAAAGCAGTCTCCTCTTCTCAGGATATTTTGGTCTCTCGTACCGCATAGCCTATCAGAAGTTCGGTTTATTTGGGTACCCGGGTGTGTTGGAATTGTACTAAATGAAATTGCTGATTCGCTCGCTTCGGCATCTTTATATTTCCCGGTGGTGCTAGTAGCCCCACAGTTTCCTTTTATTACTGCCGAACGATTCAAACGCCTCTTAATCTTAAAAAAATCAACGAAACGTCGCTCCTACAATCTGAAAAATTTCGGCACTTGCAATTCACATGGAACACCGCAAAATGCCTTTCGCGTCAATGTGAGGTGACCCTCACAAGCTTTCGCTGTAGAGTTCCTCGGTTAAATTTTTATCTCAACAAATCAGGATTTTCATTAACCAACCTATGTGCAGTTTGCAAAGAACCGGAAACAATAGATCACTTTCTTCTCACATGCCGCCGTTTCGCCTCACTGCGCCGAATGATTCTTGAAAGACCGATTGGTATGCTCGGATTGCCAGTCAATACATCCACCCTATTATCGTTTGGATCCAGTCAATTGGGTGTGGGCCGCAGTGCTATTCGGTCAGCGCTACATAAATTCATTCAGGCAACCGGAAGGATACGCTGCTAGTGGTACTACCAGATATATCCAATTATTTGTCCCCCTTCCTCATTCTTGTTAATTTGTTTTATATATTCTGGTTTATCGAATTCTTCTGCACTTGTTCACGTTTTTTCAAAGGAACATTATTATTGTTGTTATCTAATTTCTCTTTCTTTTTTTAGCAAGCGTTCTAAAAAATATCTATTATGAGGTACAGTGTGGCCAAACCCCCATGTGGGTATGAGCCAAGATCTCCTAGGCGACAAGACAAGACAAGTGATAATAATGACATGGAAGTAGTGTACGGCTTAATTTACGTTCGCCTCGTAACGTTGTGCTGATTATAAAGTGACATATCAATATTCCTCATTTGTGCTTCACATATCATCGACTCCCACTGTACGTGAAATCTGCCAATTTTCTGTTATTTGGTAAGTAGCCTCATTGCCTTCATACTGACGCAGTCTGCTATTACCGTCATGACGACGTCCACGCTGTTGAAGAATGTTGAGCCGACAGGAAAAAAAAGCAGGACGTTTGCATTGGTTCAACTTTTCAATATAATGTACCTTGGAAGCCGATATTTTGTACTTTGATTTCCCCATTTTCGCCTAAAAGGTGTAAAGCGGCTGTAAGGTGTCCTAATTATAATTGCTTCTCGCATCGTTAAGGGACAACCGCATTTAACCAACGGGGATGTAACTGGCGGCACAGTCAGAGAAACAACAATTGCTCTACAAGTAACTCACGTTAGTGAAGCGTCTGTACATTAGCATCCATCGATGGCCGTCGCACCCTGGTAGCTTCATTTTGTCAACAAGGCCTCGTCAAGTGCGAGGCCCACGGGACGGCTTTATGCCCTCCCATAGTAAAGTGCTTGATACTCTAAATCGTTACCCACTTTTCCTAAATACACTAGGACATTTCTGTTTAAAGGTGTTTTAAAAATTATTTGTTTGCGTTATTGTGCTTGCTGCATAGACAATGTTTCCTTGTGCTTGTGGCACCCAACGATGGAATAATTTTTGTTTTCTAAACACTCGATCCCCACAGTTCTCAGAGATGTTCACATTTCTTTTCAACTCACCCAGCATTGAACAAGTCGGCGAGTCTGCTGTCTATGCTGGGAATTCAGGAATATTTCACAAACCGTAATCTGCATTTTAACGCAATATAAGTATAACGAAAAAAGAAAACCAGAAGGCAGATAGAAAACCTGACTGAGTATAGAATAATTCAAACGTCTTTAAGAACTTTGCAGCTTTTCTCGTTTGAATTACTAATAAATGCATTTCTTTGCATCTCGAACACACTCTGAGCGCTTCTATCGACGTATCTATTTGTGCACACATCTCCTTGCTCCTTGCTCTCTTTATAGCCTCCTTTGCTCCGTATGGCCCAAAGTATGTATAGGAGGGGACTATCTGGTCATGACATGAATAGCGTGAAAATCCTGTCATGTACATACTCAAAGATTTTCGTCCCGACGTGTTGGGCACCTAGTCGTCCTTCGTGGGCCGTGGTTTGCGGGTGTGAGCCAAAAGTGAGGGAAAGCTTATATCTGCTCAGAAATAGATATAGATAATTAAAGCAAGAGCGTGAAGAAAAACTGACATCGACAGCGCTGACACGAGGAATGCATGGAATGAAAATCAGGTTCCAAGCAGGAATCGAACGGGAGTGTTCTACGTGGCTGTCAGGTATTCTGCCACAGAACCACTCCAGGTGCATACTTGAAAGATAAAAAAACAGTGCACTTTAAAAACTGAGACAAAAAATACAGGGACAAAACACGGTGCAACCGTGTTTGTTTCCTCTCTTTTTGAAGTTTAAACTTTTCTTTGTCTCAATTTTTCAATGCGCTGTTTTGTTTTCGAAATTGTTACCCGTAGGGTTGCAGTTGCAGTTGAAGATGCCCTAAGGCAAGGGTGACACAATCGGTCCTCAATTAGAGACACTTCAACCTCTTCTATGGCTAGTAGCGTCGTCCTGTCGACACTCGCACCAAAACACACGTAATATGATGGCCTTAGATGTGGCGGGCGCGCGATCTCTGGCCGGCCCAATCGCCACGCTCCTCAGCAAAAGCGAAGAGTATTGCCTCGCGCGCCCGCCAGAGGAAGCGGATTCCCGCGGCGGTGACCGGCGCAGACAGCAGAGTGCAAGGGATTCCAGCATGTGCAGGGTTTTTAAAGACAATAATATTTTATGGAGTACTTCAATCAAAAATTTTGATCTGTCTGTCTGTCTGTCTGTCTGTCTGTCTGTAAATTTGTCTGTTTCTATACCATAACGATACTCCAAACGGCCAACCCCATCCGCAGCACCCACCAGTAATGCTCAAGTTTCAGCGTTCATACCGGTGCGATTGTCAATTAAAAATCAATTATTGCGCATATCAGAGGCACCCTAACAACACGTTGATGTTTTGTATGTGTCTTTATACTAGAAAAACTACACATAAGTAATTTTAAGTACTATCGCGTTTATCACGCTGCGCTGACAATGCAACGTGTCACTCAAAAACTCAAGTGTTTCCAACACTTTGTTAAGACGACATGCTGGTGGCACCTCCCTGTCGCTTTGCGTTCTACACCTTATCGGCTCCGAGACAGGCGTGCACGCCTTTCTTCGTTTTTGGATGATAACTGCCACATAGCACTCGTGTCTAACGTGCCTCTATGCGCTCGTTCACCTTCGCTGAATTTCTCGCACAGAACATCAAATGAACGTTTTAACGCGATAGCATTAAAGAGCTCATGGCACAGAACACCCGCCGCCAGCGTCGGCCCCGATGGTTGTGGGCAAAAAATCGTCTGTGCGTCTGTGACTGAAAAATCAAGTTACCTAGAAAGCCCCGGAAGGCCGCCACTTGTCCACGCGTGCGCACGCAATCACACCGGAAAAGCCGAACATTCGAAGAAAAAAAATGCTCAAGGTCACGAGGCGCGGTAATTTCATCGCCCTGCTTTGGTTCCAGCGCTTTCCCTCCCTGCTTTGGTTCCAGCACTTTCGTCGGAACGAGAGAAGAGATAATGCAATTGCAGCATGCGACAAACCTTTGTAACTCGACTCGCACTGGACGGATTAATAAATTTTTTGCGGCGTTGAATTCGTGAGGCAATAAGCTCTGCTAGTGAATTCATTCCATGGTTACTTGAAAAAGTGTTTCAGGACCCCTTCAACTTGTTTTCTTTGACAAGTGTCGCGACGAAAACCAGCCCGACAAGTGTCACGACGAAAACAAGCCCGTTCAGCGATAATAGCGCACGCTGGTCCAATCTACTGGGTGCGTGTTTGTGTGCGTGCGTGTGTATGTTACAAATTATACGAATAAGTGTGCACCTAGCGGTCGAAGGGTGCACTAGGGGCCAGATTTCGCTATCGCATTCAACTCTTGAAGGCAAAGCTTAAAGATCCCCCGATTTTTGTTCACTCTCTTCAGACGCAAGACTATCGTCATTCGACGACATGTGCAATGGAACATGCAGCTACGAGGCCCTTTTTTGCGTGCAAGCAAGAGTAGCTTGCCATCATAATCTTCAGGCTGAACTGAAGGAAGCATTTATTTGTGTTACTGTATCTATTTTTGTCTAATTTACGGAGAAAAGCATGACAACTGCTGCATTTTCTTGATATATGATTGTAAGGAGATAGCGATTCATCTGTGGCAGTATTGCTTTTTTTTTGTTAGGGTCCGCTTAGTCTCAGTGCTAAATGCCTTGAGTTTAGAAATATAGATGCACAATAGCGTTCCTCCTTTTAGGAAACTTGCATGGGTTTAAGCAGGGCTGATAATCGTCGTTGATTGGCAGTGCTGTCCTGCGCTGACTCATAATTTACTATTATATCGCGTATAAATATTCACGAGGTGGTCAACCTAAGTGCAGTTGCGCTCTATATAACTGAGTGTCCTGGTCATGTCTTGAAATAAGGTACATGAGAAGTAACACTGCGGAATAGTTAAGAAGACTTCGATTAGCCGACCTACAGTCACTCCCCACATTTTTCACAGTAAACGTGCCGTACAGTTGGGTCTTACTTCTAACCACTACAATGGCGCAGTCGCAAACCACAGAGCCATCAGAAGACTTTAATCCAACTGCCATCACTCTTCGAAGCGGACGAGTGCTTCCAAATTCGCACCCACTAGCTTCCGAAGACGGCGTCCAGGCCCCAACGGCGGCTACACCGCTAGATTACGACTCTGAAACGGCCCGGTTCTTGGACGTGTTGACTCGAAACTTCGTCGATGCACTCTTGCCGCTCACTGAGACATCCATTCTGGAATTTCACGGGTTTCAGTATGATCCCGCCACCTGGGTCTCCACCGTGGACTCTGTGGCTTTGAAATGCTCTTGACCGGAGCCTAACTAGAAATGCGTCGTGGAAGGGCGCCTCCGAGGAGCAGCGCAAGCCTGGCATCGCAGGGAAGCAAGGACGCCTCATGGGTTACTTGGAGCGTGCCCTTTACGTCCACATTTGCACCGCTTCCGGGAGCCTATGACGCTCGCTTCATGCATATGCATATGAAGTCGCGCAGGCACACTCGAAGTGAAGACATTGCCGTATATATCTGCGACAAACTACGCCTCCTGCAAGCCTGCGACATGGCCTGGCCCTCCGTGACGGATAGGCAGTAGGTGATCGATGGATTTTACGATTTAACTCATGCGGCGATATTGTCTGTGCAGACGACCATGCAAGGCATTCATGTTCTCCTTTGACAGGCAGTTGAGCTGCAGGAAACTGCTAGACGCCGCCTTCCTGCAGTCACTCTACAGGCCACCGTGACCATGCAGCGCGAATGCTTTTCATGCGGGTGCCATGGACATGGCTACAAGGACTTCGCACAAGTGTCACGCCAAAGCATTCACTTTCAGGCGCGACTACTTCCAACAGCTCGGGTCCATGTTGAAGGCATCGGGGACCTCGGGGCGCTAGTGGATATTGTAGGCCAGCGAACAGCCCTGCTGTGACGGCACGTTCCAATCAACCCCTAACCTTGGGCCGAGCCACATCTACGTGGTCTCGGGGGCATCATGCTCCCCGTGTGGATGCGGTGGGCCTGCAGCTACGCACCGAAGCCAGAAGCCAGTTGATTCCCGCCGTTCCCGTCTTCGAGGAGCTACCTGCCGACCTTGTTCTCGAAGCGGACTACCTCCTCTCTGGGCAAGTACAACTCAGCATAGATGGTGGTGGCGTCAATCTCTGCGGCTTGACCCCGAGTGGTTCTTGGAATCGAAGCTCTCAAGGTGTGCAAGCACCACTTTGCACAATGTCAGTCGTACTCGAAAGGAACAAAGCACTTTTCGCCGATAGCCCGGCGCGGCTTCCCAGCACAAGCATACTTCAACATCGTATACCTACCAACAATCATCCGCCGCTGCCGCTGGCACTACGACAATATGCAGAAAAAGAGTGGACCGTCATAGCCGAAGAAGTAGGTGAGATGCTAGCCTCCAACCTAATCAGACCGTCTACAAGTGTTTGGGCACCACCTGTCGTTTTAGTCCGCAAGAAGAACGGGAGCCTACGATTTTGTGTACATAACAGGTAGCTAAATAAACACACCATACCAGACTCATACCCGCTTTCACTTTATGACGCTATTGATACAATAAGAAATTCAAGGTTCTTTTCATCCCTTGTTTTGAAAGCGGGTACTGGCAAATCAACGTTGCTGAAGAAGATAGGTGCAAGACGACTTTGCCTCCTGTCTTGTACGAGTTTATTCATGTGCCTTTCGGTTTGCGAACAGTCCCGAGTACGTTCCAGAGGGCCTTGAATGCAGTACTGGGTTCGCTGAAAGATGAAGCCTGTGCGGTATATCTCGATGACATCCTTGTTATCGGGGAAACCGATGAATAACACCTACGGAATATTGACAAAGTTTTGGAGAGGTTGCATGATGCCGGATTCCACCTTAACCGAGAAAAATGTCAATTTGGCTTGACGACAATTTTCTGTCTCGGGTGTACCATATCTAAAGATGGCGTGCAGCCCCTTCTCGAAAAGATTCCAGCTGTGACCAACTATCCTGTGCCAACTTCTGTTAAAAAGCTGCAGGTTTTTCTCAGAATCGCATCTTACTTGCGAAAGTTTGTCCCCAACTTCGCGTCAACGGCTGCACCGCTCACAGGCCTAATAAGAAAAAGGGACGCAATTTAAATGGGGCCCATCGCAGGACAATGCCTTTCGAACCCTTAAACATGAACTGACACAGAACCCGGCACTATTCCACTTTATGAGGAATGAACGGAATGAACGACAGACGTACACACCGATGCTACTATGCTACTATACTCAATGAGGCCCCTATACTCAACTCGGTATAGGGGCCAATTTTTGATCCAGCAGGACTTGCACGAACCTGAGCACGTCGTCGCCTACTCCAGCGGCAAACTGTTCAACGCAGAACGTTACTACCACACAAACGAACTGAAATGCCTGGCTGTTGTTTGGAGCATAGACGAGAAGTTCTGTCACTACGTGTTCGGACGACAGTTCAGCATTGTCACAGATAATTCAGCTGTGGCGTGGATGTTCACTATGCAGCAGCTGAAAAACAAGTTCGCACGGTGAATAGCACGCTGCAAGACTACACTTCTAATATCCGTCATCGTGAAGGAGCTCGAAATGAGGTTGCGGATGCCTTATCGCAAAACCCAACAGAGGAACGCTCCATGCAAATACGCGAGGACTGGACCACATTCTGTCAGCAAAAAGTTTCGACTGCCCAACGCGCCGACAAAGAATTAGTCCCCATTATAAATCCGTTATCGGAAACGGGACGCAATGCCAAATCAACGCCTATTTGCCTTACGCGAAGGCACGCAGTAGCGTCGTCATTGGGTAAAGAAGCAGGACGAACGCAACCTTTTGGTCGTTTCTACCTCCTTGCGTTCCAGTATTCTGCGCGCCATTCACGACACACCCGAAGGAGGCCACGCAGGCTACCAAGCAACCTTGCGCAAAGCACAAGAGCGTTTTAGGTGGCCGAGAATGGGCAGAAATGCACGCGCTCTTGTTGCAAGCTGTGACGTCTGCCAACGACACAAACAGCGTCCGGGCTGTCAACCTAGTTTGCTTTACACCTATTACGCCGCTGGAGACAATCTTTCGCACTGTGGCAATAGATCCCATCGGGCCTCTTCGAACATCGGCAGCGGATAGCAGGTGTATTATCGCCAATGTGGAATACTTTTAGATGCGGAAGCATCTTATACTCGCGCCTTGTAGTGCGCCGTCCGCGCCGTCCGCGCCGTCCGCACCGCTTCTCGAACATTCGACAGCTGACGCGCGCGCATGCGCCGTCGCGCCGTCGCCCACCATCTGTGCTGCGCGCGCTTCTCCTTCGAGAACATTCGACAGCTGGCAGTGCATGCGCCGTCGCGCCGTCGCCATCTGTGCCGCGCGCGCGCTTCTCCTTCGAGAACATTCAACAGCTGACAGTGCATGCGCCGTCGCGCTGTATATATACTCAAGGTCGGCGCTCGCTCGCTCAGTTGCCGCTCGTCGGTTGGTTTGTACGGCGCGTCGACGTCCAAGGTCGCGGTGAAATGAATTCCAACAAATCCACAAACACAATGATCGACGTCCCTTCGACCAGCGCCGTCCTTTCGCATACGTGTGTACGTGTTCACTCATTTAACACCCCCTCCTACAACCACGTTAACCAATTTAGCCATCGACCCAAGTAAGTCGCAATTTAACACCCCATTTCACAACCACGTTAACAAATTTAGCCATCGACCCAAGTAAGTCGCACTTTAACACCCCGTTAACCAATTATATGCTCCGCATCCTCCTCAGTGTTCCCCCGAGAGAAGCTGCGGGCAATTTTTTGAGGTATACAGAGATCACTGCCATGCCCTCTCTTGCTGCAAGCTGCGTCATCAAGTTTCTTGATTGATTGGTTGATATGTGGTGTTTAACGTCCCGAAACCACCATATGATTATGAGAGACGCCGTAGTGGAGGGCTCCGGAAATTTCGACCATTTGGGGTTCTTTAACGTGCACCCAAATTGTCATCAAGTTTCTACAGGACCGCTTCGAATGGAGACATGGCCTCCCTAAGAAGCTCATCTTCGACAGATCGAGCACTTTCTGCGGCTGAGAGTTCCGTGCCTATCTCCGGCGAGCTGGAGTTGAATATCACGGCTGCCTACCATCCACAAGCGAACGGCCTGACAGAGCGGTCTAACCACACCTGGCTAGCTCGACTGGCACCGTACTGCAAAAATAACAAGCCTGGTGAGGCTGACTCAGAGGAGCACCTCAACGCGGCTGCGTACGCAGTTAACACGACGTTGCAGAGATCCGCCGGAGTATTCTCTTATGGAATCATCTACGGTCAACTACCAAAGCTTTCAGCTACCCTATACTTAGATACGCCTGTACCAAATTGTCACACTGCCGCACGAGGGATACATTACCGTAGAGTACGAAGCGAGGCGCGAAAGAAGATCGCGCATGCCTGACATCCGCAAAAACGACAGTTGTACCACCGCCATAATATATCAGTGATGAGGTGTGGTTGCAACGAAATACACTGTCTTCATATAAGAAACTGTGCGCGAAGTTCGAAGGGCTATTTATTATTAGTGAACAACTACGTGAGAACACTTGGCTATTGCGGTCCTCGGATGCTGACTTGCACACAGACAAAAGCAGGCGGAGTAACTTTGGCGTACATTTGTCGCGGTTGAGGCTTCATGTCCGTAGGGACAACGGAAGTGCGGTAATCTGATTTTTATTTTAAAAGTTGACCTTTCTCAGTGTAGCCAGGTGTAATGACGAAGAGCGTCAATGGGCTCTGGTGCTGGCAAGGAGAGGAAGGCAGAGAAAGACGAAAATCTGAATAGCAACAGCCAGCCTACTGAACAGGCGTTGTTTCTTACTTCCAACCATTACACGTGTAATGTCGTGACGCGACGGCATATAGTCAAAAGTCACGAATGATAACGTGCAGTAATCCCGGTGGTCCTCAGACATGTACATGGATAACTTGCCCGGGAGTGTACAGTTCAAGCACTCAGCAAGTCCGTTTGAGGATGGTAAGATGCGCTGAAATTGTAGGATGTATCACAAGAGCGGAGAAAGTAATCAGTAACTTTCAGGACCCCTGCTGTAGAAAAATTAAAAAGTATATTACCACCCATATTAGTGGTGACATGCTTATGCTTAAGCGATTGAAGGACACAAAAGAAAGGCATGCGTTATCCGTCTCTCGAGTGCACGCCCAATCGACATGTTTGGCAAGAGTCGTGCTGCTCTACCTCTAAAGAGATAGAGCAGCACGACGTCCAAAAAAGGCCAGGCCTACGAGGTAGGCGAGGCGCAGCCACAGTGTAAGCTAGAAGAGCCACCATGCAGAGCCTTGCTAAAACACTCATTGGGTAATTACTGGAAGCACACTTGCTTGGTACCCACAAGGGCATTATTATTAAACTTTTGGGTAGTAGGGCGGCATTCACTATGCATTTTTTGACATTCTTCTGAGAAGCGTGGTACCCGCTAAACACTTGCAAAGAATTTTTAGCCAATTGTGCATGCAGTGGCTGACGACGGTGAGGAATTATGGCTTAAGTGGGTATGCGCCATGGTTAACAGGGGAACAAGAACAAATTTTTGTGATGGTTTGGAGCATTGGGAGGCCTACTCGTTACGCTATCGGCATTGTGCAACGCCAGATTGTTTTTTTTTCGCCGTTGTAAACGCTTTATAAGTCGTAATAACGCGATTGCTTTCCCGACATGAAGCCTGCCTAAAGCAAGTTTTACAACAAGTCACAAGCACCGGTGTAGCTCAGTGGTAGAATACTGGGCTGATCCAGCGGATCCGAGTTCGAGGCCCACTGTGTCATTGGCGCAATTTTTTTTTTAATTTCGCGCCATGTGATTACGGACTCCGGCGGTGGCGGCGGTGGACAACAACAGTGCGTGGCCCGAAAAGTGATCTCATAACTGTAAAAGCCTCACCTGGGCCTAAGAGGGGTTGTGACAATTAGTGCAGGTATCCGCCAGGGATGCTGAAGACCCCTCCATGTGAGGTTTTACTGCGAAAGCTGTTATAAGATCCTTTCTTGGGTCACACGCAGTTGTTAATGTCCGCAGCCGCCGGCGCCGGACACTGTAATCACATCGCGCGACATTAAAAAAATTGCGCCAATGACACGGTGGGGCTCGAACCCGGTACCACTGGGTACCAGCCCAATATTCTACCACTGAGTTACGCCAGTGCTTGTAACTTGTCAAACTTGTCTTAGGCAGGCTTGATGTCGGGAAAGCAATCGCGTTAATACGGCTTATAAGGCGTTTTACAACAGCGAAAGAACAACCAGCCGTCGCACAATGCGAATAGTGTAACGAGTGGACCATTCAATGCTCCAAACCATCTCAAAAGCTTGATCGTGTTCCCACATTAACTGTGGCGCATAACCAATTCAGCCATAATTCCTCATCGTCGTCAGCCACTGCATGGACAATTGGCTGAGAATTCCTTGCAAGTGCTTAGAGGATACCACGCTTTTCAGAAGAATGATGATATATAGCATAGCGAATGCCACCCTACTACACCAAAAGTTTGTTATTAATGCCCTAGTGGGTACCAAGGAAGTGTGCTCCCAGTAGTTACCCACTGAGTGTTTTGAAAAGGCTAGCTCTGAAAGACCACTTTTCTAGCTTTCGCTGTGACTTTGCTGCACATACCACTCAGGCCTGCCGTTTTGTACATAGAGGTAGAGCAGCAGTACTTTTGCAAGACACGTCGCTTGGGCGTGCACTCGAGAGACGGATAGCGCGTGCCCTTCTTTTTGTCTTGTTCCCCTGCATAAGCATGTCACCCACTACTGCGGTTCGCATTATTTCTTCCTTTCCGTGAGCATGTCACCGTGACAATATATACCGGACAGCAACCTTGCCATTAAATTAAAGGCACAGTGAAGAGTAAAACTATTTTCGCGTATTACTAAAGTACCATTGCCCAATCTAGAAAACACCACTGCCACAGCCTCCTAGACTTTCCTTGCCTGCCGGATGAGCGTGAAACGCCCGCCATCTATGGCGGCGCTACCTACGTAGGGGTAAGGGTCTTTGTACTTGGCCTTTGAGATCAGCAATTTTGGAGTTTTTTAATTTCAGAGGCTATGCGTTGTATTGAAGGGGTTGCTGGTTGAATGAGCGCGAAATGCCTGTCATCTATGCGGCGTCACTTACGTAGGGTTAATTATAATTACGTTTACGCCTTTAATAATGTTTTACGTTATTTGGTTGCATATAAGCTCCAAAAACTAAAAAAACGTATTTGAAGACACACCTACTTAAGTGGCGCCCCCACCATAGTTCCGACGACGGGCGTTTCCCAAGTTACCGCTGATAATCCGGCAGGCAAGGGTAATCTAGGAGGCTGTGCCACTGCATACCGCAACACGACGCTTGGTAAGCGAAAAAACGCGTGAAAGGGAATGCGGATGAAGGTGCCATTTTGAGATTCCCTCACCAAACACATTGAAGTCTTACATTTTTAAGGCATCTACTAGATTCTGCGCAGCTTTATTCCATGAGAAATTGAGTGCCTTTTCATCTGTGGGTGTCGTACATCTAGCACGTTACGTTTCAGTAAACTTCAGCGAGTGAATGTTACAATAAATGGAAAAATATATTTCGAAATTTTCGACGTCATGCTCAGTGCTTTAGGCACGAAATTTAGAAATTTTTATTCAGCTTTGATTGACTCCACCAGTAATGAACCTTTGATAGTGAAACTTGTAGGAGCATTAGTGTTCTCAGAGTGCCGTTTGTACATCTAAACCAGGTCCTTGCTTCTCAATCGTGTCCTTTGAATTATGTCACGTTTCTGAATAAACGCTGCAACTGTGATAGTCAATATTACATTCCATAGTTACTATTTCGTTGATAATGACAACAACAGAAATCACAAGAAATTGTGCCGTTTTCTGAAACACATCACTGCTAAGGACGATTGTCATTTCGTTGATTCAGCTCCTCAGCTTCACTCACTCACTCACCCACTATCTCAATCACTCAATCACGCACTCACCGATTCACTCACTCACTCACTCACTCACTCACTCACTCTATCGATAATCAGTGATTAGCATGATATCTCAGACTTCCTGCAGTATTTCGCAAAAAACAAACAAAAAATGTACCGTTTTCAAGAAACGCATCAGTGCAAACGACGAATGTAATTTTGTTGCTTCAGCTCCGCAGCTTCACTCACTCACTCACTCTCTCATTCACTCACTCACCCACTCACTTACGGATTAACTCTCTCACTCACTCGCTCGCTGCTCATTCACTCACTCAATCTATCAATAATCAGTGATTAGCATGATATCTCAGACTGACTGCAGTATTCGGCAAAAAAACTTCTGCTGTTTTTTTAGAAACACATAAGAGCTAAGGATGATTGTTTTTTCTTTGCTTCAGCTTCGCAGCTTCAATCACTCACTCACTCACTCACTCACTCACTCGCTCTATCAATAATCCTTCAGTAGCATGAAATCTTGGACTTACTGCTATATGCTGCAAAAAACAAAAAGAATGTGCCATTTTCTAGAAACACATCACACGCGTGCCAGGATTATCATGTTTGCACCAGTCATATATTTCGTCATCCATTTACGTTACGTAACACCAAATTTAGTATATGTGGAGCTAGTGAAACGGCCGAGATTGATATGTGGGGTTTAACGTCCCAAAACCACTATATGATTATGAGAGACGCCGTAGTGGAGGGCTCCGGAAATTTAGACCACCTGGGGTTCTTTAACGTGCACCCAAATCTGAGCACACGGGCATACAACATTTCCGCCTCCATCGGAAATGCAGCCGCCGCAGCCGGGATTCGAACCCGCGCCCTGCGGGTCAGTAGCCGAGTACCTTAGCCACTAGACAACTGCGGCGGGGCATGAACCGGCCGAGAGCGCATTACGAAGGGCCCAATATACTTCAATGTAGCGTTGACGCGCGCGCATGCTAGGCACAGGGACGCTACGTTAGCAAAACGCGAGCACTCTATAATCTGACGCCAGGCGCAAGCGGTGCGACCAGCGTCCATCGGCACGGCCCGACAGCAACTGGCGCGAAATGCGACATGCTGCATTTCATGCCGATGCGTTACCCATACAACACTGCGTCTCCTTCTTTTCGTGACGAAGGGACGCCGGATGCACTGAAACGCGCATGCGTCAAAGCAACGCAGCGCGGCGCGCGCCTGCGAATAGATGGCAGGACCAGCACCTGGCGTGGCAACGCGGAGTGACGCAACGATGTGAACACCGCCGAGCATGCGCATCGCGTCACGTCCAAATGTATTGGCGCCTTGACTGTGGCATGTAGACATGTTCTCACATGACATGCATCTCATGATTATCATGTTTGCACCAGTCACATACCATCGTCATCCAAATAGGTCACGTAAAACCAAATTTTGCATATGTGAAGCAAGCGAAATGGTCGGGAGCGCATCATAAGTGTTGCATGCAGTCATGTGGTTACATCACACTCAAGCCGTGATTATCATCTTTGTATGTATTATTTACTTATGTCGTCCATTCGCGTAATATTGAGTTTGGTACATGAGAAGCTAGTGAAATGGCCACGAGTACATCATGAGCGTAGCATGTAGTCACATGACACGCATCGGCTGTTTATCATGTTTGCACCAGTATCATACTTTTGTCATACATTCACATCCTGTAACACCAAATTTGGTATAAGTGAAGCTAGCGAGATGGCCGCCAGCGCATCATGTGCGTGGCATGTAGTCATGTTGTTACATGACATGGCATCTCATGATTATCATGTTTGCACCAGTCACATACCTTCGTCATCCATTCACGTACCGTACAAGTAAATTTGGTATATGACTCTAGCGAAACGGCTGCGAGCGCAACATGAGCGTATCATGTAGTCATGTTGTTACATTACACGCATCTCATGACTATCATGTTTGTACCATTCACATACTTTCGTCATCCACTCACGTACTGTAATGCCCAATTTGGTATATGTGACGCTAGTGAAACGGCCGCGAGCGCATCATGAGCGTGACATGTAGTCATGTTGTTACATGACACGCATGTCATGATTTTCTTGTTAGGGTCTGTCGCTTGTGTTTTCCATGTAATCATGTAAAACCAGTGTTGCAACATGCCATGTGAACGAAACCACCGCAAGTGCTGCAGGACCATAAAATGTAAATCATGACATTCATGACATACATATTATTATTTTCATGCTATGACTAGTCAGATATGTCCTTCATACAGTCATGCTATGCCATACCGAGTTTTGTATCAATACCATTATCGAAACGTCTAGGAGATCTAAAAGTCGTAGGCGGCTAGATAGATATAGATAGATAGATAGATATATAGATAGATAGATAGATAGATAGATAGATAGATAGATAGATAGATGCGCTCAATGTCGCTGAAGTTCGCTAAGAAATGCTTCGCTTCGCATTTGAAAAACAATAATAACGACCAAGTAGGATGTGAAATTTAGGAAATGATTTCCTGGCTTTGGTCGTTTCATCGCCGAGTTGCTCGGCCGAACCTTTTTTTTTCTGAAGTAAATCTCAACGCCCTAAAAAAGCTCCGTGTTTTTTTTTCCTTTAAGATTACCATTCTATTTATTCTCTCGCAAAGAAATGTAAGATTTATTGCATAATGGTCATGCAAAAAACTACTTGTTGGATGCGCTTGCCAAACCAAAATCACACTAAAACGGACTACTTGGCGTAGTAACAGATGTGCAGAAGCTCCGCCTACGTAGGTTTGGCTTTGCTGCCACAGAAAGTTCTCGGCAGATGGTTTATTTTTTTTTAGAAAACGCGTAGAAACGTTATCTGCGCCGCGATTTAGTACTTTGCTTTCCTCATTTTCGCATACACCACCACGGTGGTCTAGTAGCTAAGGTACTTGGCTGCTCCTCCGCAGGTCGCGGGATCAAATCCCTGCTGCGGCAGCTGCATTTCTGGTGGAGGCGGAAATGTTGTAGGCCCATGTGCTCAGATTTGGGTGCACGTTAAGGCGGCCGAAATTTCTAGAGCCCTGCACTACGGTGTCACTCATAATCATATGATGGTTTTTGGACGTTAAACCCCACATATCAATCAATCAAATCTCATTTTTGCATAAAAGTTTTGATGTGGCTGTAATGTATCCTAATTACGTTTACCTCGCGTAATGTAAAAGGAGCGACGTATTTAATCACAGGCGAGATAATCAGCGGCAGAGCCAGAGAAACAACGATGACTATGCAAATGGTTTATGTTAGCAGAGTGTAGTTATATTTCGCTCCAAGCCCCGCCGCGGTGGTCTAGTGGCTAAGGTACTCGGCTGCTGACCCGCAGGGTGCGGGTTCGAATCCCGGCTGCGGCGGCTGCATTTCCGATGGAGGCGGAAATGTTGTAGGCCCGTGTGCTCAGATTTGGGTGCACGTTAAAGAACCCCAGGTGGTCTAAATTTCCGGAGCCCTCCACTACGGCGTCTCTCATAATCATATAGTGGTTTTGGGACGTTAAACCCCACAGATCAATCAATCAATATTTCGCTCCAAGAACAGTATGCGTGAGGGTTTATGTCTGGATTCAAACTTCGCGAACAATATTTATATTTCGTCTGAACTCACCTTTTACTAAGCGAAGTCGTGAAGCTTGCTCTTTACGCACGACGTGTCAGCTTTCTTTCACCAACAATACTGTTTCATTTTCCGCAATTCAACAACAAACTGGAAAGAAAACAAACGGGAGGCCTACCTGTAGCACGCATAGATTTCTCCACGTTTTTCAACAAATGCTGCAACATGCCACAATATAGTTATTGTTAAATGCAAACCAATTCTTTGCGACCCGAAGGCACTTTGAGCACTCTCATCGATATCTATCTATACATCTTCTCGCGTACATTTGGAAGCTCTCGTGATCGCCTACTTCGCTTGGTATAGCCCAAAAATGCTTACTGTTTTCATTTAAGCTGTATTATTTACGCCTAAAATATTTGCTCTCGTATGGTGTTTGGCACTTATCGAATGTCGGAACGTTCTCAGTTTGTTTTTCGTTTGTACTTTAGAAACCTTTCAATGGCGTTTCAATTCTTTAATCGCTTTGAATAACGTCATTTAACGCCTGCGTACGCAGTTTTTTTTTCATTATACAGATGCATATACATGTTCTTATGTCAAGTGAAATACCTCGCTATCCTTCTTTCGAGTTGAAATTTAACATAAAGAAAAAAAATTGACGGCAGTTCCATGAGGTGAATGATAATGAGACTGGGTGAAGCTCCTGAAAGTAATACCATCAAATTTTCTTCCGTTAATTCGCCTGGCGATATACGCGCTTCCTCGCCGCTTCCCATTGACGAACGTTTTCAAGATCTGCTTCGTGACGTTGACGTGCTGCCTCGGCCTCTCGTTCCCGTACGGAAGCATCTTGCCGACGCTGACGTGCCGCTGCAGCTTCTTGTTCACGTACGGCGGCATCTTGCCCACGCTGCCTTGCTGATGTGGCTTCTTCTTCCCGTACGGTGGGATCTTGCTGACGCTGCCTTCTTGATGTGGCTTCTGGTTCCCACACAGCAGGATCTTGCCGACTCTGACGTGCCACTGCAGCTTTTTGTTCACGTACGGCGGCATCTTGCCGACGTACGTGAACAAAAACGTGAACAGCAGGATCTTGCCGACTCTGACGTGCCACTGCAGCTTTTTGTTCACGTACGGTGGCATCTTGCCAACGCTGCCTTGCTGATGTGGCTTCTTGTTCCTGTACAGCAGGACCTTGCCGATGCTGCCTTGCTGATGTGGCCTCTCGTTCCCGTACGAAAGGATCTTGCCGACGCTGACGTGCAGCTTCTTGTTCACGTACGGCTAGATCTTGCCGACGCTGCCTTCCTGATGTGGGTGGCTTCTTGTTCCCGTACAGCAGGATCTTGGCGGCGACGTCGCGCAGCTTCCCGGAGCGCTTCAGCCTCGCGTGCTCTCACTTCAGGGTCCTGCGTGCGAGCGCGCGCTGCCGCTGCCCTGCGCGCCCGCATCCTTATTCATCCTTTCGGCATCCTTATTCATACGAGCACACACAGACGGCAACGAGCATCGACAACTACAAACCTGTATCGATAAGGTTATGATTATAAAACCATTGCTTTAGAAAACACCCAGCATCTTTCGTTAAGCAGCTGGCGTCTTCTTTTTGTTTTGCTTTAGAAACATCTGGCGTCTTTTCGTTTTGCTTTTAGAAAGCATCTGGCATCTTTCGTTTGTTTATTTCATAAATCAACGGCGTTTTGAACAAAAATTTGTTATTGTTTAATCACGCACAGGAGAAATCTCACCAGGCACTACCTTGGAGGTAAATAATGGCTGCTACTTGGAATGAGAGACAGCAGAAGTCGGCTTTTAACACTTCTACTTCTACTAACGTTTCCTACTAGAATGTGCCACTGGCTGCTAATGGGGAATGAGAGACAGAAGAATTCGGCTTTTAGTAAACGCGCACGCTGCAATTTTTTTTATTGTTCAACAACGCACGGGAGAAATCTCCCACCGGCCCCACCTTGGAGGTCAAAGCGTAAGACTGGTTACACACTACAACTACGACTACGAGGGACAAACAGGTTCCGCTATAAGGAGCTTCCCCCCTGAAAGAAGGTTGCTTTACTCGGCTGAAATTTCTAGCTGGTAGAATACAAGCGATGCTATTTCTTTAGTTCCCGCTTTACCCAAGTAGCAGAACATGCAGTACACAACAGGATATCGCGCTACATCGAGAGGAATGACCTATTTCCATATAATATGGTAGGTTTCAGGCCCTCACTTTCCACGCAAGATGTCATGCTCCTCCTCAAAACACACATAATTGACTTTCCAAGCAAAGATGTAAAAGGGGTCCTCGCACTGGACCTCACTAAAGCATTCGATACTGTAAAACACGACTATATTCTTAAGGAGATATCGGCTTTGAACCTGGGAGTTAAATTCTTCTCCTTCGTTGAATCTTTCCTCGAGAGTCGGACGGCGGCAATAAAATTGGGACAATCAGTCTCGGAGCCTTTCAAACTCGGACGAAGGGGTACTCCCCAAGGGGCAGTTATCTCCCCCCTTCTATTCAACATAGCCATGCGCAAGCTGTCGGCAAGCCTTTCTAAAGTTCCTAATGTCGGACACGCTTTATATGCTGACGACATTACAGTCTGGTGTCCCGGAGGATCGGAGGCGGCGGTTGAACAAGCTCTACAGGAGGCTCTGGACGTTACAGAGTCTTTCCTGGAAGGTACGGGACTGGCGCTTTCGCCGGAAAAGTCGGAACTCCTGCTGTACAGACAGGCTAGACGAGGTGTTAGGGGACTCACCCCTCTCGATCAGGTGCCCATTAGCGTTTGCACCAAGGATGGTCGCACAATTCCTAGAGTCAATTCTATGAAAATTCTGGGGCTTTTATTAGACTCTAAAGGATGCAACGCAAAGACTATAGCCCATCTCACCACAAAAACAGAGAACATTCTGAGATTAATTATGCGGGTGTCCAACAAGAAGGGCGGCATAGGCGAGGATATCCTCCTTAGGGCCCACCACGCTTTCCTCATGAGCCATATCATATACATAGTGGCGGCTCTCAATTGGACCAAAACGGAAAGGGATAAATTGGACACGCTCATGCGCAAAAGTGTCAAAAAGGTGCTCGGCGTCCCAATCACGACTAGCACAGAAAAAACTCATGAAGTTGGGAGTGCACAACACCACTTCGGAATTAATTGAAGCGCAAAGGTCAGCACAAATAATTCGGTTATCGAGTTTCAAAACAGGAAGAAAACTGCTCGATGCGGCAGGCCTCCGTCCTATCTTCAATCAGGGAGAAACTCCGCAGCTTGATTATCAAACAAGGAATTCCTTTATTGTTGACCCTCTTCCACGAAACATCCATCCCCAACACAATAAAGGTCGTAGGTTGGCGAGGGCTAGGGCTTTCATAAAGAACCTCTCTGGAACAGAGACATTTGTGGACGCGGCGCGCCACGCCGGCAGCAGCAAGTTTTCCGTGGCAGTCGTCAATGACAGGGGAGAACTTGTCTCGGCAGCTTCAGTGAAGACCTCCTTGGTCGATGTAGCAGAACAGGCTGCTGTAGCGCTGGCATTACTGGACACGAAACGCACCACGGTGTACACCGATTCCCGAGCGGCCGTTAGGGCCTTCGCATCGGGATTGATAGCCACAGAGGCAGCCAGAATTCTCCACAGCAAACCCCCCTCAGACGTCATTCATCACATAGTCTGGTTTCCCGCTCACATGGGACCAGACGTACTGCCGGGTCACCTGAACCCAAACGAGATAGCCCACGACTGTGCGCGAGGTTTCACAAGCCGCGACGGGGTGGTCTCTCGGGTGAGTTCGGGAGAGCTCGTCCACAGTGATCCTCTCGTTACTTTTCACGAGATAACATCTCATTACAGAGGAGAGCGACAGAATTTTCCCTTTCCCCATCATAAGCTCCACAGATCACAAGCAAGCACGCTCCGCATGCTCCAGACGGGGTCTTACCCCTCTAGGGGCTTTCTGAGCGTGCTTCATCCGGATATTGATCCACTTTGCCCAGATTGTGGTGAATTTTGCTCTTTGAGTCACATGCTCTGGCAGTGCCCTGCGTTACAGGATTGTAAAACAGAAGAAGACTGGACGACGGCAATCACAGACCCCAGAAAAGACGTCCAGCTTCAGGCTGTCCAGAGGGCCCGTGAACGAGCGGAGAGGCATGGCCTCTCTGTTCCGACATGGGACTAGCCAACGGCTGGGTGGGGACCTACATAGTTGGCCCGCTGCCTTGCCTCTCAGGACCAAATAAAGTTGTTTGTCATGTCATGTGTCCCGCTCTACCCACGGCCCGTCATGCCCTAAAATGCAGCATACTTCACGCCGTTTTCTTGGAAAACTTCGGACGCGTTTAGCCTTAACCAAAAACATTTTCTTAAGGTTTTTACTAAACAGGCCCTATAGGAACGTGGGTGAAATACTTGGCACAGTGATACTTGAATCAAATGTAACATCTTTTTTGTCCTTCATCATCTTACATAAACTTGGTGGTTGCAGCGTCGGTTCCTTTTTATTTGCACTACAACGAACCATGTTCCCTACTATATCCAGCGGTAAAATTCATGGGTGCCTCCAGGGTGTCATGAAGAGGGTTCACTCAATCCTCTCCTTCCCAATTATTTTGCTATACCCTCCTTCTGATGGAACTCACTTGTCGCGGGTGGAATCAAAATAACCGCTATTGTCCCTGATATCTTTCGCATAAATGAGCGTTCATTGTTGCAACAGGATGAAACAATACTGCTCTGAGCACAATAGTACTTCGATGTACTAGTGGCACGAGAGGGCCACGCGCTGAGGCGGCGTACTAGAAGTCTGTCCTTACCAACTGTAATAGTCACCCTAAGCTGCCATTATGCTTAAACACACTACCTTCATTGCGGCCACGCTTCTTTTCGACCAGGTTTGAGCCGCGTTGACATCAACGTCGACACAAATATGGCTTAACCAAACAATCAATGAGAAATAGTGCACCCACCTTTGTGTCAACGTCATTTATTACATCGAAGACATTATTACGCCCCGAAGACTACTGTTGTCTTAGCATTTATTTATCAATTATTATCAACGAATTACTCACAAGCGTTCCAGAAGAACTGTGTAAGACGGTCTAATGAAAACATCAAGAGTAGCGTAGGTTTATAGCAGAAACAACAGCAAGTACACAGACTTAGAAACAAAGAAAGTTACGATCAAGAACAAAGACTAATATACAAAAGTAACAATAAGAAAGGTTAACATTATAGCGGAATAGACGTTAGTACAAAGCTAGTGATATTAGATCTAACCCGGAGCAGTGAGATTCATTGGTCTGAACGAGGTCGTTAGTTTAGTTATCTAGACGCAGTGGTTAGTTCTAGCATTGGTCACCATTTCGAAATGTCGAACAGCCAGTATGTTTCGGTCGCCTTCCATTTCTGCGTTCACGTTGGGTTTCATGGATCTTCGTTTGACAGCGCTAAGATTTTCTAGTTGAAGGCGCTGCGAGATCTCGAGCATTGAGGCACTCTATCGCGATTCGACTTCTTTTTCCTCAAATACAAAGTCGCTTCGTCATCATTTGAACATTGATAAAAGACCCCAGAATGAAAAAGCTTCGCAGTCACGTTTGATCTTCTGTCAAGTTTCGTTGTTTCTTCAATAAGCAATCTGCATACTTGTGGGATTGAGCTATGTGGATACTTGCGCACTTCTACTTATTCGCGCGCAACAAGTGCACAACTACTTTTGCTAACACACGTTTCATTTTCACCTCTTGATCGATGCGCGCCACAAAGGATTCGACCCTTCTGTGCTTTTGTTTATAAGCTGACTAACCCCAACTCGTTTCGCACTTCCTAACGATGCGCTTTCGTATATATTTAGAACACTTTGTCCCTTCCCGAATAGAAGGAAGTCAAATGAAGGCTTTTTACGGTTAACTTCCCGCTTTTTACTCATCTTTCTCTCTTTCTACGTGGGCCAGTCAAGGAGCGTGGTCTTACATCCTACTTCAGGTACTTTCGGCAACACAGAAAAGACCAGGTTTACAGCTTAGCATATAATACTATTTATTCTGGCATTTTACAGTGCCATGTTACTGAGATCAGGCAAAAGAAAACAGACGTAACTGTTTCCTGGTTAGGCCTATATCCCAGCTTCGAGACACTAACCCGATGTTGTAGTTATTTAAAAAATGGTTGCCATTATGAAGTAAACATACTTTCTGAAGCATTTGAATGGCCAGTTTTGGAAGTAGGTGAATTCCATAAGTTTCTCGTGCACCTGGAGAGGTTGGTTGAAGCGGGATACGACGCGACCGTGTCGTGCTTGCGTTATCTCTACCGTTTCCCTTGAGAGAAAAAACTCGAAGCAAAGCTTCATTTCTATTAAGGAGCAAATGCATCAGATACAAAAATGCTATATTCGAATACTTTTCACGTAGGCTGATATTATTCAAGAAAAGCCGTTCAAAAAGGCTCGAATCGATCTAATTTCCGTTGGGCTTCTTCCAACTGCCGCGTACAGACTCATCTGAGCAAGTGCTAATGGTCATGCGCAAGTGCTCACGCTATGAGCGAATGCTCAAAAAGATAATTTATTCTGTTTGCAATAGCGTGGTAGAGGAGTAACATATTAACCAGCCCATGATGCAGATTGAGTTACGAGTGACCTGTTAAATGATTCTACCCTGTTCCGAAGAAATACGAATAATGACGCAATGTGTGTATCACAGCTTCGCAAAGTAAACTACAAAAATCAACATATACACATATGACTAAAAAACAGACGTTTTGCCCTTTCAATATTCTATTGACGGGAATTCACTCCTCGACGTTAACCAATTTAAATATTTAGGAGTCACCTGTATTAAAAATTTGGCATGACATACACGCATCGACACTGTGTGCTTGAAAGCAACCAGAGGCTAGGTTTTTTAAGGCAAAAACTACAGCAGGCTACGCGAGATATAAAACTTGTAGCTTACGAGACCTTCGTTAGGCCACTACTATAATATGCCTCAGTCGTGTGGAGTCCTCATCAAAACAGCCTGAAAACAAAACTAGAAAAAGTTCAACGCCGTGCCGTCCACTTCATACGCACGAATTACCGCCGGTTAGATTCTGTCACGCAGATGTTGGAGTCATGTGACCTGGAATTACTTGAGGCGTAAACACAAAAAAACCGGTCGATAGCTCTTTTCAGAATACTGCAAGGACAGCTAAAAATTAACAAAAACTTGTACTTAAAAGTGCCAGGAAAACGAAGCAGTCGGATCATCACGACTGTCTTTTAGTACCGTACTCTTGTCGGAGTGATGTGTTTCGTTATTCTTTTTTTTTTCAGCTGCGATTGTGCTTTGGAACATGTTGCCAGGAATAGTAGTGAATACAAGCGATCTTTGCCAATTCGAAAAATTGTGGGACATGTATGTGAATGATGGAGCTGCCAGATGATTAACCTGCGTGTTTCCTTGGTTTGAGTTTGTTTTCTTTATCCCAGCTGTGTTTATAATTCGTATCCAGGCATTGCTGTAAATGCAGGCAGTGTTTGCCTATTTGAAATGTGTTACACATGTATTATTGATTGCGCTACTACCTGAGACAGATGTATATGGTTGGTTTGTATTTGGTTGTACCCTCCCTGTAAGAACCCTCAAGAGAGAACTGACAGTAATATGAAATAAAATAAAATAATGATTGGTGACTTAGTGGATACCTCACATGTGTGTTAACTTCCCCAAGAGGACTCGGAAGAGGTTTTGGAAAGTCCAATCTTCGTGCTTTCGCGTTGATTGTGTGGCGAGTTACGAGCAGGCTTCACGTTTCTTCACCTTAATTGTAGATTGATTAGGTAACCCTATGAAACAACATTTAGCGGTAGTGTATACTAAAAAAAAACGGGGTCACACGTTCAGCTCCGGAGCTGAAGCAATGAAATTAAAATTGTCCTTAGCACTGATGTGTTTCTAGAAAAGAACACAATATTTTGTTTTTGTTTTTTGCCAAATACAGCAGTAATCTGAGATATCATGCTACTCACTAATTATTGATAGAGGGAGTGAGTGAGGTCGCGGAACTGTAAAAACGAAATAACAATCGTCCTTAGCACTTTCTAGAAAACGGTACCATTTTTAGTTTTTTTTTGCCGAATACAGCAGTAAGAAGAGCGGCCTTTCAGAGCTAGCCTTTTCAAAACACCCGTTAGCTAACTACGGAGAGCACACTTGCTTTGTACCCACTAGGGCATTAATAATAAACATTTGGTACTAGGCCAGCATTCGCAATGCTATATTTGTCATTCTTCTGAGAAGCCTGGTATCCGCTAAACAATTGCAAGGAATTTTGTGCCAACTGTTCATACAGTGGCTGACGACGATGATGAATTATGACTGAAGTGGGTATGCGCAAGTGGGTACGGATGGACGCACGAACGCACGCACGCACGGATGGTCGCACGAATGGGAGCACGGACAGAATGATGGACGCTTCGCCCCACTAGCCAACATTCGCTCCGTGGATATGTTCTGCTTTTTTGTAAACATGCTTGGGAGGCAATACGTCAGCCTTGTTACAGCCTCTGACCGTGGTGAATAGCAGCCGTATTTAGACGAACCATGCTTACGGCTGTCTGCGGGACGGAGGCTTGATTTGCAGAAGAGAAAACTCGGCTATATCTACTCAATGTTCCTAAAAAAAACAATGTTGTAACGCCCCCCCCCCCCTTTTTTTTGCGCAAAAGTAAGATGCGAAACAAGAAAATTTGTGAGAGTGCTGCGGAAACGCTGTTCGCGCTGTTCGTATATATGTGTACATATGTCTTCATACATATACAACTGGTGGCTGCACTATTTGTGAATAAATAAATAAATAAATAAATTGTGAAGAAGCGAACGCATTGTTGGCAATATCGCCACCCCTTTTGTACTGAGTTCTGGGCTTCGCTCGCTCGCCTAGTGCTGATCGTCGCCGCCATCTGCTTGGCCGTTGCTCTGTCCCGATCGTATTTTTCATCGTAGAGCCACCGTCACAACACACGTCAATAAACCCCTTTTCAAGTGGTGGAGGCTGCTGACATTCCCCGTCGCCTGAACCTGGATGCTGCCATTCGCCGTCGCCTAAACTTGGAGCTGCGGAACCGAACGCTACCTCCCATCACGGCTACCAACAACGCGCAACCTGGCTCTTCCACTCCATCCTCCAGCAACCCCGGCGTTCTTCGCTTGCGAGAGCCGATGGTCTTTAGTGGAGGTGATGAGACCGACGTGGAAGACTGGTTCACTAACTACGAACTGGTGAGCGCAAACAACAAGTGTAATGACGCAGACAAGTTGACTAGCGTCATTTTTTACCTCGCTGACGTGGCCGAATGTGGTATAGCAACCACAAATATGACATTACGACGTGGTTCATCTTCAAAACGTCGTTTGCTGACGTTTTTGGCTGACCCGCTGTCCGCAATTCCCGAGCCGAACAACGCTTGCGGACTCGCGCAAAGAAGCCGACGGAATCGTTCACCACTTACACCGAAGACATTATTAGTCTTTGCAACCGTGTGATCACCGCCATGCCCGAGTAGGAGAAACATCAGCACATTCTCTAATGGATAAATGACGGCGCATTTCAGACGCTCCTGGCCTGTAATGCGGCCACCGTTGCGGAACTTGTCACTTTATGTCAAAGTTTCGACGAGTTGAGGAAACAGCGTGCCCTCACTCGGCCATTTTCCTCACATGCCGACTCGCTCTCCTGCCTTACTTCTGTTCCCGATCCCTCACCAACCCTGCAAGAAATTAAAGACTTTATGCGTGAAGAAGTAGCTCGGCAACTGTCGTTGATTCCCTTCATGCAGCAGCCACCGTTCTCTCGTCTGCCGTCACCACTCCGCGACGTTATTGCCGAAGAGGTAGCTCAGGCTGTTCCCGTCGCTGCCCACCAGCAGCCCGTGGCCATGCGTGTTCCCAATGCACCGGCTATGCAGCCCGTGGCAGCACCTCTTACGGATGCCCAGGTGGTACGCAGAAGACCCCGCCAGCAGCATTTGCCACCCATGTCTTCAGTTTCTGACCCCTCCGCCTCTTTTTCGTCACCTTGGGCTGCACTGCAAGTCAGCAATTTCTTGCGCACTCCTGACAATCGACCGATCTGCTGCGCCTGCGGTACTCCAGAACACGTGGCACGGTATTTTCGCCGTCGCTTCCAACCACTCCACGACGCTACTCGGCCGTTGCCGTATGACCCACATCCGATGCACATACCTGCTCCCTATCCCTACCCGCAGTATGGCTACACTATCCTTCCCGAGTCTCAGTCACCCCAGCCGCCATCTCCGACTCACTCTTCCCGCTCGCCGTCTCTTCGTAGGCGATCACTGTCCCCAATGCGTCCCCGACCCGCTTCCTCCAACGGGGAAAACTGAACGCCGCAGTTCCAAAGGCAAGAACTGCGCCGTCTTCGAAATGCCCAAGTCCTCGCACTTCACCTGCTAACGTCGTCGCCATACCTGTCGATGGTGTTTCCACCTTTGCCCTCGTCGACACAGGTGCTGCCGTTTCTTTTATAGCCACCCAGCTCTGCCGCTCCCTACGCAAAGTGACCACGTCACTCTCTGAACTATCGCTTCGTGCGGCTAGCGCACAACCAGTTCGACCTCTCGACACTTGTACGACTCGCATATTCATCCAAGGCTCTATGTACGTTGTCGAGTTCATCGTCCTTTCGTTGTGCTCGCATGATGTTATCCTCGGGTGGGACTTTCTGTCACATCATCATGCCGTCATCGACTGCGCACGCGCTGAAGTTCAATATTCGTGCTTGTGTGACGAACTTTTGCACGAAACTCTTGAGCGGTCGCCAAAACTCGTTGGGCGTGAGGACACTGATATTCCGCCAGACTCTCTTGCCGTTGTCCCTGTTTGCTGCGATGACCATAACGATGCTGCGGTAATGTTTGCACCTTTCGACATTTTCATAAGCCGCAGAGCCGTTTCCTTGCCTTTCGCTACCTTAAACGTCACTGCTGGCCGAAGCAATATTTTCGTCCTCGGCCCCCTTTCTGCACCGCTTACGCTACTTGCCGACGAATGTCTCGGTCGAGTGGAGTACCTTGATTTTTCTTTGTTCCTTAACATGCCAGACGAATCGTGCAGCAGCGCCTCGACCAAACTTGAATTTGAATTTGAATTGAATTTGAATTTATTTCAGACAACCCGTATACACAGTTTGCCTAGGGGATCGGCGTAAAGGCAAAGAAAGCCTGACAAAGCGCCAACCCCCTATGTACACACATACATAAACAGGTTATATATAGCAGTACAAAAATTGAAATTGAGATACATACAATATCAAAAAACATTTACAATTTTTTTTTTTTTTTTTTTACATCAAGCCAGTATTGACAAAGAAATGAACAGCAATTATGAACAGCTTCATGCCCTTTCCCCACTGAAATGCTCGTCGAGTGACATCTTCTCGAGTTCGATCGCCGACATATTAAGTGCTCAAGAACGCGCTGAGCTTCTTAATCTCCTACAGCACTTCGCGAATTCATTCGGCGTTTCTCAGCCACAATAAGGTCGCACTTCCGCAGTGCACCACTACATTCACACCGGCTTGCACCAGCCATTGCGTCTAAGACCGTACCGTGTCTCTGCTGCAGAACGTCACATCATCAACGACCAGGTCGAAGAGATGCTACGCCGTCGCGTTATTCAACCATCGCACAGTCCTTGGGCATCTCCTGTCATTCTAGTTCAAAATAAGGATGGATTGGTTCGATTTTGCATCGACTACCGCTGATTAAAGAAGGTGACGCGGAAAGACGTCTATCCATTACCGCGCATTGATGACGCCCTTGACAGCCTCCGAGGAGCCGAATTCTTCTCCTCCTTAGACTTACTATCTGTATACTGGCAGGTTCCTGTGGCAGAAGCTGATCGCCAGAAAACTGCTTTCATTACACCAGATGGCCAGTACGAATTTTACGTAATTCCTTTTGGGCTTAGTAATGCTCCTGCCACGTTTGAACGACTCATGGACAACACACTGCGGGGACTGAAGTGGTCTGTGCGTCTATGCTACCTCGACGACATTTTCGTGTTCTCTCTCGATTTTCCTACACATCTGCTTCGCCTCCAACTGGTTCTGACGTGTTAATCAACGCTGGGCTCCAACTGAACCTTAAAAAGTGCCGCTTCGCCGCGCGAGAGCTGTCCATCTTAGGGCAAATCGAGTCCAAGCATAGTGTTCTACCCAATCCTGCAAAACTGCGAGCAGTCGTGGAGTTCCTGAAACCTACTACACTGTAAGATTTGCGCAGTTTCTTCGGACTATGCTCGTACTTCCGGCGCTTCGTTCGAAATTTTGCGTCGATCATGTCACCACTGACCAACCTCCTACACGGTGACCCACATCTTTCATCCTGGTCTCCTGACTGCGACGTCGCGTTTGCCACGCTCCGTGGTTTACTATCATCTCCTCCCATTCTTCGGCATTTCGACCCAACAGCTGCGACGGAAGTTCACACAGACGCTAGCGAGGTTGGTCTTGGCGCTGTCCTCGCCCAACGGAAGCAGGGCTACCCCCAATACGTCATCGCTTACGCGAGTCCCACGCTCACTAAAGCGGAGGCCAATTGCAGCGTCACTGAAAAGAAGTGCTTAGCGCTAGTGTGTGTGCTTCGCAAGTTCCGCCCTTATTTGTACGGTCACCCATTCAACCTGGTAACGGACCACTATGCACTTTGTTGGCTCGCCACATTGAAAGATCCTTCTGGCCTAGCTCGGTGGGCACTGCAAATTCAGGAGTACGACATTCGCGTCATCTATCGCAGCGGACGCGATCATTCTGACGCCGACGCCCTGTCCCGTTCGCTTTTACCTCCTGACTCGGCTTGCGGAACCACTGGCACCAACTTTGTCGCATCTCTCGACCTCGACCCTTTATCAGTGAACTATACAAGGACCCGTGGATCGCTTCCCTTTTTGACTGTCTCTCTGGATCATCCAACACGGCGGTATCATGATCTCTCCAACGTCAAGCTGCTCATTTCGCCATTCGTTATCGGCTGCTACACCGACGTAACTACACCCCTGAGTGTCGTAAGTGGCTCATGGTTGTACCCCACAGCTTGCGATCCCAACTGTGCGCCTCCTTTCATGACGACCCCCCATGTGGTCATACGGAAGTTTTCAAAACTTACGAACGCATTCGCCATCGCTTCTACTGGCGCAGAATGTATAATTTTGTTCGAAAATTTGTTATGGGCTGCCCTGACTGTCAACGCCACAAATTGCCGCCTTTCCACTCCTCCGGTACGCTTCAACCACTTCCGTGCCCTGCCAAACCTTTCAATCGGATCGGAATTGATCTCTATGGCCATCTACCGACAACATCAGATAAAAATCGGTGGATTATAGTCGCTGTGGGTCATTTACCACGCTACGCTGAGACCGCCTGCCTCCCTTCCAAGTGCCAATGCGCGGGACGTAGCGTCCTTCTTCCTCCATCGCTTCATATTACGACATGGTACACCTTCAGAACTACTAAGTGACCGAGGTCGAGCCTTCCTATCACAAGTCGTCACGGTTCTGCTTTCTGAATGCCATGTTGTTCATCGCAAGACGACGACATACCACCCGCAGACTGTTGGGCTCACGGAGAGATTTAACCGCACCCTCGGCGATATGCTCGCGATGTATGTGATATCTGATCATACTAACTGGGATCGCATTCTTCCAGTCATCACGTTCGCATACAACAACGCGGCTAGTCTACCACTGAATTTTTACCTTTCTTTCTTTTTTACGGACGCGAACCATCCCACACCATCGACACTCTCCTTCCATAGCGTCCTGACGCTTCCGAATGCCCATCTGTGTCCGAAGCTGCCCAAAAACTGGAAGAGTGCCGTGAACTCGCACGCACCTTTACGTCACGAGAACAGCGCCAGAAAAAAAAAAAACAACGCCGACTCTTCAGGAAACCACAGCAATTGCCCGGGATCACTTGAATGGCTGGCTGTTTCATACCAAACCCTCGGCTTTTCCTCAAAACTGGTCCCGAAGTACGAGGGCCCTAAGCGCGTTTTGGAGCACACCTCACCGGTGAATTTTCTCATTGAGCCACATCCCCATCTAACGACATGCGCTGGCGTGGACGTGACATCGTCCACGCCACCCGCCTTAAGCCATACCATAGCCCTCTGCCTCCAGACTCTTAGATCGCCAGGATGGCTCTTTTTCGGCAGGGGAAAACTGTGAAGAAGAAAACACATCGTTGGCAAGCAACATCGCCACCGCTTGGGTACTGGTTTCTGGGCTTCATTCGCTCACCTCGTGCAGATCGTCGCCGGCATCTGCCTGAACATTGCTCTGTCCCGATTATGGTTTTAGTCGTAAGGCCACCGTGGCAACACATGCCAATAAACTCCTTTTCAAATAAATAATAAATACCTAAAATATTTGGTTCACTGACTACAAAAAAAAAAGCCCGTTTCACTCCAATCCTGCTGTTTTAATTCTGAATAGGCAGCTCGTTCTTACAAACATTTCTAGGGTGAATTCATTTCTAGGGTGAATTCATTTCTAGCCGCGGTGTGTCAAAAAAAAGAAAGCTTGTCTGATGAATCTGACAACACTAGACTCAATGTCCTGTTTAGGCATTACATATCTTATGGCATTGCAGTCGCCACAATGATACAGTGGTTAACAGTTTTCAGCAGCTCTCCGATAGGTCTCCTGCCTCATTACTTTACGTGATTACGTACATAAAACTCAAGCGTTTTATTATTATTATTATTATTATTATTATTATTAAATGCGAAGCATTTCCCAGCGAACTTTGGCGGCATTGAGCATATCTATCTATCTATCTATCTATCTATCTATCTATCTATCTATCTATCTATCTATCTATCTATCTATCTATCTATCTATCTATCTATCTATCTATCTATCTATCTATCTATCTATCTATCTATCTATCTATCTATCTATCTATCTATCTATCTATCTATCTATCTATCTATCTATCTATCTATCTATCTATCTATCTATCTATCTATCTATCTATCTATCTATCTATCTATTTAGCCACCTTCCACTTTTCGCTCTCTTGGCCGTTTCGTTGATGGTATGAATGCCGAAATTCATATGGCATAACATGAGTGTATGACGAGCATAATTGACTAGTCATAATGTGACTACTTTGATACGTGTGTCATGAATGTCATGATTTACGTTTCATGGTCTTGCAGTAGTTTCGTTCACATAACATGCTGCAAAATGGGCATGGTATGATATAACTGCATGGCGAGCACAAGTGACAGACCATAACGTGGAAATCGTGACATGCATGTCATGTAAGTCATGACTCATGAGTATAGACAACGCACCACGCTCATGGTACGCTCGCAGTCGTTTCTCTAGCTTCACATATACCAAATTTGATGTTACGGGACGTCAATGGATGACGAAGGTATGCGACTAGTGCAAACATAATAATCCTGAGATCCGTGTCATGTAACAACCCGACTACACGCCACACTCATGATGCGCTCGCGGCCGTTTCCATACCTTAACATCTGCCATATTTGGTATTAGGTCACGTGAATGGATGGCGAAGATATGTGAGTGGTGTGAACATGAAATCATGAGATGCGGGACGCACTCAAAGCACCAAAACACTTCGACGTGACCCGGTGCGCGCGTGCCGGGTTTGTTTTGTCACGTCACGCCGGCGATGCCACGCCAGGCGCCGATCTGCCTGGCATATACTCGCAGGCGCACGCCGCGCTGCGTAGCTTTGGCGCTTCGCGTCTGAGCGTGCCCAGCGTCCTTCCGTCACGAAGCTAAGCAGACGTGGTGCTGTCTAGGTAACGTCCTCGGCGCGAAATGCTCGCACCAGTGGCCGTCGGGCCTCGCTGACAGACGCTGGTCGTGCCTAGCGTCAGATAAAGTGTTGGCGTTTTGCTAGCATAACGTCGCTGCGCCGAGTCTGCGCGCGCGTCCACGTTACGTGCGCTCACAGCCATTTCGCTAGCTTCACATGTACCATGTTTGGTATTACGGTACGTTAATGGACAATGAAGGTATGTGACACGTCCAAACAGGATAGCAATGATATTGGTGTCATGTAAAATATGATTGCGCGCTCGCGGCCGTTTCGATAACTGCACATATACCAAATTTGATATCAGAAGACGTGAATAGATGACGAGGATAAATAACACGTCCAAACGTGATAATCATGACACGAAAGTCATGTACGGCATAATTTACCTCCGCCTCCTAATGTTGTGCGGATTTTAAAATGATATATCAACCTTCCTCTTTCGTGCTTCGCATATCAGCGATTCCCACTGTACGTGGTATCTGCCATTTTATTATTATTATTATTATAATTATTATTATTATTATTATTGCGCCTCATGACCACGTCGGCTCTTCAATGACTATTCAGCTGATGGGATAGCCCCATGAAACCAGTTCCGGACCATCTGCAGTCACCTGTACCGTGCTTTCACCTTCGGACATCTGCAAAGTTATTCCAACATAAAGCCATCATTCGGACGTAAGTGGAATATTGTGCAACTGACCAAGAGCAGAGAAACCAAGATCACAAAAGCGATACTCCCTCCGTTTATAAGTGTGTGCAATTCATCTCACGATATGTAACAACAAATACAATGTCTTCTTAATATATTTGTAGATTTGAGGCCCAACTGGTATCCACTGGAAACGGCAAACAATTCGAAATAGTTTTTTTCTACCCGTACTGATACGATTGAACTGCGCCGCAGACTTCATTCCAACAGCAGTAGGCTCTGTTACACGTAGTAAATAGATTATTAAGAACTCAATACTTGGTCACACACACACACACACACACACACACACACACACACACACACACACACACACACACACACACACACACACACACACACACACACACACACACACACACACACACACACACACACACACACACACACACACACACACACACACACACACACACACACACACACACTGTACAAACTGCAAGATCACTGCAAACACAAACTGCTAGATTACTAAATATTTCAATCATCTTTTCCTTACTCATGGTTGAAAAACCTCAGTGACAAACGTTTTTTTCTTCTGTTTTCAATTTTCGGCTGTGGTATATTCTGTACACACGAATAACGTAACGTATTCTAGAGATGAATCACCAATGTCAGATACGCAAACGCCTTAAGCTGTACACTTTTAACCAGCTTCCTTGGATATAGCCAGGTTGTCTCGAGTTGGGGTTGTAGACAGGATTTTACCAGAAGCCTGATAAAAGCTCACGTTGATCCGTTCTGGCCTAGATGGTTTTCTTTATTACATTAGTATCATTAATTTTAGTTTGGCAAGCCAAACTAATTCTGCGCAATAACATTTCTGGCAAGCTAGTCGTGTATATGTTGTTTTTATATATTACAGCAGAAACGTAGCAAGGAAACCAAGGAATGGGACACAGCGCTGACTTCAACGAACATCACATTCAAAGGTCAGTTTTAAAGGGCCACTCGCCAGGCCCCATACCGAATTTTAGTTAGACAGTGGAAGTTATTGGGTGTCCGATGAGGAACGTTTTGCCACAAAAATTTTTTGAATTGGTTCATTACGAGCGGAGAAAACAGGTTTTTTGAAGTGGCGCGAAACGAGGGTGAGAGGAGACGAGCTCGAAACCCTTGCCGCTCCTCCGCGTAGCCTTCGCAAGCCAAATCTCTTTCCCACCCTCTCCGGCATTTGACCAAGAGGTGACGTGCACATGACGTGCGCATGACGTGCCGAACAAGCCCAGCCCCCGAGCACGCGAGCAGCGTTGCTTTGTTGACCAGCGTTATTTTGTGGTCTTCTGCCTGTTTCTGCGGGATGGTTTGGAAACGCTGGCTTAGAAGCGGTAGAGTACATGAGCACAATGAGAGTGCGAGCGCGTAGAAGCGTTCCACGGCGGTCATGTGCTGAATGCGCTGACCACGGGAACCCGAACACATGCAGAACGCTGTTACATTAGTCCCACATCTCGTAGCATTTCTCGGGAAAAAGTAAAAAAAAAAGATGCGCGCAATTTTTATGTCGTCTCATTATTTATTTCTAGTTGTAATCATCTCTTTAAGCAACGAATACATAAACTAGGCATGTTGTGTTAAATAATTTTTTGCCATGTCACGTGGTATACTGTTGATAACGTCAGAGCAGACTCGTCTACGTAGAGGACCAACGTCACTGCATTGCCGTGTACGTAGGGCATTCCTTCGCTTACGTCATGCCCTCATTCTCTACGCGTGCGCCGGCAGAGGGGAGGGGGAGCAGCTTTAATCTTGAAATTCGACCAATTTCCGCGGCACGTAGTGTTGCAAATTTTGGCAGACGTGATCATGAGCGCCTCGTCTACGCATTGCGCTTGTCAGCTCAAAATTTTCAAACCTGGTGAGTGGCCCTTTATCATTTATGATGTCGCATAATTGTGCAATGTGACAAAAACTATACTCTTAGTTAAAGTCGGCACCATTTCCTGTCTCTTGGTCTTCTTGTTGATTCTGTCATCGTGCATATATGGAATGCACTCTACAGAGCAGCTAAAAACAACTGTGGAGAGATGAACTTTTTAAATTATTTTCATATATACAAGTTTGTGTATAAATGAGGACTGGTGTCCTGATTGCTTCTTTTGCATCGAACTTTCACGCATACTGACGATATCCCTCACTAGTCATGCAAGGTGCTCCTACTAATAGCTTGGAAGAAGCCGTCTGAAGACTTGGCACGGAATGCCGAAATAAGCGTAGGACCAGGAACAAGAGGAGGATGTGATTGCAATGCGAGATGTAAATAGTCTTAATTTATTTAGCTGCCAAACAGGCTGTTAGAGTAAAGTGAAATACTTTGATCAGCGTAACAACGCAGCAGGACAGAGACGCGAATAAAAGGTTTTAGATCTGCATGAAACAAAATACCTTTCGCAACTTTGTTTTATTTTATTTTTATAATCGCTTCGAATAAGCAGAGTTTTTCATCAATCTATGCCGGCTGCGCTAGTGTCCACATAATAAGAAATAAACAACTCCATGGGCTTATCCACGTCTTGGATATCCCACGACGTTTTCTTGAACGACGATTCTCGGCTTTTTGGCTAAGAACTAAATGTAGGCGTCCAAATAAGCCGTATGTGGACCAAGCGCTCTAAATAGTAGAGTACATCGTACTCTAAATCGTTAACAATGTTCTCACACATAGCTTCACGGCTTTTTGCTTTCCCTTAGTAGAGTACCAAGTAGTCTAAATCCGTAACTAATTTCTAAACACCGCATTTCGCTCTCCCATAGTATAGTATCAAGTACTCTAAATCGTTAACAACTTTCTGTAAGCACACAAGATAGACTGTGTTGCTCCTGTGTTTCTCCCTATCTTAACCCTTAAGTTTTTTTCGCGTTTGCGACGACGCCTCTCTGCTCTCCCGTAGTAGAGTACCAAGTACTTTGAATTGTTAGCCACTTTTTCTAAGCACAGAAATTATTCATGGTCTTCTCATCACCATGAGACAGCTCTCCGCTCGCCCCTGGTAGAGTACAAAGCACTCAAAATTGTGATTTTTTTTTCTAAACAAACTGCAACTACTGGGGTATTCTTTTCAGCGTATTCTCATAACATAGAGTGTACATCATACTCTAAATCATGAAACAATTATTTCCTAAACGAAATTTGTAAACAAATTAAAACATACGATGACGTAGCTTAAACTGGGAAGGTACCGTCCCATACGTTTTTTTATTTTTACTGTTCACAAAGGGTGGTATGTTGCCCCCCCACATTGCGCGAAGGGAGATTTCGACGTCATAATAAACAGTGGGACCAGTAAAACATCTTCGGTGCGACTGATAAATGCAATCTAGACTTGGAAAGATAGCTCTAAAGGACATGGACGAAACGAAGACACACTTACACACAAACGAAAGTTTCAGTGTACCTTCCTTTCTCCGTGCCCATTAGCGTTACATTTCCAAGTAGGAATTTCCAACTCATCCAAAAAACATCACTCTTAAACTATAATAATATCTTCTTGTAGAAAAACAGCTTATAAGGGCCTTAATGCGTTCAAATAGTCTTTGAGGGTACAGTTGAACGGCTTCCGGTTAAGCGCTGACATATTCTCAAAGTGAGCTCGTGAAATTCATGACAGCTACTGATTAGTCACAGTAGCCGTGATTAACGCCGAATTGCCCTTCTTTTTAACGTGCAAGCTTGATAGCAGCGAATACACGTAAAGGAACAAGTTCCGCAAGATCTCGGTACGGCGTAGACACAAAGATTTGCTAATGCGAAAGAGAAAGAGAGCAAGAACACAAGGAAAAAGGCAGGGAAAGTAACCAGGGATGAGCCCCGGTAGGCTACCCTGCACCGAGGAAAGGGAGAGGGGAAGGAAAGTTATAGAGGAGGAGAGAAAAGGTCACTGACTGGGCTGACGCGTAACAGTTTCGCCATCACAAACGATGAAACAGGCCGGTGTTTTTGAGAAAATGCAACAGTGCTTTCGTTGCCTTTCGGAATTCGGGTGGGCAGTGCCATGGTCTCAGTACTTTCTCGACAGTAAAATCACTTCTGTCCAGTTGATTTAAAACACTGCGCAGGTGAAGCCTCTCGTTTGTGTATGCCCGGCAGTAACATAAGTTGTGTTCAATAGTCTCATCAAGGGCGCAGTCGTTGCACTCCGCGCTGTCGTCCATCCCTACCCTAAATGAGTAGGTATTGGTGAAGGCTACGCCCAGAGGCAGATGGCACAACACTGTACCTTTCTCCCTAGAAAGACCAGAGGGTAGCCGCAGTCGTCGAGATGGGTGGCGAGAAAATAGTCGATGAAGTGCGAACTGTGATAACTGCCACTTCTGGAGTGTCATGTCCTGCGCCAGATTGCTTAGGTATCTAGCCGAGTCAATCCTAGCGAAAAACTTCAATAAGGAAATCAGCTGGAAATTGAACGAAGTCAAACTCGATAGTTCTTCCGTTTGTTCTGGCGTCCATTCTGCCACATTATGCAAGTACGTGGCCTTGGGTTCGATGTCTTGCCGAAAAATATATATTTGAGCAGGGCTGAGTAAAGCAACTTCGCTTAGTACATTTGCATTCGTAATATATGATTGTGAGTGCAGGAATTAAAATTAAATGAAAAATCCCTAGAACATTTTAGCGGATCTGCGTGGAAGCGATGAAAAGTTTCTCTTGCCAAATTCTTAGTATAAAATTACAAATTTTTAAACTATAATAATGCTGCCAGTAGTACTAAGGAGCATATCTCTATCCATCACTGGTATTGACAAGCTCTGACATCCTTTCGTGACCTCTGCAAGCAGCTCTGGCAACAGCTTTCCGGTCTCTCAAGGTGCCTGAGGATTCGATATGACTGGACATGTGATGAATAAGTATCAATTCTGACTGCTTTTCCAGAAATATATAATTGGCATACTCTGGAGTTAATAGTCTATATATCAGACTATATTACAGAAGGAAACACGCGTACACTTAAGTGCTTGTTTTTCTTTGTTAGGCACAATAATAACTACATCTAACAGGCACTTATGCCAAGAAATTATAGGAGATGTTATATGTAGTATCTTCATGCAAATTTGAAGAAGGAAATGTGGATGAAATGATAACTTGCTTTGCGCAGGGAACAAACCTGCGACCTTCGAATAACGCATCCGATGGTTACTGACAGTCACCATCGGTTAGGGCCATCGACACAAAGGCGATTCGAGCCTTAAAACGTTAGATGAGCATTCGTTGAAGGCATTGTGACTGGTCAGGAAATGAATGCCAAAAATGCTATCATTTGGACAAACGGAAAGAAGGGCAAAGAGTGCTGAAGTTTGGCGGCCGGCCACAGTTACACGGGCAGTGCACATATTAAAGACTGCTGTTCTGCTTTCGTTAGCCACACGCACTGTACCACACACAGTAGCTGTAAGGACTTTCTTGAGGCGCGATCACATCTTGGAACTGATCACAGATAAATAGACACCAGTGTCGATCAGTGCTGTAACAGCCAGGCCATCGATTAAAACATCAAGTAAATTTCCGTTCGGAATTAGCAGCTGGTAGAGGGTTCTGGTTCCGAATCGTCAGTGCAGCGCCACCTCTAGAAGCTGCACTTGTTAATTTTTCCGGGAAGGGTCCAGATTAAGCCGGCGACTGAGAGTGAGGGCGCGGAGGAGACCGTGATAGGCGAAACTGAGGGGACGGCGAACAGCTGAATAAGTTCCTGTCGGCGACGACGTCCACGTAGGAGGGGTCAGATCAAGTAACTGAGCGGCGTGGTCGAAGGTCTTGAAGGCGGTCATTGGGTGAGTGTAGTCGAGAACACTGTCCACGATCCTGATGGTGGTAACAGAAAAACCTTTGTTTGGACGACCGTTTGTTGCAGCAATGGTGGGAAATGTGGCCAACGCGAGAACAAGCAAAACAAACCGTTCGATTGGCTCTTGTGTGCCACTCGGATGAATTGCGATATCGTAGGGTGAATCGTAGGACCGAACAGCCTGCAGCAAGAAGTGGGGCGGCGCTGTGGTCCGTATGAGCTGGGTCGCCGGGCGAGCGCATGGGGGTAGTAGCATACCCATGTTGGCAAACTTCTGCCGGGCGACGACTTCAAGGAGTGCGATAGTTGCCAAGTGGTCTTTCGCTCGGGACGTACTTGTAGTGGGGGCCATGGCTTCTAGCTCTTGACAAACCTGGAGAACAAGTCCATACACACGGGTCAAGTATACATGTTTCACAATACAAAATGAAATATTGCAGTAATAATACGTGGTACAAATGCCAATGGTCATCAGATGTCAGAACATGTGGTTATCGTAATGATTTCGTGGTTTAGTCAGTTGCCCACTACAAAAGGCACACAAACAACTGCACCTATTTCTAAAGGCCGTGTAGTGGTTGCATAGCAAGTTCGAAAAATTGGCAGATCCCACGTAAAGTGGCTATTGATGATACGCGAAGCACGAATGAGAAATGTTGATATCTCCCTTTCAAATTAGCACAACGTTACGAGGTGGAGGAAAATGATGCCGTGCATATTTTCCGTGTCATGATTATCATGTTTGGATGTGTCGTTTACCTTCATCTATTCACGTCACGTGATGCCAAATTTCGAATGTGTGGAGCCAAAAAAACGGCCGCGAGCACGCTATGAGCGTGGTATGTTGTCATGTTCTTACATGACACGCGTGTCAGCACTATCATACTTGCACCAGTCATATATTTCGTCATCCATTGACGTCACGTAACACCAAGTTTGGTATATTTGGAGCTAGGAAATTGGCCTCGAGCACGTCATGAAGGACTAAATATACTCCAATGTAGCGTTGGCGCGTGCGCATGCTATGCACAGCGATGCAACGTTAGCAAAACGCCAGCACTCTTATAGTCTGACGGCAGGCGCGACCAGCGTCCGTCGGCGCGGCCCGACGGCCACCGGCGCGAAATGCGATGTGCTGCTTTTAGCGCCGATGCGTTACCCAGACAGCATTGCGTCTCCCTCAAAGACGCTGGACGCGCTTAAACGCGCATGCGTCAAAGCAACGCAGCACGGCGCGTGCCTGCGAGTATATGGCAAGACCGGCGCCTGTCGTGGCAACGCCCACTTGACGCGACGAAATGAACGCCGGTGAGCACGCGCACCGCCGCACGTCGAAGTGTATTGGCGCCTTGACTGTGGTATGCATCATGTTCTTAGATGACACGCATATCATGATTATAATGTTCGCATCAGTGGCATACCTCATCCATTCACGTAACGTAATACCAAATATGGCATATGTGAAGCTAGTTAAACAGCCACGAGCCCATCTTGAGTGTGGCATGTAATCATGTTGTTACATGACACGCATGTCGTGGTTTTCATGTTTGAATGTGTCATTTACCTATGTCGTCCGTTCGCGTCGCGTAATACCCAGTTTGGTACATGTGAAGCGAGTGAAGCGGTTGGGAGCGCATCATGAAGGTAGCATGTAGTCATGTTGTTACAACCAGCATCTCATGTTCATCATGTTAGTTCATCATCTCATGTTTATCACGGCCTTCGTCATGTATTCACGGACTGTAGTACAAAATTTGGTATATGTGACGCCAACGAAACGGCCGTGAGCGCATCATGAGCTTGGTTGTAGTCATGTTGTTACATGACACGCATGTCATAATTTGCATGTTAAGGTATGTCGCTTGTGTTCGCCATGCAATCGTGCCATACGATACAAGTTTTGCAACATGCCATGTGAACGAAACCACCGCAAGAGCTGCAGTACCATGAAATATAAATCATGACATACATGTCAGGATTTTTATGTTTTGACTATAGCCAAATATGTTCTTCATGCAGTCCTGTTATGCCATACGAAGTTTGGCATCAATACCCATAGTGAAACGGCCAGGAGAGCTAAATCTCGTAGGCGGCTGGTTAGATGGATAGATAGATAGATAGATAGATAGATAGATAGATAGATAGATAGATAGATAGATAGATAGACAGACAGACTCAAAGTCGCTGAAGTTCGCTAAGAAATGCTTCGCATTTAGAAGGCTTCATGCACCAAGTGTTTGAAGTACGCACTAGGGACAGGATATCGCTATCGCGTTGAATTTTTTAGTGAGTCTTAAGGGTGCACCTGTTTTTCATATCAGGGCTAGCTTTTTAATGTTATTTTAGGTGGTGCCCCTCTTTCAGAATCCCACTGGCTACAGCGGCTCGCGAGGCCTGCTCAAGGGTTACAGATGGCTTCCCATTTCAAGTTCCGCGAGCCGCAACCTCCACAACCAATTCATGGGAGTGCTCAACAGAGGTGAGATGGCAGCCTCTGGACGCGGTGTGGTCAGTTATTCATAATGTGCTCCAATATCGGGGTTGCTCTGCACCACGAACATGTGTCGCTGTGTCTGTGAGGGTAAATGCAGTGTTTCCTCTCTAAATGTGTAGAATTCTTTGTTTGCAAGCGGCACCAGTCGTTTGATGACGTCCAGTTATGTGGCGTCATCGTGACGTAACGAAACTTGGTGCCAGGTGGCGTCACGACAATGGGAAATGGAGACGTCATCACGTACAGAATCTTTTTTTTTTGCGTTTCTTGTGCTCACGCTTATGGTAGCCACTCCTCACGTTTGACGAGCGTTGAAACGCTTTCGCCTCAAAGGCTCATTTTTTTCTGTCATTTATCGACGATGTTACGCAAAACATAAAGGCACCACCATTTTAAGCTGTTAAGCGAATGTTAAGTGAAGGCTCTTAAGCGAAATATGGAAAGAACCAACTCGATCATTTTCGTGACTATTCTTACACCATAGCGCTATACTTTCAGTTGTCAAACACACAACGTGGAAAGGTTGGCCGCCCAATATGACGACACCGATACTAATCCACAATACAGTCTCTGGACTGCGCATGCGCTGTTTGTTGCTGCACGCCGCGGTGACTGCGACTGTGACGGCTCGCAAAAAAGTCTCCAACGAAATAAATAACTACATGTCACGACTGTGCGTCACGGAAAACACTCTCCAGTTTAACGTGCTTGAGAAACTTGTCTACTAAAACAAGAAAAGGGTAATCTTTTTCTGATTCTTCTGTTGGCGCTATAAATGATTGCATAGAAAATGTGCCGGGACAAAAATGTTTGCTACAACTGTTTCCTATTCTTTCAAATATCGCTGGGGGCTTCCAAAGTTTCAAGTCATAACTTATGGTGACATCCAGGGAAGCATTGGAGGACGTAAAATGTAGCTAACGTGCAGCACGAGTCACATTACGTTGACCTTTCATGACAATGACTATTAGTTGTCTGTGCTGGTAGGCAGCGCAAGAGGCCTACGGGACGGCTCTATGCTCTCCCATAGTAGAGTACCTGGCACTCTAAACCTTTAAACCCCTTTTCTAACCACACAGTTGTTAGTAATTGGCTCAATTCAATGAGAGGCCCACGGGACGGCTTTCAGTTTTCCCATAGTAGAGTACCCAAGTATTCTAAATCACTAACCATTTTCTTCTAAGCGTGCTCATCAACTGTGATGTCCACGGGACAGGTTTATGCTTTCCCATATTAGAGTACGAAGTACTCAAAATCGTTTTCTACTTTTTTTTAAACGGCTCTCGTGCTTCTTGTTACCATAAGGAGCCATTTATTGTTTTTCGCTTTGAAAAACGCTCCGTACTTCTCAAGTTTTTGTCGAGAACTCCCAAGAAGGTTTGAAAAACTTTTGTTGTAAACCTCCTTGCAGGACCTCATGAAGTGTGAGGCCCACTGGATGGCTTTATGCTCCACCATAGTGGAGTACCAAATACTCTAAATCGTTAACAACATTTTATAAACGCATCCTCTATGCTAACGTTATTCGACACAAACGCTGCCTTTCTACGGCAGACAGTGCTGGATAGGTGGCGCGCAAAAAAAAAAGAGCACCTGGCGGAAAGTCGCGACATAACTCAGCTGCTTATGTCCAAACAACCGGCAGCACTGCACCCCGGTGAGAGCACGCGCGTGCGCCGCTGCTGTGCTTCATTTTGGAACGATCAGCTCAGAAAGCCATTATTGCGTCAGTAATACTGCCCTGTGTTTTAGACAAATAACTTTGTCCGGAAGCTACTCTCACATGAAGCATTGAAAAACGGAGAGAAGCCCTTCAAAGCGGACTGCGTCTATGCACATGCTATCGAAGGGACAGTCCTGGGTCGTGATGGCGACTCCATCGTCCTCATTTTCTGGTGGCGTGCTGGATTTCGAGCTAAGCAAGTGTAGGCTGACATGCCCTCATTGATATGTCCGCGTTGCGACGATTATCACGCTGCCCACATCTGCAGTAACACAAAACAAAGGCAGAGGAAGTGGTTTGCTACGTCATTCTTTTTCTGGCATCGTAGGAACGCCTTATCGGCGGTATGTATGCACGGAGACGTTGACCGAGCAAAAAACCACGGCACGTGTGGCACAGTGGTTTGCTTGGTCGCGTGACGTGCCCCGCTGCTATGCTTGAGGGCGCGAGATAAAGTCCCAACCACGCCAGCCGCACTTTGATGGGGGGGGGGGGGATACTAAGAACATCCGTGAACAAAGATAAATGTGCGCATTGGAGAACCCCAAGCAGTCACAATTCATCCTGATACCTCATAATACAGCGTGCCTCAAAATGATATCTTGTTAGACAAACGAAAACTTGGCAATTATCGATGTTGAATAATATTTTAAGCCAACACCGGCAAGCGCAAAAATTGAGACTGTGCATTAGGTGAACAAAACGACGAGTAGCAATTGAAGATATTTTATGATTTTCTAGCAAAGCATACATTCTCTATGTTGCTATAGCCACGGTATCCGCTGAAAAAGAAGCTTACCGCATCGGTTGACAATTGAAGGCTAAACATCGAGTAGTCCACTGCTTCGTTCGTAGCAAGAACCCTGTGTTTGGCAAAATTAAGTTAGATAGAGGCATCTCAGCATCGAGTCACCGCGAGAGTGTCTTTTATAACAGTTCAAAGGCGTAAGTGAACGTGCCCCGCACAAATCTTGTGAACAAGGCAGCTTTTCCCCTACACGTGACTGTTTATAAATAAATTGACTACCTACCTACCATATCATTAACTTCACGCGGTGGCATCAGATGGAGTTCGGTTGTGGTGGTCAGATGGACGGATGCATGAGAAACTTTGTTAGTCCTGAGGTGCAAGACTTAACACTCAGCGGGCCAGATAAAAAAATCATATGTAGTATGCTGCATAATACACTCGTTTTATTTCGAAGAAAACGCCGTTTAAATTCGACTGTGTGGCTCTAGTTTCCACTGGTGGTCGTCTTCACTATTGTATAAATATAGCAGACACGCGCCACTTCATCTACAAACTACCCGGACACCGCTAGACATGTGAGCAGAACATATTTTGACCGCTTGCATGCAACGCCGCTTCCTCTCTTGTTGATAGGATCAAGGAGGAAAAACGCAGACAGTCACGTCCTCTACCATTACTACATATTGTTGCACTTGAACACGCGGCCGTACCGCCAGCACCCTTTGGTTTTGTTACAGCGATGCGGGCCCGCACCACCTCTACAAGCCGCCACTCTCGTCGGCGGGAGCAGCTGAGAAGTGCGCGCTTTGACCGCCAGGGTGGCCGTGGAAACTCCAGTGTTGGTTCTCTATAATAAAGCACGACGGCACTTTTCTTAGTTAGTAACGGGAAAGATTGTTTTCTTGCTCAGCATTGCACTGAGTGCAATTGTGTGCCCCTTTTCAAGGACACAGCGACGCTGTACAAGCACAAAGATGAGCACACCCGAGTCATTGTCGAGGCCGCACAGATGGCACGCGAACAGGTGCCTTGTACTAGCAAGCCCTCCGTGGCTCTGTCCGAGAAGGAACTAAGGTTCCTCGAAGGTTTCGGTGTGCGCAAGTAGTTATATTATCTTTACTTTCCTGTTTCGTTTCCTTATAGATCTTTCTTTGCCTTTTTTCTGTGCTTTTGTTTTTGTTTTTCTCTTACTCACGTTCTCCTCTTTGTGCCATATGGTTTTTTGTCCCATGGTTACTGTCTCATCTATATATTTTTGCGCTTTGTGCAATAAACTCAGTTGGAAGTTAGCGCTTGTGTCCTTCGTGTCCTTCTTGTTTCTGTGTCGTCGTTTTGTTCTCGCGCTATAACCATCGTCATGCCATACCTATTAGCCCAAGCTGCCACACTTCTAAGTTAACGTTCGGGTTCTAACCACAGTGCAACTGTTAACTGGGGCAGCGTATTGTGCTCCTTCAGCAGAATCAATATTGGGCGTGAGGATGACCCCTGGAACGCACTTCCTATCCGGAGGTGGGTTGTGAAAGCGTCTGGTCCCTACGGTTCATCGCGAAAGATATCGCGTACATAAGCATGTGCACTGGATGACGTCTGTGTCAGACAGCTGAATATGCGCGCTATTTTCCAGTAAAGGTCGTCGAAGGTTCAGTGCTCGTTGTCGGCTGTTGTGTTCTGTCCATAGTCTGTTCTCCGCGCCGCAGTGCAACAGAAATTGTACCAACAAGCGCGACTCGCCACTTTCATTAGCGGCGCCCTTCGCGACACAGCATAATTATTTAAAGACACCAATTAACACTTACATTCATGTGCTCTGTTGTGAAAAAAAAAACCCACAAAGGAGCATGGTGCAGTTCAGTTTTTTTTTCGTTTTCTTTTTTTTCTTGTATGAACGGGCATGTCATTTCCCAGGCACACTTGCGGGAAAACTCTAGACGCCTAAAACACAACAAGAACGAAGAAGTGCCGAGAAAGACCACGAAGAAATTATGATGTACCAACTAGCCCAGCAGCAAGTACTTCCGAGTGCACTTTCTTTGTGTGTGTGAGACCCGCATTGGGACGGGGATCTGGGCATTTATTCTTAATTATTTTGAGCTTTTGCTCATTTTGTTGCGACGTCAAAAGATACCCTCGTGTTTGCAGATAAAAGATATTGTTTAGAAAGTCCAAATTTAAATCCACACGCTTCGGCTACTAACAGAAATGAGACCATAACTACACGTGCAAGCACCACAGCTTTGTAAGTTGTAAGCATTATCCTCGTTCCGGTTGCCGCTACCACAAAAAAATGTTACGAGTAGTTACAATGGCTACCCTTTAACTCACGTCTATCTTCTAGAAACGGTGATTATGAGCAACTCTCTACAAGATGCAAAAAAATCGTGGCACTCGTAAGAGAACGCGATTGGCCGTGTTTATTGGCATGGAAACTCTCAGAAGTGCCATCTTCGACACCCTGCTAACTTTCAAAAGGCAAGAATGGCCAAAGTAAGCTATGTCATTGCCGTTTCGCTTATCACTGAGGCACAAAATGTGATATTGTAGATCGGAATCCACTGTCATCGAGAATTGGCTTTTAGAGCCACTGAAAATATGAAAAATCTGAAAAACAAGAAAACAAGAAAATAAGACAACGACAGATACGTGTGACGATTATACGCCACGATGCTATTAGTTTAAATTGTTTAGCACATCTTGGTTTTGAATAAAACATGAAATACACTTGTTTTTCCTCTTTACATCACAGTATGCCATAATCAAATTTTTGGTTCTATTTGACCCATTATCAAAACAACTTAAAAAAGCAGCAAGCTGCTTTTTAACCACAATAAACCAAACATCAACATGAATCTACAGATTAAGAATGGTGTATGTATGCGGAGCGGTTTTATTTAAATATAATGACCAGAACTACTTATGTTGCTCAATATAATTTTAGAAAATGGTAATATCTAAAATGCAGTTTTAATAATAGTTCACTTGCAAGAAGAGACTCCGAGAAATAGCACGAAATAACTGCGAAATATTTACATATAGTAGTTTTTGAGAGAATGGGTCCTAAAGAAGCCTTAAATTAGATGGAAGGTATATGGCGTATGCTTTTAGGTCAATTCCCCCTCGTTGGACCAACCCCAAAACGAGTTAGTTGTTTTTATTTCTCACTTGCTTCCTCTATCCATGTTCTTACACGCTTTGTGCGGTCTTGTTTTCTAATCATTGTAGTGAACTGCTCACATTTTATATCATCATCAAGATGTTCGGAGAACACGAGAACAAATACTTTTGCTTAGCGCGAGCACATGGCCGGAATCGCTGGCTTGCCCGTGCTCAACCTGCTGGGGGTTCTTGGTTGAGGATTGAGTGGTTTTAACTTTCTGTCTTAGAGTCCGATTCTATAGTTTATCTGTTTCTGAGTCTAACCATATCCATAGTGCTCATGTCGACTACTTTTCCTGGCCAGGCGCGATCCGCCAGGTCAGCGTCCCTGCCTTCTAATGAATTACCGTTAGACACCTTTTTCCGCAGTGGTATCGACAGCATTCCCGTGGCACTGGCACTTACAAATGGAGACTTCATCAGACTTACAAATCCTCAGGCGGTTCAAAAGGAACTTAGGACAACTTCCAACCATTTCCAGACCATCACAGATGTTCACCCATTTGGGCGAGGAGGTATCGTGTGTAGGTCGCCGGATCAGACCTGCGTGCAGGATATTCTCAAATGCACCTCATTTGCTGCTACCCCGATAAGTGCTTTTATTCCACCTCACCTTGCATGTACCAAAGGCCTTGTACGGGGAGTCGACTCCAAGCTGAGTCCAGCTGAGACCCTAGACAGGCTCTCTGGCCGGATGCAGTACGCCAATGAGCGTGCGCGGCAAGCAGCCACACTGATTAAACTGACGAGAAGAGAAGGGCTTGTAGAAGAGGAGATATAGATGCCCGATGTACTAGAAATGTAACTCACAAGAGTGAAAATTTGGGCTAGTTGGTGCGTAGTCATATTTGCAAGATCTCGCAGCGCGCGAATAAAGGAAAAAGGACAGGGTAGACAGAACGGCGCTCTTTCTGTCTACCCTGTCCCTTTTCCTTTATTCGCGTGCTGCAAAATCTTGCAAAGGCTCTCTGGAGCAGGCGTAATTTCAATTTACCGGTGTAATTGCCTAGTCGACAACGAGCGGGTACCAACCGAATCTGTCATCGCGACATTTGTGGGCACAAAATGCCCGTCAGAAATAAAATTATGACCACTGATCTTCCGAGTAGAACCCCTCGCTTCTCGTCCGATTCAATGCAAGAACTGCTGAAGATTCGGCCACAGTGCGGGAGGATGTAAATCTAACGTTCGTTGTAGCACCTGCGGAGAGAGCCATCCTTCAAGCAAGTGTACTGCAACAGCGGAAAAGTGTTGTCTCTGTGGGGGCAGTCACTGCACCGACAACTCTGACTGTTCCTCTCGTTCCCGGGAGGTTCAAATCCTTGAAGTTATTTACCGCCGCCGCTGTTCTCGAACGGAAGCCATTGACATAGTTAGAGACAAGGCTTTTGAATACTCTGGTATTACAGGGCGCTGCACTTCCAGTATGGACTCCAACCTATCGCAGGCTATTGAAACTGCTGTGGAAAAAGCAGTGAGTAAGGCAATGGATAAACTCATATCTAACCTTTCCGACTGTTTGGTGCAAATTCTTTCACGTCAGATTGGACAAACAGTGAAGACTAGTACAGAACCAGCAGTATTAGACATTACCAGCGATGCCACACAGCTACGCAATGTAGTGTTGGACGAACTTTTTGGATCTGCAGGCAAGGCTAAGCAGTCAGGAACACAGGTGCACTTATACCGACATTCGCCTCAGCCGAGCACAAGTACTGCTACAGATAGGGAACTCGATATACGAACTAATAAACGTACCAGATCCCCTATCTTCACCAATCTCAAGTCCAAATCTAAACGGAATGAATCAGCTATTTCGCGTGAAGATGCTAACAAGGGCGTGACATGCGCCTCTGTGGTGCGCTCAACACCCTAGGTCAGTTGAGGGTACTACAGTGGAATTGCCGTTCTATACTCTCCGCCTCAACCGACTTACAATACTTTTGCAATAATTTTAATCTTGATATTATAATTCTCACACCAGATAAAAATTTCCATCTTGCAGGTTTTCGTTCTTTTCGATTAGATCGCCCATCACGTGGTGGTGGTTTAATGATCCTTGTATCAAGTAAATTATGCCATAGGGCGAAAATTTCTTTCATAATGTTAGACTTGGGTTGTGAAATATTAGCATTAGACTTTTGTCTCCCCGGATATCATCCTTTTTCAATTGTAAATTGTTACTTCCCCTCCGGTGTGCAAAGTACGCGTTATCTTGATAGCGTTTTGGTAGCATGTAGAAAGGAAGTTGTACTCACAAGAGACTTTAATTCACATCATTTGTCTTGGGGTATAAGGACAGATTCTAGTGGTAGGCGACTGTGGTAATGGACTATTGATCACAACCTCTCCTGTCTGAATAAAGGTCATGTAACATTTGTCCGATGTCAAACTAGCTCATTATTAGATTTAACGTTTTGCTCCAATGCAATCAAGGTTTTCTCATGGGCTGTTCTGGATTCGGCAACTAACAGCGACCATCTTCCTGTCGTTTTAGACATTACTTGTCCAACAATAACTTTAGGTCAGCCAAAACGCACATACATCAACCATAGCAAATTTCAAACCTGCCTTCGTTCTGCCATTTCCAAGCTTGGAAATTCCAGTACTAAGGAGATTGCATCTACGATTGGTTCAATGCTGGAGGGATCTAGAAAAAATTCCGAATTTTCTATTCCATCCAATGAACGATCCTCCTCTCGTTGGTGGAATGATGAGTGTGCGCGCGATTATAGAAGACGAAAAGCCGCTTGGAAAAAACTTCTTCTTAATCAGAGCCCAACAAACTGGAAGGACTATCAATTCCTTGCTGGCGTATTTAAGCGTACAGTGAACCGCGCGAAAGAAGAATACGACAGTAGACATTTGGATTATCTTTCTAAATCTAAAAATAAGCGTGCTTTGTTCGCTGATGTTCGGACAAGAAAAATACTGCCAGCACCTTTAACGTTGCAGTCATCTGTCTTGACGCCGGAAGAAATGAACACCTCTCTAGAAGACATAGCGCAAGGTTTAGAACGCCACTTCACTGCTAATTTTTTTGGCTATTCAGTCCGTTCTGGTAAACTTGCATGAATTTCCAGAAGTTTCTTTAGCTGAATTGAGTCAGACAGTATTATGCTTACTGAGGACGGCTCCCGGACCAGATGGGATTACGAACTCTATGTTGAAATGTTTACTCCGGCAATCGCCTAACATTTTGCTAGAACTAGTGAATTATTCGTTAGGGAACGCATGGATACCTCCAGAATGGAAACTTTCCAAAATTGTATTGTTGCTAAAAAATGAAAATGATGCATACACGTTGGATAACATAAGGCCGATTGCACTGACATGAAACTTAGTGAAATTGGTTGAGAGAATCATCAATATACGAATGAATGAAATTATTACCATGAGGTCAATTCTAAGTCCTTGTTAAATTGGTTTCAGGGCTGGTTGTTCGATTTGGGATGCCCACGTTGATTTAGAGAGTCGGCTTCAATTAGCTCGGCTGCATAAAAAATATGCAGCCTTAGTTACCTTAGACATCGCTAAAGCATATGATACCGTGGAGCACTCTATTTTGATAGATCGATTAGAATACCTTGATTTTTCATCATACATAGTAGCGTGGGTTCACAATATTCTTGCAGACCGAAAATTTTATTGTTTTAAAGATGGGTTTTCATCATCTACTCATACCCAAACGAGAGGAGTACCGCAAGGCTCGGTGCTTTCCCGGTGCTATTTAACTTACTAATGGGCACCATTCCATGCAAACAGGATATAACAACGTATTTTTATGCAGACGATATGGCATTTTTTGCAATGGCAGATAACATTCAGACCTTATATGAACGGCTGCAGACTTACCTTAATATATTGGAGAGCTGGCTCGATGGCAACAGCTTTTTACTTAATCCGAGTAAATGTGCCCTCCTTGTTTTCCCGCTGCAATACCCTGTGAACATCTCTCTGTCTTACCACCATGAGGACATACCACAGCTGGAATATGTTAAATACCTTGGAGTAATTTATCACACGTCGCTTAACTGGCGACCTTATATCGAATATATCGCCGGAAAAGAAGTGCGGGCCATTGGCATATTACGTAGGCTAAGCAACTACCGCATAGGTATGAGAAGAGACACATTGGTAATGATATATCACATGTACGTTCGTTCCATTTTGGAATTTGGATGTGTACTTTTCTCTGGAGTTCCAGCTTACAAGTTGCGGCCTCTAATTCTTCTGGAAAAAGAAGCTTTGCGCTTATGCCTTGGCCTTCCCAAAACAGTTGCCAACAATGTGTTGTATCTCGAATCGAGGGTGCCTCCGCTTTCTCTTAGAATTTGCCTTCTGACTGTTCAGACATTCTTAAGAATTTATGAATCACCATTACGACATTCAGAAACAGCCTTTATTTCCACCCCTGAATGATTTTATTCTGCTAGATGGCCGCGATTTCACATGCCACAAATTATATTTGTGCAAAGTTTACTGGAGCCTCTAAACGTACGTAAAAACGACATCATGCCGAGTCGTGATAAGTTAGCCCCGGTGGAAATTCAATTCGACGACATTTTTGCTAATAATGCCAAATTACTTCCCCATAATATTTTGGATGGTTTACTACAAGATCACCTGCGCCGTATTACAACGAACGTTATTATTGCTACAGACGCATCGCAATATGACGAAAAGTCAGGGGTTGGTATTTTCAACCCGATTTTAAATTGAATTTATTCCCTTCGACTACCCGATTTCATACCCGTTTTTGTGGCTGAGTTTCTGGCAAAGGTGCTCGCCTTACGCAAGTTAGATACAGCGATTACATCAGCTGTCATAATAACAGATTCCCTATGTCTCTGTACGGCACTTTCTGTTGATGCTGATAATCAAGTAACAAAGGCGTTCCGTGCTCTAGTACCTGCGCATTTGAGAAAAGTAAGATTAGTTTGGGTGCCTGGACATAATGGTTTGTTTCTAAATGAAATAGCCGATTCCTTAGCTAAGTCGTCAATCAGCGAACCAATTCTACCACTCTGTCCATCATCCGCCTATGTGACTGCTGCTCGATTCCGCAGACGTACGCTTATGCAAGTCTTTAAAGGTTCAGCACTAACAAACTCTACAGAATATCGCCATTTATTATATCCCTGGCGAAGAGACTTCTGCCGCACTCGAAAACAAGAAGTAGCTATCACAAAGCTGCGTTGCCGGGTACCAAATCTAAATTTCTATAAACACAGGTCTGCTCAGGCACCTTCGCCGCTGTGTGCATTCTGTGATGAACTGGAAACAATAGACCATTTCTTTTTGACCTGCAGGTGGTTTAACACATTACGAAAAACCCTATTAGAAATACCTTTACGTGGTATTGGTATGGACTTATCTCTGCCTGTCATTTTGTCTTTTGGAGCTTCCATTTCTGGTTTCTCTAAATCGACAGTATGCGCGGCCGTTCGGGACTATATTGATGAAACTAATAGGTTGACTAATTAACCAGTTTCATTATCCTAACAGGTCCACATAATTATATACGTATAAAATCATATTATTGCTCTATTCTAAGAATAAATTCGTTTATGTATATATTTGCATGCATTACATTAAGCAACACACTTTCCTAGGCTATCGGTAATCTTTCTGTTAAACCTCCATCATTCAAAATCTTAACAGTAAATTTTGAAACCACTCGATTTTTGGCCAATCCCCCACAGTGGGTATGCGCCACTTACAATAGGAGAACAACAACAACAACAACAACAACAACAACAAGGAGGACCGCGACCGCCGCAACAATTCGTCACTGTCCTCACTGTCCCTGAGGTTTCCTCCGGTGCTTCGTGAGGCCTGAGCATCCGGTTTCAATTCGGGATCTACCTCCGCTGCCACTTCAAGGGAACCTCCGGGCTTCCTCCTGTGGGGGAGCGGCCGGATCGGGTGGTGCTGTTAAGCCTATCAACCTGATGTCTCGCTCCTCTCCTGGACAGGCATATTCTGCCTGGTCGGCATCCCTTCCTAACAGTGATTTTCCAATCGATCTGTTTTTGCGCAGTGGTCTGAAGAGCGTTCCTGTTGCCCTGGTTCCAACCAACGGCGAGTCTATTCGCATAGAAGACCCGAAACTAATTCAGGAGGAACTGCGGAAGGTTTCCGGTCATTACCAAATGATTACTGAGGTGCGTCAATTTGGGCGTGGAGGCATCCTGTGCTGCTCGCCGGACCAGGCCTGCATCACAGGTCTTCTAAAATGCACAACGTTTGCCTCAATTCCGGTGAGCTGTTTCGTACCTGTCCGTTTGGCCTGTGTGTAGGGACTAATTCGAGGAATGGACTTGAGCCTTACACCCGAAATACTTGAAATATTTGCGGCCGCACGAGCAGTCTGTGTATTTCGATGCTCGCGAAACGTTGAGAACAAAAAGGTTCCCATAGAATCAGCGATCGTGAATTTTGCCGGCATGGCTCGACCAACCGAAATTAAGGCATGACCACTAATTTATCGCGTAGATGCAATATCCCCTCGCCCGCTGCAGTGCGAAAAATGCTGGAGGTATGGGCATACCATCAACGGATGTAGATCGAATATGAGGTGTCGCACATGTACTGACAAGCATAAACCTGATAAATGTTCAACCCAAGAGGTGAGATGCTGTCTATGCAGAGGAAATCACGTGGCTGACGATGAAAGTTGCCCCATGAGGACATGTGAGTTGCAACTTCTAGAGATCATCGAGCAACAACGATGCTCCCGGCGTGAGGCCCAATCTATTCTTTCTCAGCGCTCAAGTGGCTATGCCACCATTGCCAACCGGGCAAACCAGATGCTTGAGTCGTCGTTGCCTGATTTAATAACATCAATGGTGGAAAGGGTCGTGACAAATCTTATGGAATCACTATTCGTGAGCCTAACGGAGTAATTGGCAAAAATAGTGAGCACTCAGTTGACTCAAATTTCGCAGGGAGGAAACCAACCTACCGTACCCCTTTCTCTACCTTCACCACTTAGGGTTACTGATATTCCATCGGAACCGGGCCCTTCGAAGTCAAATCCAGACACGCCGAACTCGGGCCTTAGAATAATTATGCCTCTTGTACAGGACCTAGATTGGAGCTCTGACTCCGATTCTCATGTCTCACGACCAGAACAAATGGGCTCTGACTCAAGAAATATGAAAAGACGTGCTTCTCTTGAGGCACAACGCTCCTCAGTTAGTCCTAAATAAAGAAATAAGAGATATCATAAGAAAAATTCATCAAAAAAGGATTTTTTTAAAGGATAGCATCTTATAGAAAGTAGTGAGTGCTGCTGGTATCTCTTCACATTAGGGAATACAAAAGTACTACAGTGAAATTGCCGCTCCATTTTTTTCAGCAGCTTCAGACTTACTTCAACTTTGCGATAATTATTCCCTTGATATTGTGGCTCTACAAGAAACTTGGCTTGCAGAAAATAAGTATTTTAGGATTAAAAATTACCGCACATTTTGTCTCGACCACCCAACTCGGGGTGGAGGTTTGGCAATATTTATATAATCTAAAATTGCCCAGAGAGGTAAAATTATCTATCGGTCAATGACCTGAGAAAGGAGATTTTAGCATTAAGCATTACTATTCCTGGGTCCCTCCCATTCTCATTTATTAATGCCTATTTTCCTGCGGGTGTTCTAAATTCTTCTGTTCTAGATACTGCAGTTCACTATTGCCAAAAAGATATTGTATTTGTAGGTGACTTCAATTCTCATCCTATTTCGTGGGGTTTTAAAATTGATTTGAATGGCAAACGTTTATGGGATTTGGTGAACATGAATAACTCTATATGCTTAAACGCAAAAAATCCTACTTCTATGTGTAATCAGTCCTCCCCGGTACTTGATCTACCTTTTTCTAACGCTAACCTCTCCATCTTATCGTGGTCGGAAATTAACTCGGGAACAGGTAGTGACCATAAGCCAATATTGTTCGAGGTGGTATGTCCAATAACCTCCAAGATCTTCGGTCACACATGTAAATTTTAATACATTCGAGAAATTGTTACGAGGCGCTTTATCTAACCAAACGAATGATGCGAAACTAGACGCCATCAGAGTAAGCGACATTTTAAAAGAGTCGTTAAATAAATCAAAATTCACCATTGAAAGCTCTAAACCACCTACAAACCCTTGGTGGAATGCAGACTGTTCGCGGGCTTGTAGACTAAGAAAAGCTGCATGGAAAAAAGTTTTCAATCAGTGTCCCAGGAACTGGAGTGATTATAAGTATGCGGCCGCTATTTTTAAGAGAACCATCGCTAATGTGAAGGACAAATTTAACAACGACCAATGTGAGTTCCTGTTAAAGCCAGTCAATAGAAAAGCACTTTTTCGCTTTCTGTGAAATAAGAAAGTTCTTCCGGTACTTAGAGATAAAAAATCTGTAGTATCATCACCAGTTGAACTGAAGGCCTTTCTAGAAGATATAGCTCAGGGCTTAAAAATCGCTTTACGACACTTATCTCATACCAAGCCCAGTCCCCCATAGGGCTGAGGATTTTGAAGAAGTCACACCTGCAGAATTAGCATACGTAGTCAGAACACTACCCCATTCTGCTCCTCGTCCTGATGGCATGACGACATCGGTGATAAAATCAGTGCGTAAAATATACCTAATTGGCCTACTCGAAATTATTAATCACTCATTTAGACGCTCTTGGATTCCACTCGATTGGAGAATGACAAAAGTGATTTTATTATTAAAAAAGCAAGGCGCAGGGTTTACCTTAGATAATATCAGGCCCATTGCACTCACTTCGAACCTAGTAAAACTCGTTGAAAGAATTTTATATAGACGTATACATCGATGGATGTCAGAAAAATTGACACTGAGCCCATGTCAAATTGAATTCAGACGTGGTTGCTCCATTTGGTGTGCACACGTGAATATCGAATTCAATATCAGAAACAATACTCCGCATTGGAAACCTTAGATATCACAAAAGCCCATGATAGCGTGGATCATGTGAAATTACTAGATTCACTTCAGAACTTGGGACTGCCTCAATACTTTGCGGCCTGGATCCTTGCTTTCTTAAGTGATAGAGGATTTTACTGCTCGCAATCTGGTGTCAACTCTTCAATATATAGGCAAACAAGAGGTATACCGCAAGGTTCAGTACTATCACCCTTATTATTTAATGCACTACTATGTACCATTCCCATACAGCAATATGTACAGGTCTATGTGTATGGCGATGATATCGCATTTTTTGCTGCGTCGGCGGACATTCACACACTGTACCTGACTCTGCAGACATATATGAATATCGTGGAAACGTGGCTGAAGGAAATCAACCTATGCCTCAGTACAAACAAAAGTACAATCATAGTTTTCGCACAAAATGCCCCAGTGCGAATTTCACTAATGTACCGAGAAGACGCCATACCTCAGGTCGAGTCAGTTAGGTGTTTAGGGGTAACCTACACCGAAACACTTAACTGGAGTCCCCACATAGAAAACATGGCTGCTGAAGGAGCATGTGCCGTAGGGATGCTGCGCAGCTTCAGTAATTATCGTGCCGGTTTGAGTAGTAATTATCGTGCCGGTTTATCGTGCCGGCCCGTCATGATATATTGCATGTACATTCGACCGATATTAGAATTCGGCTGTGTTTTGTTTTCTGGCACTCCGGCCTTCAAAGTTCGACCACTGATTCTGCTAGAACGTGAATCTTTACGCTTATGCCTAGGGCTACCTAAATATGTTGCCAGCAACATCCTATACGAAGAATCCCGCCTGCCTTCTCTTATCAAGGGATTTCATATTCTAACAGTACGTACATTCCTTAAAATCTATGTTCACTTCAGCGGAGGTCACAGTATGTGTTCATTAACCAGCAGAACTCATTTTTCAACCACCAATGGTCTAAATTACGGTGCCCTTAAGTAATATTTACACTGAAACTTTTGGGGCCATTAAAAATTAACCTTTGGGAAATACTTGTGCTCAACACTGTAGATGTAATTAGTATTGAATTTGATGATATATATCCCAAGATTGCAAAAAAATTACCATATCAGTATATGAATGGTATGTTGGAAGACCATTTAGCCAATCTAGAAACATCCATTGTGATAGCGACTGACGCTTATGTTCATGAAGAGAAGGCTGGCGTAGGAATCGTATCATTTTCTCTAGATTGGGCTTTCTTAATTCGATCACCTGACTTCACACCTATTCACCAAGCTGAGCTGCTGGCAATAGTCCTAGCATTGCGTAAAGTGCTGCAAGATCTATCAGCGGTGATTGTTCTAACAGACTGTCTCTCGGTCTGTACTGCCTTAAGTTCACCAACTTTTTCGCGTACCTTAGAAACTTTCTACTTGCTCATTCCTTGATATGTGCGACTCGTTCAACTAGTTTCGGTACCAGGCCATAGAGGTTCAGCTTTGAATGAGCATGCAGATGCACTAGCTGTATCTTTCCTTGGTTGTACTGTTTTAACTATTTTCCCTACTTCGGAAAATATCACAGCAGCACGCATTGAAAAACGCACAACGGCCAATAACTCCAAAAACTCTTCTTTTTTTGTATCAGACTAACCACAGCTAAAGTTCCCTTGGGAGAACAAGTGGTGTTCATCAAGAAAGGAAGCAATAGTAATTACCAGGCTGCGTTGTCGAGTCCCTTCATTGAACTTTTACTTTCACAGGTCGGGTCTGGCAAAGTCGCCTTTGTGTCTTTATTGTAATGAGAGGGAATCTTCGGAGCACTTCTTTTTGTCATGCCGAAAATTCAAAAGTCAAAAGAAAAATGTACTAGAGGAACCCCTGCGAAAGTTGGACTTGAACTTGACAGTTCCAGTGATTCTTTCATTTGGCACAGTCACATTTGGATTCAGCCACAGCAGCGTTTTTACCGCTGTTACGAATTTCTTATGAGAATCTAAAAGAATGGAATGCTATAAAAATAAATAACTTAATCTATTTTATGTATATTTTTCCCTTTTCTTGTGTGTTCATTATGTTTTCTGTTCAAGATTTTTTGTTTAGAATTTTAACACTTTTGTACTATTACGTATATTACGTAAATATTCCAACCCCCTCTTTCAAGAAGTGAGTTAATTTAAAAAGCAAGGCACCATCCCATTCATGGCCTATCCCCCTAGGTGTGTTGCGCCAAAGTGTCGACCGACCGACCGACCGACCGACCGACCGACCGACCGACCGACCGACCGACCGACTGACCGACCGACCGACCGACCGCGTCCGCCATTCATCATAGCTTCACGCGACCTGGCCACCGCTCATCAACCTCACATCATTCACGAAGCCACCGGCAGTACGCCTCAACTGAATATTGACCACAGAACAGCTGATATCTGGCGCATATAGTTACCGGCATCATGACAGAACCATCGACTGACCTTGCCATCCCCAAGTACACCGAAGCAGCGGACGATGGACCTGTACAGAACTGGTTGACCTCTTCGAGCTTCACGCTACCACTGCATCATGGTCGGAACGGGAGATGGTTACAAACTTCAGTGACTACGTGACTAGTGAGGCATTCAAATTTTACCTCACCCACGTATTCGATAACGATGAGCCTTGGAAAAAAGTTCAAAGAAGAAATGATAACTCGTTTCAAAGAATACGATGAAGACCTGTCCAAACCTCATCAGTTGAAGGCTATTCAACTCACCCATCACAGTTACGCGAAGTCTTCCCGCAGTAAGCAGATTTCCCGAACAAGACTTCAGAGTAAATATTCCACCATTGTACCATCATATGACTCGTCCGAATACACGTCACGCATTACAACACCGACTAGGGACTTGCACGTCGCAGCAGACAAGGTAATGCCACCGTATGCCGATAGGAATCTAGACCATTATGCCAAAAGACCGAACTTACGGTTGGAGTTTTCACGGGCAATTAAATCAGCATTTCCTGTGTGTTTTCGGCACCATAACACTCTAGGTGTTGTGTTACTGAAGAACTCGAATCACTTGATGCTTCGTGTCGCACACATGGCCCACACAGATTCGGACGCATGGTGGCATTTACGCGTGACTACTTTCTGAATTCTCGCAATACCGGCCGACGTCCTGATCTTAAGGACCAGATTCTTTCAAAAGACGTTCTCAGCTCAATTACGCAGGAAAAAAAAACAAATGTCATCAGAAGCACTTCAAGCCATGTCTGCTGTGCTCTTATCTTCAAGTGATAACACACATGTGAGTCGAAGCACTACAGCAGTTTCAAATCCACCAAAGCCGGCGTATTGCGAACTGACAGAAATATTTACAATGAATGATGACACACACCATCTGGAAAGCTTTCTCATCAGTATGCCACGCTGCTTTTACCTCAAGAAAGGCCCTGCAGTACAGTATCGACTACCGACTATCTACTGATCACATCACCATGCAAAGAAAAGCAGACTCATGTTCCTGAAAGATGCCCACCTGACCAACTTTCGCAACAAAACGACCAATTTCAAAAAAGGCAATTACACGGACCCCAGGCACTACAACGGCAAGTCGAACAAGAAGAACGATCCAGTGAAACCCCCTTCACGAGTACACTTGTGGCTTAAAGGTTATCAGAGGCAACATCTATTAAACAAGCAAAGTCAATGCCTAAGCCATCTTTGCAGAAAGCAACGTCAACAAAATTTTCTGCACCAGTTCTCGAGGCCGTGTCTGTGATCCAACGAACTGAGAGAACACCACAGAAAGTTACGAAACAGACATGAAGCTATCACGTATACAACGGAGAAAAAAAGTCATCGTCCTATAAGCCTTGGTTCTCACGCACGCTGACTAGAAGCAAAGCGTTTGTTGCCACAACAGCGCTGGATCCGATGCCAAAGACATCCGTCAATCCAATGCTACACAGATTTCAAGCCTTGTTCGTTCCTCACAAGACCTCAAGTCGTGTCATCATCAGTACAGATGTGCAGGGCGAAGTTATTCTATCCCAGGAGCAACAGCCAGCCTCGTCCACCAGAGCTATCCTAGATATGACCGGACGGCTGCCCTCTGCTGTGAAGCTTTTGTGTGAGTTAAGAAACTCCCTTCTGAAATGGAACTATTGTGCATTTCGACATTCTTCACGTTATGCGTATTGTTGTTTTGTTGATTGTAACACCCGCATTCTTTCTGGGGAGGGGGGGATCCTGCGACGTAGGAAGGCAGTGATTTGTAGCAGAAGCCGAGAAGGAAGATGTCAGAATGGAATAAACATGGCGTATGAGCCAGGCCGCGTCTGCCACTCATCATAGCGTCACATATGTGACGCTAGAGAAACAGCCACGAGCGCATCATGAACGTGGCATGTAGTCATGTTGTTACATGACGCGCAAGTCATTATTTTCATGTTAGGGTCTGTCGCTGGTGTTCACCATGCAATCATGCCATACCATGCCAGTTTTGCAACATGCCATGTGAAAAAACCACCGCAAGAGCTGCAGGACAGTGAAATGTAAATCATGACATTCATGACATACATGTCAAGATTTTCATGTTGTGACTTGTCAGATATGTTCTTCCTACAGTCATGTTATGCCATACCAAGTTTGGTATCGATGCCATTATCGCGACGGCCAGGAGAGCTAAAAGTTGTAGGCGGCTAGATAGATAGATAGATAGATAGATAGATAGATGGCTGGACGGATAGATAGATAGATAGATATATAGATAAATAGATAGATAGATAAATAGATAGATAGATAGATAGATACATACATACATAGATACATACGCTCACAGTCGCCGAAGTTCGCTTAGAAATGCTTCGCATTTAAAAAGTAAACTTTTCGAGCAGGTGTACAAGCACTGTGACACAGTGAACGACAACCACAGTTGCCTGAGCGAGCATAAGGACCAGCAAACAGAAAGCAGAAGCATTATGTACTGTTCGTGTTCCGAACTGTGCCGAACGGGCAGCGTGCGCATATTGGTAATCGCTGCCAACGTTGATCGCTGAGGCAGGGTGGCTCGAGGGCCCAGCCAGTCACGAAACGAACTCGCTCGCAGTAGAGATAGTTCTGTTGCCGTCGCAACGCGCCGTTCCCGTCCAGCACTGATGACACATTCAACCTGCCGGCACAAATCACGCACACGTAGCTGACACCGCTGAGCAATTCGGAAACAATCATCCCAGAGTGGGATACAAAGGCGACACCGTATAGTGAAAGCACGGATGCCAGGGCCATGCACAAGGTATATTCAAATATGTTGCGAAAGTTTGGGCGGAGAGCGCCAGGGACATCTTTGAGGTGGGTTATGGGCGCTGCGATTGAAGTGCGAGTATGTTTCGAGGGAACAAACACTGATACTCTTAAAAAATTGGCAGATCCCACGTACAGCGTGAATCGATGATATGCGAAGCACGAATGAGGAAGGTTGATATGTCACTCTAAAATCAGCACTATGTTACGAGGTGGATGTAAATGAGGCCGCACTTACGTGTCATGATTATCATGTTTAGATGTGTCGTTTACTTTCATCTATTCAAGTCAGGTGATACCAAATTTAGTGTAGGTGGAGCTAGCGAAATGGCTGCGAGCCCGTTATGGGCGTGGTATGTTGTCATTTTCTGTCGCATTATTGTGTTTGCGCCAGTCATATACTTTTGTCATTTATTGACGTCACGTAACACCGTTTGCTATATGTGAACTTACCCGAATGGCCGCGAGCGCATCATCAAGGGCACAATATACTTTAACGTAGCGTTGACGTGCGCACACGCTGGGCACAGCGACGCCACGTTGGCAAAACGCGAGTACTGTGTAGTAAGACTCCACGCGCGACCGGCGCGACCAGCGTCTGTCAGCGCGGCCCGACGGCAAGCGGTGCGAAATGCGACGTGCTCGATTTCGCGCCGATGCCTTACCCAGACAGCACTGCGTCTCCCCCTTTTGGTGATGAAGGAACGCTGGATGCACTAAAACGCGCATGCGTCAAAGCAACACAGCCCTGCGAGCGCCTGCGAAAATGTGGCAAGAGTGGCACCTGGCGTGGCAACGCCGGCGTGACGGGATGAAATGAACGCCGGCGAGCACGTGCACCTCGTCACGTCGAAATGTATTGGCGCCTTGACTGTGGTATGTCGTCATGTTCTCACATGACACGCATCTCATGATTACCATGTTTGCACCAGTCACATACCTTCGTCATTCATTGACGTCGCGTAATACAAAATTTGGCATATGTAAAGCAAGTGAAACGGCCGTGAGCGCACCATAAGTCTGGCATGTAGTCACGTTGTTACATGACACACATGCCATGAATATCATGCTTGGATGTGTCATTTACCTATGTGCCCCGCCGCGGTGGTCTAGGAGCTAAGGTACTCGGCTGCTGACCCACAGGTAGCGGGTTCGTATCCCGGCTGCGGCGGCTGCATGTTCGATGGAGGCGGAAATGTTGTAGGCTCTTGTGCTCAGATTTGGGTGCACGTTAAAGAACCACAGGTGGTTGAAATTTCCGGAGCCCTCCACTACGGCGTCTCATAATCATATGGTGGTTTTGGGACGTTAAACCCCACATGTCAATGAATCATTCACCTATGTCGTCCGTTCGCGTCGCGTAATACCAAATTTGGTACATGTGAAGCTAGCAAAACGGCCGAGAGCGCATCATGAGCATGGCATCTAATCATGTTGTTACATTACACGCATCTCATGTTTATCATGTTTGCACCAGTATCATACCTTCGTCATCCATGCACGTCCCGTACTACCAAATGTGGTATAAGTAAAGTTAGCGAAACGGCCACCAGCGGATCATGAGCGTGGCATGTGGTCATGTTGTTACATGACACGCACCTCATGATTATCATGTTTGCATTATTCACATACCTTCGTCATTCATTCACTTACCATAATACCTAATTTGGTTTATGTGACGCTAGCGCATATGAGCGTGGCATATAGTCATGTTGTTACATGACATGCATGTCATGATTTTCATGTTACCAACGGTCACTTGTGTTCGGCATGCAATCATGTCATACCATACCAGTTTTGCAACATGCCATGTGAACGAAACCACCGCAGGAGCTACGGGACGATGAAACGTAAATCATGGCATTCATAGCATACATGTCATGGTTTTCATGTTATGTCTAGTGAAGTATGTTCTTCTTACAGTCATGGTATGTCATGCGAAGTTTGGTATCGATACCATTATCAAAACGGCCAGGAGAGCTAAAAGTAGTAGATAGATAGATAGATAGATAGATAGTAGATAGATAGATAGATAGATAGATAGGTAGATAGATAGATAGATAGATACGCTCAATGTCACCGAAGTTCGCGAAGAAATGCTTCGCATTTAAAAATGTAGTAGTACTTGCTAACTTCGGCGTAATGGTTTGCCTTATATGTTACAACCCTGCTATAAATGGTGACAACCTAAGAATTTTAGATAAAAATAAAAAAAAAGTAAGCACTGCCTCGAATACTGCGGGTCACCAGTTATTCATCTGTGCAAGACAGTTTTGCTACTTGGCTTCCGTTGCATCCAGAAGTAGTTTATTGCTGCAACACAAATAATACGCCCAACAATAATTAAAAGTTTGACGTCCTTACTAGAAGAGCTATGTTTGTGAGAGAGTGATGTCGAAATCTTTGCGGAAATAATGAAGGAAGTCAATGTTTTTTTTTACCGATAACCAGTGGCACTCGCTTGTGTCTTCATATAAAAACCACTAATGTAAAATGCGCGAACGGAATTGGCGTCACACAAATGAACAAATACGATTTCATGCAAATTAAACTCGGGGTGGCGAAGGTACGGCTGTAGGTGGACCTTAAATTTATTTTTAGGTTATAACCGACGATAGTAACTGTGTTTACTAACGTTCAGGATGACAACCGTTACTGTCTTTGTCGTTACTAACAAAGTAACTGTTACTAACAATAAGCAGTAACTTTTGAATCTATATTACCGTATTATTTTGCCACATTATTTCTGAATTGCTAACGCTGGCCAAGTTAATGTCTTATTACCACAAAACTTTGGCAATGGAAGAATACTGAAGAAAATTGTTACGTCACAGTGCAAATGAGAGACTTTCGCAGTATCATACCCTTTATTTTGAAGACGAATGTTTGGCGCAAGTGAGCATTTGCGTTTCAGGGTGCATTATCAAAAATTCAAACCTAAAACGCTATATGCTGCAATCTCATTGCGTGTGTTTTAAGACGTAGCACAAGACTTTTATTGAGTAGTATTGAAAAAATGACATTTCATATCTTGTTATCATATAAATGCCCCAACAAAGCGTAATGTACAACGGCCGAAGCAAGGTATCAAATCGACTGGCTGCATTTGAATGGTTCATTGTGTTAATACATCAGCAGTTTGAGGGCAAAACCTCACAAGCGCGAAAATGCACGCGACAGCGACGAGCGACGCGACGTAGATCGTCTTCGCGCGATCAGTCGCCAGCGCAGGCAAACCTCATTCACGCGACGGCTTCGGCGAGCGAACTTCACTGTTGCTGGCATGAGGCCGTCAACTCGCACCGAGAAAACCACGTAGTGAGTGGTGTGCAATTTAAAAATACGATATATTGTTGTGTAATGGAACGGAAAGTGTTTATGAGTGCCTTGCAGCACTTTTTTTATATGCACATGCGTAAACATTGCGTTATTTCATGTTGCGCATACGTGACACGGGCAGGGTCACGTGCACCTAAGTAGTCTTTGTTTTTTCCGGTTTTTCGCTATTGGCTGCTTGAGCCCAGCACTTCCGGGCGATGAGCGATGGTTTCCAAATCTGGAGAACCGAGCGATCGCGCGAAAACGAGCACGCGACACATCGCGTGAACGCCCTGTTTCGTCGCTCATAACAGCGTCGCTCGTCGCTGTCGCGTGCATTTTCGCGCTTATGAGGTTCGCCCTTGAAGGTAATAATCATTTCTGGTGTTTTATGTACCAAAAGCACGATTATGATACATGTCGTATAGTGAGGGACTCTGAAATTATTTTGACCATCTGGTTAAGATCGTTTCACATGGTATTAGGTTGTTTCACTTTTCTACTAAAACGCGTGTATCACTTGTTTATGGTTCATTAACTTCTATACTTCTCCATTTTGACCATAGCGGTATGACGCTTATTTATCCCGGATGCGTAATTAAACAAAAATATTTTCTTGATCTGCGGACACCTTCTGCGTCATTTTTCCAGTCAGAGATGATATGTCGAGACGTTTTCGTTGATAATACAATGTGTATCACCTACTTTTTGAAATAGGTTAATGGCCGTGTAGCAAAAAATAGTAACGACGCAAGAAAGTAACGGCTGCAGTGGCTACCTATTTGATTCAATTTGCTGTTTGCTAACGTAGATAGTAAACATGTTGCAAAAGGTTAGCAACGGTTCAAGAAAAGTTGTAAGCGCTGCAGTTACTACCTATTTACTTTCCCTTGCTGCCCTTTCGCTCACTACTTTAAGAGTGAATAGTTAAAAACAAAGTTTTAATCAAAGTCTAAGCAATCGCGATGTTTTACAAATGACATTTCTACCCCCAACAATATTGTGCAGTTGCGATAAGCAAAGAATTTATCACTGCTTTTCCCTATCACAAAACATATCTTTTAGCGCCCTCTGGTCACTCCATTACTTCTAAGTGTAGCCCTTGCACTGCATGGAGAGGCATGCTCGTAAAATTTGTCTGCGATGACACACCCCGTCACGAGTTTTAGTGTTCCGCACCTGCTTGCGTTCTCTGCTGCGCGCGAAGTATTGAGGCGCGTTTCATCTTTGGTGAACGTCTTGAATGCAGTTTTCTACGGGCGGTGGAACGATGCGGATCACATTCAACGCCGAGTGCTCATGTCGGTACTTGCGAAAGCGATGTGCTGCAGTGCGAGGATGCAGTCACAACAAGCATATATACCCGTAGTCGGTGACAACCTCAGAATAAATAAAAGTTCCGCCCACGAGGCCACATTGACTTTAATTTCCATGCCTCCGCACTACAAAAAAAGTAGTCCCCAGGCAATGGCAATAATTTTTCCACGTACAACAGTTATCTTGGAAATCTTCATTGATATTCAGGAAAAAAAAGCCAAAGCTCGAGAAGAAAACTTGTGATGTCATGGAGTTCAGCTTCAGCTTAAAAATATATCTGTTGTTTAAATCGCACCCCTACCGCGCTTATCTCGGAGTCCATGAAGAAGCCATGCACATCTCTCGAAGGTGATGTTTCTGCGTGGTACCTATAGTGGTACTAAAACAAACAAAGCCACAGATAAATTGAAGCTTAAAAGAAAAGAATCCTTCTTTTACGCTTTCAAAGAAAAACGATACAGAATACAGTTTTGTAAGGTCGTTTGCAATTTTCATGTTGTTTTAGGGAACTTTCGCTGCCAAGTTTCTTCACCATCTGCTATAACTATGGCAACTATGACTCAAAGCGTAGAATCGAGAAGTGATCAGAGATTGACTTGGTGAATTTTGGTTCTTGTGGAGCCGTAAATACCGAATGTGCGTCTCGCGCTTCGGTGCTTATCATCGTGCTTGAGGCAAACGCCAATGTTTCATTTGACGTCTGCTTTAATGAAATGAAAACGCGTAGCACACATCTTGTTTACCATTAGGAGTCATTGCATACAAGGCGATGTTACGTGGCTAAATTGCGGCGACTAGAAGCTGTACGGAAACATTTATATTCTTGGTTTGACAACTAGCAATCGATGGTTTGCAATGGCCCCCGTCAGCCTTTGAATGTTCAATGTTTTCGAAACATGACCCAGTTTTTCTGGAACAGGGGCCACTGCCTTCTATAAATGTGTCTGTACGAAGGTGTGTCTTGTCTGGCAGCAGAGTTTTCTCTTTCCAGTAAATGGGAGGGCATTGCGTGCCAGACTTTGCTTTCACAGGGGAATGCAATGCATCATTCATGTTTTATTTCACGGGACTTTAATATAAACAAGTCATCACTATGTATTATACATGCACACAATACATTCAAAATGCAAAAAAAGAAAACGTTCCACAAAACTAAGACTTCCTAATAAGATATCATTGGGTAACGTACAAAGCCTTAAAAAACAGAGATATTCCTTTTTTTTGCTGAGTAATACTTCTAGCGGTGTCGCCTCAGTAAGGATCACGATCAATATAACTGATCGTACTTGATCGTTATCGCTGCATTGATAACGATAGGTGCAGCAATATTAAATAGCGCGTGTCCTGTGGTTTTAAGAACCTCTTACGGTGTTTTTCATGCAAAGCGTTCGTGCACCGAGCGTGAGACAAGTGCTTACGCAACGGGCACTTCATCGTGGCACATAAATAATCATACACCCACCGGATGACCTCAATTCACTTAACATTGCATATGCGCCCAACTTGGTTTGTTTATTTCGTACTGTGTTGCGTAGCAGGTTCTGTTGGACGCTTTTTTCTCACGCCTTCACCGCACTCGCATCACTGTACAGCTCATATCGCACATCACCAAGGTTCCCACGTTGCGACACCCAAGTAACACACTTGCACATGCACATGTGGCAACGCTGATGCCACGACTTTTGCGGGCAATTATTCACAGACGCTCACAATCCACAAAACACAGACGCACCAATCCAGACTTCACTTTGACCCAAATGCACACGAATGACCGCGACGACAATAGTCGAGCGGACGAGCGGAAGCGGACGACAATAGTCGAGCGGAAGCGGACGACAACACATACCGTCCGCTTCCGTTTACCCGCACCATGCAGGTTTCCCCGGTGTCGCAGAGCAAGGTACGCACGCAAGCGCACGCAGAGCAAGCGACGGCACGTGACACCGTGGCCCTCGCCGTTTCCGCGACCACCAGCTCAGACGTCTCGGCCTCCCCCTCGCCGCAGCTGCTGGTCAGCTCCTCGACGGTGCCCCCTGCCGCTCCGCCACCTGCCACTGGTGCCAGCAATGGCCTGCCGGGTGCCTCGCCACATTCCACTCGCACCTCCCCGGCCAGCAGCCAACCACCCTCGGCGTCCCCGCTCCCCGACCCTGTCCCTGTCTCTGTTTCGTGGTCTACGACGGGCCCCAGCGCCGTGCCTTCGCAGAGCCAGAGCCTGCCCTCATCGTCGGCGTCGACACCGGCAACCACCAAAGCAACTGCCACCGTCGCCCCTCTGCCCGTGGCGCCGCAGCAGGCACCTGCGTCGAGACCCGGCGTCGCACAGGTGGTTTCGGCCAGCCCCAGTCCTCGCACCTCTGGTGACCCCCGGCTCATCCAGCCGAAACAGCCACAGATCCTGCCCAAGCTGTCGAGCGGCAGCGCGAACATGACGACGCCTTCGGCAGCGGCGACCACCCGGTCCCAGTCTCCCCGGGCAGCCCAGCACAAGGCCACACCGCGGCCCGCGCCTGTACCGGCGCCGCAGCCTGCGACCACGGTGCAGCGCGGAGCCGCGATGGGGCTCAACACGGGGAGTCCGCTGCTCATCGGGAACCCCGCGACAGCGCAGCCGGGTATGTTTCCGGCTGGACCTGCGCACGACACTTTCCTGCTGAACCAGTACATTCCGGGCCTGGACCACAGCCCGATTCTGATACAAGGCGCACTGGGGCAGACCCAGAGCATCTCTGGGACAGATACAGGGGGTCCAGCTGGCCCTGCGGCCACCCCATGCCACGGGCTTGACCCTGGGACCTCAGACGGGGCTCAGGCCCCATGGGGGACATCCAGGACCGCCTGGCACCCCGACGCTTGTCATTCCACAGAACCTGGGGCCAAGGCCCAACATCTTTCTGGCACCGCCACGCATGATGTCGCCGCCCTCGTTTGCCATAGTCCTGGGACAGCCACTGACGCTGCAACAGCTGCAGTCCATGCTGCCCACGCAGACCATGCTGGCCCAGCCCACACTGGGTGCATTCCAGGCAGACCAGCACCAATCCCTGGTGCAGATACCGACGTTCACCCAGCCGCAGATACTGGCGCATGCCCACCATCACCACCACCACCACCACCATCATGGGACCCTGTCGGGACTTCTAATCTCGACAGGTGGCAGTATAGTGTCCTGTACACCCAGCGCCAACATTGTCACCCACCATCCTGTCAAGACCTCGCGACACACGGTCCACTCTCGGCCTGTCCGACCAGGTCACCGTGAGACCCGCTTGTTGGCCAGCACAGCGACCCGGCACTTCCTCCTGCGTCCTCTGCGCAACTCCCAGTGTCGCCCGCCAGAGACCGCTGCCTACTGATGGCCCTTACACGTTGACAAACTGGACTTGCCAAAGGAACACTTTATGGACTGCCGTTCATGTACATAGCATTTGTCGCCCTCTTTCTTTTTTTCATATGCGTTCAAATCGCGCAAAGCGCTAGGGGGGGAGCCCTGTAGTGCCATCATCACCATCGTCATTTTTTCCATCACCGCGCCGCGTCTCTCGCGCAACTGGCGCGAGCTCGAGCTGCGGGAGAATTGGAACGAGCTTCTGGCCTGGCGGCTTGGACGCTGGTAGTCGACGTGGCTCCGCTTCAGGCCTGCAATAAAGTGGCGAGATCGGCTCGGCCCCATCGGCCGCCTTCGACGTCATCTCACGTCTCCTCTTCTCTCGTCGCTACATGGTCACCCTCAGATGATATGCTTGGTGCATCCGAGCGACTGATGAAGTAGACGCAGAGTGACTGCTTCACACTACCGAAATGATGGAACGCGTCGAAGCTCCGCCGCTTCGGTGCACTTCAAACACTGCCAAATCAGAAACGTCAGCATAGAATGACAGCCAGCGAAGATGATGCTGAGAGCGAGTCGATGAAATAGCTTTTCGATGCAGAAAACGCCACACGAAAAAAAAAACGAATGGAAGTCTCCCGCTCTCGGTGCAGTGGCACATCGCCTCTCGACGCTAAATGCGCCACACTGAATTGTCATTGGTTCATCATCATTGTTACGTCGCAACAAAGAGCGGCCACAGCTGAACGCGCATAATACAAACGGACTGCGGTACGCTCTACCTTTTATTCTTAGCTTGTCACCGACTGTATTAACCCATGTGTTCTTCTAGATAAAAAACAAGGGCAATGGTTCGGAATACTGTGCTCGCTGGACTTTCATGCATCAGCATTCCTGCGGCCTGGTTCCCTTCTTGAGCCTGCAGTGCTTACTACTATTGCTGTTATAAGGGAGTGCAAAAGATTCTGGTCTCAAGAAACTATCAGGCAGTCATCGCTCAGTAACACCATGAACTCTCGTCTCGTGTTGGAAATATGGATATATGCCATAGCTTAAACTTTGCATTAGTGATACAAAAACTAAACATCTGATGTACTCTTCAGCTGCTATTTATGGTGACAAACTCGAAACAAATCAGAGGCTGATATTATAGGCACACTTCGTAAGTGGCCAAGAAGATGTAATGGTACGTAGCACGGTCAGTGGCGAGATACTTAATTCTCATGTTTTTATTTGCACAATCGCAGCGTCTCATACACAAAAGAAGAATCATCACATGACGCGAAGACGCATTAATCGGCTAGTCCAGCAGCTAAGAGGCCGTCATGAATGTCATTGCTGTGTTGGGGGCTGGCTGGTCCCGACGAAGCAGAAGAAGAAGACGGCCGACGGAGACCTACGCGGCCGGCGGGGACGCCGACCAGCCCGGAAACGCGGATTGGCGCAAAACGCCGAAGGAAAGAAAACAACCGCACTCCACGGTTACCAAACACACACTGTCTTTATTTTACAGTCGCCTTGAAATCCTAGATGCCAGAGCGGCGCCCCCTGGCATCCTCACATGTCAATCCGAAACTGAAACCCAGGACACAACAGTCATCACAAAGAAACGGCTAGTATTTAAGTTTGCGCCAAAGTGTTTGCACTCGTCCACCACTCTGGACAGTTACGCCAAAAAAAAGGCACCATACACAGACCACCCAACGCAAACATAGCAAGATCAATGCTTACAGTCCATGGATAAACAGACGTTCGAAAGTCAAAAATACTTCAACCGTAAAGCTCGCGTCTCTCGTGTGAAACAAGGCGATGCGACAAAGCACCTTCTCATTTCTCGCGAGTTTAAAAAGAAATGGACTGTTTTCGAGAGTTACGAAACGCGCCGCCTTCTCTAGCCCTTTAAATGTGCGAGGGTTAGAAAGCGACTTTGTCAATGTTAGCTGACTTCCACCATTAGGCAGGTCGAAATAGTCAATAAAGTTCCGAGGAAAATCTTCCATGGAAGTTTTCTACATTCTTGCTTGAAGACTACGTGAAATGTTACAAAATATTCGAGGATGTTGATTCATCAACATTTCCGGCGAGCAGGATGGTGACAGTGTTCCCATGCCGAATTCTTTCGCTGGATTTTTCCGAGAAGCCGGTTTCCTCGAGACAGTCGAGGGTGCCCTGAACGCCTGTTGAGCAGTCTCTAAAGGTACAGATGGTCCAATATCGCCTGTGACTACGGCCAACCTAGAGTTATTGCTGCAGAGTTGTTCCAACGGATCATTCTCCTGACTTTGCATGGCAGGGATCACCTTATCGTGGTTACAGGGTCGCTGAAAGAGCGTCTTCACTTCTAGAGGATTCCTCTCGTCTTGAAGTGTCAGTGCTCCAGTTCTGACGATGTGCTCTCTGTGTCTGCTGAGGAAACACTTGTACTACATCCGGCTACCTGGTGGGCCCCACTTTCTTGTTTGGGACTGCTTCGCCGCATTTCGAACCTTCATATGAGCGGAATAGGCAATCGTTGTTGTAGTGTCGAAGCATGTCTTTCAAGGCGCCCTTGAATTGGCATCCTTGGGCTTCGTTCCAGCAGTAAACCTTCATCGAAAAAGAAGAAAGAAGATAGTGCCTATGTAAGATTCACGTTAACCTTCTGTATCAATGATTGAAGCCAACCACCTACCTTATTATTCGGTGTATAGAAAAGCATTGTACAAATAACCTTTTGTGTCTAGCAATGCTCGAACACCTATTCTTTATAGTAGGATTTCGCTCTTTGCCACGAGAAGCGCCAGCAGAGATCAGGCTTAGGAAGAAGAAAAAAAAGCGCGTCTATAGTTAAAAAAGTCTTGTCCCAACAGCGATCCCTAAGTGTGCATATTTGGCTGTCTGCCCGTAAGATAGTGAACAATGTGCCACGGGAACGATTCGATAGTGTCTTGTACCATGCATCCTTGGATAGATTAAAAATGAAGCAACACTCGGCATCAACGCTGTGCGGTGAGAAATTATGCGAGTTTGGCAAATGTGACATATTGAGATGCTTATTTTTTTCTTTATATTTGGCTAAAACTACGGGAAGTAGGCTTAGCTTCATTATTCCCATTCAAATCAGTAATGTTAGAATTTTCCGTGATAAACGGCTGACGCTGCCTTCTCACCTGCAAGGCCTTTGCTGTTCCGATGGGCATATCGTAACTGGCACATCGCGCTTTTTCGAACGGCTTGTCATCCAACGGACAACGCCCACCGCCACCTTGGGAATTAACCGCGAGGCACCATTCGCAAAGAAAGTGTGCACATGGCAACCGCACGGTCCTCTTCGGAATCATGAGGCACAGTCCACACAAGCGGGAAATGGGTACTTCGTCGACAAAGCGAGTCGGTTGCCAGTTTACGCCTTTGATGGGGATGTCGCGAAAACGGTGCACTCGGATGAGATCCGCCATGGTGATGTGAATTCAGACGCGAAGACTTCACGGGCACACGAGAGAATGCACTGGCCGCATAATGCACCATTGCTGCATATATATATATATATATATATATATATATATATATATGCAGCATTGCTGCATATATAACAACTAAGAAAGATAACGAAAGGAATCGTCTTCTGCTATCGCATGTAACACGAGCCTCAATTCAAGCCGTTCGACTTTGGAACTTGGGTGATCGCAGTAAAGTATTACCATGATAACGTTGAAGAGAGCTCGTTTCGTAGAAATATTGATGTTGGGGCTGGCAGAATTTTCGGTTGGCAGCTTGAAAGCAGCGATGGCCGTGATCACAAATTCTAGAAATTAAGGTAGGAACCGGAGGGTGTTTGCGCGAAGTGAAGGGAGGCCAGTGATTAGAAAGGCGATAGTGTTTGTGTGGGTGCTTGTTCCTACGTGCTACGCCTACTTTATTTCTTTGAATGCTTGTGCAAACGCCCGCTTTTTAATGGGATTTGGTTGACTTATTGAAAACTTTACTGAACGATTTGCAGTTCGCTCTCGTTTGCTGGCTTCAGCACCTTGGTAGGAAAAATAGAAAAAAAAGGCAGATCCCACGTACAGCGGCAATCGATGATATGCGAAGCACGAATGAGGAAGGTAGATATGCCACTTTCGAATCATCAGAACGGTGAGAGGTGGAGGTAAATTATGCCTCACACGACTTCCGTGTCATAGTTATGTTTGGATGTGTCGTTTACCTTTTTCATCTAATCACGTCACGTGATGCCAAATTTAGTATATGTGGAGCTAGCTAAACGGCCGCAAGCACGCTACGAGCGTAGTATGTTGTCATGTTCTTACATAACACGCGTCTCATGATTATCATGTTTGCACCAGTGATATACCATCGTCATCCATTGACGTCACATAACACCAAATTTGATATATGTGGATCTAGCGAAACGGCCTCGTGTGAATCATGAAAGGCCCAATATACTCCAACGTAACAATGACGCGCGCGCACGATGGGAACAGCCACGCTACGTTAGCAAAACGCGAGCGCTCTATTGTCTGACGCCAAGCGCGACCAGCACGACCAGCGTCCGTCGTCGCGGCCCGATGGCAGCCGGCGCGAAATGCGACATGCTGCATTTGGCGCCAGCACGTTACTTAGACAGCACTGCGCCTGTCTCTTTTCGAGACGGAGGGACGCCGGACGCGCTGAAACGCGAGAGCGACAAAGCATCACAGCGCGCGCCTGCGAGTATATGGCAGGACTGGCGCCTGGCGTGGCAACGTCGGCGCATACGCGCGCCGGGTCCCGTCGAAGCGTATGAGCGCCTTGACTGTGGCATGTACTCATGTTTTCACACGACACGCATCTCAAGATTATGATTTTTGCACCGGTCACATACCTTGGTCTTCCATTAACGTCACGTAATACCGAATTTGGTGTATAAAAAGCTAGCAAAATGGTTGCGAGCATACCATGAGCACGGCATGTAGTTATGCTTTTAACTGACACGCATCTCATGATTATCATGTTTGCACCAATCAGATGCCTTCGTCATCCATTCACGTACCGTAATACCAAATTTGGCATATGTGACGCTAGCGAAATGACCGAGAGCGCATTGTGAGCGTGGCATGTAGTCATGTTGTTACATGACACGCATGTCATGATTTTCATGTAAGGGTCTGTCTTTTGTGTTCGCCATGCAATCATGTCATACCATACCAGTTTTGCAACATGTCATGTGAACGAAACCACCGTAAGAGCAGCAAGACCATGAAATGTATATCATGACATTCATGACATACATGTCATTATTTTCATGTTGTGACTAGTCAAATATGCTCGTCATATAGTCATGTTATGCCATATCAAATTTGGCATTAATACCATTATCGAAACAACCAGGAGAGCTAAAGTCGTAGGCGGCTGGTTGGATAGATAGATAGATAGATAGATAGATTCTATCTATCTATCTATCTAGATAGATAGATAGACAGGGCATTCCCAAAGATAGGTTAGATAGATAGACAGGGCATTCCCTAAGGATATGCCCCGTCGTTGCTGGCTCGTGGCAGCCTATAGTCACAGTTGGGGTCAGAGTACTTTGTCGAGTGTATCTTTTGAAGGATCGGGATTGTTGTGAACCTTCGTGTTTGCAATCTTCTGGGTGTGACCTCGTAGAGGCGAGTGGAGATTTTGATGGCGGGGCATCGCGGTTTGCAGCTACTTCTAATTTGGCTCTTAATTGTCACCGGCGTTGAACTTTCACTCGGTAGTTCCCTTCATGGGTCTCATCTTGTGTGATCGTGGCGGCCTGTTCAAGCCGGAATCCCCGAGTCATTTCTTGCTATGATGCTGCAAGGCTCGTTGATAAACTAGCTCATGCCCCGGCATATTTGTGTGTCCAGAAATTCAATGAACTTGTACCCGGACTGATGGTCCTTGAAGTTGAATGGCATAGTGCAGGATGTGCCTGGCGTACGCTAGTAGCTTTCTTCTAGGCCTGAGTGCTTGAACCACTTGCTGCGAATCCGTGAAGATGTGAATATCTTTTGGCGATGATACTGTATGATTGTAATGGGGTATAGCTTCTGAAGTAGCGTGCCCTTAAACTGTTCGGGAAGTAAGCAACATTGCGTACTTAAGAATAGGGATACTTCCCCTGTTTTCCTGCCGGTTAAAAATGCCCCTTTGATGAAGCATTCTTAAAGGCATGCGGCATCTGCGTAGATGACATCTTCTTCGTTTGGTATACTTTTAAGGTGCTCAATATGGCATTGAGCGTAGTACAACCTACGCTGATTGTCCGAGGCTTGGTTCATATGTTTTGGAAGCGGCAGATCGTGTCTCATGGTTATAAATTCTCATAGTGAAAAGGTGGGTAGAATTTGAGGCAGGTTTTGGTTGCTTAGACTTAGTTCATTTCTGATGGCTCTTCCAGCGCGGGTTAGCTTGAGGTGCTCATTTTGATTTTGCAGTGCAGGCTCTACGTAGTCACCTCATGGAAGAAGTAAACCTTTTCCGTAAAGGTCTTCAACTTTGGTGTATTTCGGTAGCCCTGTGACGATGGGAATGCATGTTTTGTTGATGTATTCACGTTTTTTTAAAGCTGAGTTGGTGTCATTGGCACGAATCGTAGTCGATATAACAGCCTTCAGTAGATCAGCGTTTGCGCGAGCCTTTTATTTTGACCTTCAGTTAGGCCTCAGGTGCAGTTTGTCAACTTTTGCAGCACTCTTGTGTGTTTCGTCGTACACAGCGCTTTTTCTGTTCGTTGAGTGGGCTTGGAGTTTTGTTGATATATTATGCCTAGTTCCTTGATGTGCTCTTTGCGTTGTATATATGTTTGTGTAGCGTTCAGTAAGTTGAATTTTGTGTCGAATAAATTGCTGCTTGCTGTGGTTTGTGGGTTCGATAACGAATACAAGTTCCGTCTTTTCCGGTGAACCCTGGATACCCTGTCTGTCAAGGAAAGTGGTGATAACATCAATTGCCTTGTGGAGTAGCTGCTGTTGCTTAGTGATCTAGCGCTTTACACCAAATTGTAACATCGTTGGCATGGAATCCTGGCGAGATGGGCTGGACTTCACTTATTAGAAAGGCAAGTGGGCGCATTGTTATGTTAAGCAGTGTTGGAGACGTAACTGTTCCCTGCGAAACTTAGATTTTGTTGGAATAAGATTAACTGGTAAAAGAGCCTATTTTTATAGAAAAGGTCCTGCACTGCTCAAAACTCCGAACATAACTGTACAGCCTCATACTAACAGGCAATTCTGACAGCTCTCGTATTATCATGGGGCGCCAAATCAAAAGCCTTCTTTACTCCAGTATACCTACGATAGTGCTCAGCCAATATGGTGAATGGTCCTTTAGTGTACCTCCTCGTATAGGCACCGGAGTGTGTCCTGAGTAGACAGGTGTGGTGTGAAGCCAGTTTGGGTCCAGTGATAGTCGTCGCCATTCTATAGCATCCATGTGAGGCGTTTGTATACCATTCGCTCGATCACCTTTCCTATTACTTAGGTCGATCAAATTGGTCGAAGGTTACTTACAGTCGTTGAAGGTTCATTCGGTTTAGGCAGTGGTGTAACATTTGAATGTTTCCACTCTTTAGGGAGATCGCCACCTTACAATACTTGATTATTGATGGGAATAACAGGTGTTTGTCTCTGTCAGTTACTGTAATTGTTTGTGTGTAATCATATTAGGGTCGGAAGCTCTTTTAATACTTGACTACTTTAGTGCTATCATGAGTTCTTGTATTGTGAAAGGAGTATCGATTATGTCACCGTTTTGTTATTCCTCTGGCCACTTTGGATACTCTCAATGTTTTGACGGTTGTGGGGAAAATGTGTTGGCCAACTTATCGGTGGTGGCTGGTGCTGATGAATGAGAAGCCAACCAAAGTTTCTCAGCGGCTGTTCTAGTTTTCCCCGGGCCTTTCAGTGATTTGACAATGTTCCATAGCCTTTGATTATGTATGTGCCTGTGTAGTTGGTTGCAGCAATCCCGCCACTGCTGCCTACGTAGCTTGCACGCGTACTTTGATGCTTGTCTCACAGGAAGCGTAAGATTTAGACGATTGCGAGCAGATTTTTCTACCTTGTATGCATGTAAAGAAGCTATGCGTGCATCCCTTAGGTTAGGGATTTTACTGTCGGGTGCAGGGTTTTGCTTGTATTCATTTTCGCTTCTCGTATATGTGTTGTAAGTTCGTAAAGGGTGGCTGTTTCAGGGCATCTATTCATATGAGACCGATACTTGGCTCAGTCGACGAAGAAACCTTCCTTTGACAGGGAAAAAATTTTGCCCCAGGCAATCATAATAGGTAAGTGGTCGCTGCCAATATTTCGGGGTTATATGTCCAGTGCGTGACTTTTGGTAGGTGCCCCTCTAACCGGGAGAGGCTGGTCCGCATTAATTGAGGGAGTGGTCGTGATGCGACGCCACATGATGGGTAGGGCTGCTTGCATCACACGTGCATCCGCACACTTTCCCATGGCGATGCGATAGATGTGTTTCCATCTCCAATATCATAACTACGGCCGCTGGATAAAAAACAAGGTGCAGCCTGTTCGTGCTGCCGAAGCGGCTGGACGGACCTTGTTCGCCTCGCGCCCGCTCTGGCACCTCCCCTTTTCCCAGGAGAAACGCTTTCACATGCATTTCTATGCGGGGCACTAGGCCGTAAATAACGTGTTTGACAGCTGCACAACACAGGCTAGATTCTGAATCGTTATTAGTAGTACCTGTTACACCACATATGTGAACAGTTTGTTCTAGGAGGGCCATACATTTGTAGAGTGTAGGCCTCAACACTCTCCATGAACTCTGCCAGTTCGACTCACGTTGAATGAAAAGGGTCACTGATTCCGTTCTGGGGAGGCGGTCGCCGGGCAGATTCCAAGGGGGTACGTATCGGCCGACCGAAAAGCACCACGAGAGCATGCACCATTAAAATGTTGGTACTTTTAGTGCATTAAGAACGCTGGTTTCTGTCCAAAGACCTAGCTAAAAAGCAAGAGTTTACGACACAAACAAAATATGCATTTTGAGCAAAGGCATCACACAAACTTGCACACAAAGCAGCTATTCATTACAACTCGTAAAATCACTTAGAAGGAATTTAAAGCAACGGAAACAAACTTACCGCGCTACAAATGTAACCTCAGGTATGATAAACTGCGCAATAATAATTAGTGGTCCTAAATATTCACCCCACGCACGTACTCCACAATTCTTCGATAACATCTAGAAAATTGCTCTTTGAAGAAACACTTAAACGCTGGTTGTCGTCCCTGCGACACTCTTCAACCAAGCGGCATCATAACTTTATTCTCGACATCGACTGACTGCACTACACGACTCACTCACACCACTCAAACACCACAACTTCTTGGCCGATGTTCACCATCCATACTACCCTTCGACACCTCTAGTTTGGATTCTTTCCGGTTTAGCGAACACTCCAAATAATTGCACTGCTCGTAGCACGTACCAGGGCGGCAGCCAGGGGAAAGGGTTTCGTCTCGCCGGTTTGTATGCGAAAACGGTGACCCCCAAAAGAGGCCCGCTTCGATGTCTCGATTTCTGCTATTTTGTGCTGGTTGGCTGTCGCGTGTGTAGACGGTTAAGGAAACGTCCTGGGCGCCTATTGATGCTTGTTTTGTTGTTTTGTAGGCACGCCTGTGAAAAGAATGTTTGGCAGGGTGTATTGATGATATTGTTTGGAGGCGGCGGTGCGCATATACTTCAGCGCTCGTTTGTGACAAAAACAAGTGCTCTCTTACGAATAATACGCATCCCCATACGCTTCTTGAAACTGTGGATTGCAGGGGAATACGTTGTGCTTCTACGTAGCGTCCTTTATCGCGTTCAAGCTGCTCAGTGGCACACAACAGCTTCACAGCACTAAAAGAATCACAGCATATCCACAGACTGAATGATGATGAGTGGGGTGAAGCAGCCGTCAGTCCGTCCGTGCTTCCGTCCGTTCGTTCGCTCTCGCTTTCATCCGTCCGTGCGACCATCCGTGTGTCCATCCATCCGTCCGGGTGGCGTATTTGGAATTGCTGGTCCCGCCTCGCACGAAAGAGAGAAAAGAGGGAGTGCGAGGAGGACGCCAGCGCCAGCGTCAGGATTGCTCGCGCTCTATTGGTTCGCCTCTGAAGGTGACGTGCTGGTGACGCGCGCGCAATTGACGCAGCGACACCGACTAAACTTGCACGCCTGCACCTCATTCTCAGCCATGCTCCCAGCTCTGCCATTGTCCCTCTCCGGCTAAGCGACTCAGCCTCCGCCATAATCTAGGGTAACGAGGGATGGGGTCGGGATACACAATAAGGTAGCGAAGAAAAGACTTTCATTGGGTGCTCGAGCTGCCTATTCAGGCGCCGCGGAAACGTCGGAGAGGGCATTGTTAACTCTCCCAAGATTGCGTGCATCGTGGTTGTTTGAAGCAAAGACATGGGGCGAGTTTTCGCTCAGCCACCGATCTCCCGAAGACACGCTGACAGTTACTGTCGTTGTCGCTGAGTCATGGAAGCATAGAGAAGTGTTTATGGCTGTTCCATCGTGCGGAAGCACCCTCGCCCTGTCAGTGCCTTGGATGGATTACTACCGCGCGGCGAGGGCGCGAGCGAGTGGGTTTTGATAAGATGGCGATAGCACCGTCATGGTTTAAATGAGCGAAGAGGTTCCGACTGTCAACGTGAAGTGCCTCCGCGACGCCTTCAGCTCGGACAGCAGCAAGCAACTAATACGACGTTGGTCGTCGTAGAGTTGCCTTGCTGTAGCTGGCGAGCCACTCGTGCGCCTCCGTCCGTGCAGATGTCGACGAAGAGGCACTCCACGTCAGACGGGCCGGGTGAACTGGCGTCCATTTCGCACGTAAAAGTGCGCGTGGCTACCATGTCATTCGGAACCGCATCGTTGACCGAAACACACTTCTCGTTTGATGTGCTGGCGTCTGATTCAGACGTGAGCGTCTGGGCATCTGACGTGACAGTCTGAATCGCGTTTCTGCAAGGGCAGTTGGAACTGGTACAATGTGTGACAGAAGCGCGATGCACGTGACCAAACGTTAGATGGTAATTTGAAAATTTAATTCGCACATGAGCGTCGACCTAAGGTCTCTAGAGGAAACATCTAGGGACTTTACGTCGACCACGCCAGCAGTGTCACGTGTGTAGTAGTGATTGATTGAATAAAATAAAAAAAACAGTCACTCTTCTGCAACTCTTGCGAGTAGCACGGTTCAGCTCAGCTCTTACAGGAAGAGAGAAAGAGTGACGCCGAAAGGCAGAAAGAAAAGGTAGAGAAAGAGTGTGGCGGCAGATTGTGGGTGCTTCCGTACGATGGAACAGCCGGAGAAAACTCCGCACATTCCATCGTGGGCGCATGCGTGCGTCACCAGCACGTCACCTACAGGCGTGCACGCCACCTACAGAGAGGAACCAATAGCACGCGAGAAATCCTGACGGTGTTGCTGGCGTCCTCCTCGCACTCTTTCTTTTCCCTCTTCGGTGTGCTGCGGGACCAGCAATTCCAAATACGCGTCCGGGCGTCTGTGTGTCCGTCCGTCCATGCAGATATTTCTCTATCCCTCCATGCGTCCGTGCGTGCGTCCATCTAGTGGACACTTTAAGTACCGCCATCTCGCATCTTTTCGTCATATATTCATCCCATAGAAGTATCGCTATCCAGGAGACATTCCAAAAACTCAACGAGAAGCGGCTACTTACTACTACGGCTACTACTACTACCACTACTACTACTACCACTACTACTACTACCACTACAACTGCTACTAATACTATACATTGCGGACGCATGACCTACGGCATTAGGAGGTTTGCCCCTAAAAAACTGTCTGCCACACATGCGTGCATTAGGAATCCCACTCTTGCCCCGCCGCGGTGGTCTAGTGGCTAAGGTACTCGGCTGCTAACCCGCAGGGCTTGGGTTCAAATCCCGGCTGCGGCGGCTGCATTTCCGATGGAGGCGGAAATGTTGTAGGCGCGTGTGCTCAGATTTGGGTGCACGTTAAAGAACCCCAGGTGGTCTAAATTTCCGGAGCCCTCCACTACGGCGTCTCTCATAATCATATAGTGGTTTTGGGATGTTAAACCCCACATATCAATCAATTAGGAATCCCACTCGATCACAAAAAACATGAGGCAAACTGCCCCCCCCCCCGCACGATCGCACACAAAATAAGCACGAGAAAGCACACAAAAAAGCAAACGGACAGGCACAAATCCTCATGGAACCACATTGAAACACGAGGTGCCGTCTGCTTTGACGGGTGGAGCGTCAGCGCCCTCGTCAAGAAAGCGGCCGAAACTGTCAACTCGACCCAGACGCGCTCGCCCATTGACTGCGACGGGACACAGCAGGCCGCACATTGTTTTAGAGGCGAAGCTCCTTAAGCCGTGGGCCGTGCGTCTGCGATGTATGCAGCAGCAGTAGTAGTAGTAGTAGCAGTAGTAGTAGTAGTATTAGGTAGCCACCTCCACGGCCGGATTGCAGGAGCGGCACGCGTGCTCTCTTTTGGATTGAAGACGAAGCCCGCGCACATTAATCATAAATAAAAAGATAATACCTTCTGATGAAGTAACCTACAGAGACGAGTATCAGTCACTTAATATCCAATTGAATTTCCCTTGAATATGATGCTTTCTCAAAAAAAAGAAAAACTAGTAACGGGACGCACTTTGAGCACTATCTGACCAGAAAAAAAATGCCACGTTAAACTCGCTAGGCGCATAGAGTTTTCTAAATATACACTGGAACTCTGGCGTTAGTGTCTATGAAAGCTGCTACGTTCGGCGCCTCGGTGGGCATAGGAGTAATGATAGTACACGGATTTGCCTAATTTTCGTACTTCTGACTTCGTTTATGTTCGTGTGGCTTGGAGCTGTCTTCCCACAAAACAAAAATCAGCAAATGTTCAGTGGTTGCGCTTCACCACCTTGATAATTTATGCCTACCATTTTGAATCGGCTCTCGAAGTTTCAAAGCGTTGTTATTTTTTTTCGAAACAAACCTGAAACACCGCAATAAACGAAGCCACAAGTTCGATTCACCACCAAGAATTATGAAGACTAGGGAAATTCGTGTACTACCCATCATTCCCATGGTCACTGAACGATTGCGCCGACAGAGTCTCCTCTAGTTAATTTTGGGAAACTCGATGGCTGGGTGTAACCTACTTGGTTTTAGCATGGTTTAGCGAAGTTGAACCGCAATGCCATGAAGTAGCGGCAGTGAAAGGTGGAAACCAGACAAGAAGCGCAGGCCGTAGAGAGTGTGCGCGTGTCACTCGTCTAGTGCGGCCGTGCCACCTCGCGTTTAGCACTTGGAATGTCCGCTGCTAGCGGTAATTTTATATGATGAATACATGATGTAAAGATGCGAGATGATGGTACTTCAAGGGTTCACCAGATGCCTTGGTACTCTACGGTGGGGCAGCAGAAAGCCGTCCCGTGTGCTTAGAAAAAGTGGGTAACGATTTAGAGTACTTGGTACTCTACTAGGGGAGAGCATAAAGTCTCCCTGGGGCATCACACTTTTTAGGGCCCTGTTTTTAAAAATTTCACCTTACAGGCACATTTTAGTCTCTGTACATACAAATATGTAGTAGACTTCTACTGTCATTGAAGCTAAGCCAGTGTGTGCTCTGCTGAATTAAGCTACCGGCATAATCTCGATTACTACTCTGACTTTGCTGTGAATTGTACTGTGCATATATAATGAGAATTTCCAACTAGTGCTCCACCAGGCAGATATAATGAAGGTATTTTACACTCACTTGACATCTTTTAGATTTAGACAGCAAAATAAAAACATAAATATGAAAGAACCGCACAGATAAACTAAAGGCGCATTCTGTTTAATGTAAACCAATCCCAAAACGCTGCTGAAATTTTGTTTTTCGGAACCCTTATTCATTCACCTGGGCGTGTTATGCTGGCGGAATCTTTATAGTCTGTCTCACAAGCCGATAACGTCGCTGAGAAGGCTACGCGGTTGCGTGGCCAATAAGACGAGCGGAAATTTCTCTCTGGGGAATTTCCGCGTAAGATCAAATAAAGCATGGCTGGTCAACCCTTTGAATTTGTTTAAAAATTTTATTTCTTGTTGCTTTACGAGTGGAAAAAGAAAGACCCACAATTTTTTGCTGGAAAATCTTTTTTGGAAGCACAGCAAATCAATAACGACGATGGGGTAGCACGCCCTTCTCCCTTGAGGAAATAATTTCACAACTGGCGTCTTTAGTGCAGCCGACCGGTGTTTCAGCGCTGCTTGCCTTAAAAAAAAACTGAAGCATATGCCCACATTTGATAAAATTAGTGGAGAGAAAGTCTGATCCGAAATCGCCTATTCTTGCATAAGTGCCTTATTCGACAGGCGATAACAGCAAGGGAAACCAAATTATGGAACATGTTCTTAATGATTGCGAAAGCTGATGCGCAAGAGAATAAGAAGAGAATAGTTTACAAAGTATGAAAACTGTTTTTATTCGTATTGATAAATTTCCATTGTATGCTGTTTTCCTGAAATTTGCACGATTGTATCAATTCACTAAAACGTGTTATCATATATTGTTTGGCAGTTTTATTATTATGCATGCCGAGAACGTAATGTGGAGTTTTCGCGGCTCTGTCACATGCTCTTTTGGAAATAAAGACCTGCAAAGTAGGCAGAAAAAAAACGTCTTCTATGTGAATTTTAAAATTTTTTAAATGAAAAAGATGTCTACTATTCAGAGAAGCTAAAATACCCGAATGTTAGCGCGAATATAAGTATATGGGGGTATTAAAATTTGAGGTATGTAGTTTTATTATATTTCGTGCAATTTCTCTCCAAAGCGCGAAAAAATTGATAATTATTTTGATGTTTAAAAGAATGGCTCACACCCACTCTGGGGGATTGCCCAAAAATGATTATTTAGAAGTGGATCACATATTACTTTTAAATCTAAGGAATTTTAAAATGCCTAGCATAAATCTAAATTTACTAATTGAGAGATTTAGAATCAAAACCGCATCGATTCAATTAAAAATTGTTATATAGCCGAACCGATATACCAGTGACAACGACCTAGTAAGGAGGCTCCCAAGGAGAGAATATTAGAAATAATGAAATCCAATTTAATTCGATTACGATCCGCTTTAAGAATGTTTTTCCTCGGTGACTTGAAGTGAGTACACAAAACGAACTAATGTTCGTTTTGTGTACTCACCAAGTCACCTCACCAAGTTGTTTCATCTTTGTTACAGAATGAGCAAAGAGGGGAAGGAGTTAGACCAGCTCTATGCATGTAATAATTTGCGTTGGAACTCTACAGCGTAATTTTGTAAAAACTACTTTTCTTTGCGTGTTGACCAGAGCTTCCTACGCCAAGGGAACAAAAGGTGTCGATATTCGTTTGTGATTAATGTCGGCTGCTGACCCGCAGGTCGCGCGATCGAAGCTAGGCTGCAGCGGCTGCACTTCCGATGGAAGCGTAAATGTTGTAGGCCTGTGTGCGTTAAAAAACCCCGCTTTTTTATACATTGAGGTATAAGTGAATAGCCCTTAACCATTTTTATTGGAACACATATACGATTGTAGGCGAGTGTATAGTGAATGTATATTCATATCTGAATCGAAAAAGGCTATGTTTTCTGCAAATACATATGTGTATACTCCATCATGGCTGGGAATGGTGCTTAGTAATATATGAAAAAGAAGAGGTGAAGTAACCGCTCCCTGTGGAACTTCTCGTGATTGTGAATGTATATTTCAGGAATGACCTTTTAGTGAGCAATAGAAAACCCTTCCACTAAACCACCTCACAAAGTAGTTAGGGATGCCTTGATATTTTAATCGATCCAGTAATATTTTGATTTCTGCACTATCAAAGGTTTTTGAGATGTCCGATGTTACCAGAGCTGCTGCTTGTCGGCGAAGGCGCGCTAGTTTAATTCGGCTCTCCAAGTCCACATGGGCATGTCAAATAGAGCATCCAGGTTTTAAACCGATTCGGAAGGGGCTCAGGATTTTTTGTCTTCTACTAATTTAATGAGACGACCATAAATAATTCTTTCTACTAATTTAACCAAATTAGAAGTTAGCGCAATGTGTCAAATATTGTCCAGGGTGTATCCTGCGCAGTTGTTTTTAAGAGTTGGAATCATTTCAGCAGTTTTCCAACTATCAGGAATCCATGAGCATTTCAATGAATGATTAATTATAGTTAATAAAATATCAGGAGCCTCATTGAAAAGGATTTTCAACAATTTTGAAGTGATTCCTTCACCACTTGGAGCAGAATTTGAAAGTCCTTGCATAAGCGTGGCCAGCTAAGCCTTTGATACCTCACTGAAATCATCACTCTGTGTTTTAAGTTTAGTGTAAGGTGATAGGAGAGAGGAGAATCTGTTTTCTAGGCTATTCGCTATATTGATGAGTATTTGTTTGATTTTTTCGTCAGTTAAAACTGATTAATCTATGTTCGATGTAGGAAAGATTTTTCTACTACAGATAAACTTGAAAAGCACGCTCTAATTTTTTGGCTCTTGATAAAAAATCATATTGTTTAGTGCCGCACGCTTCTTTTGCTTTAGTTACTGTGTGCTGGACTATAGTTTGGCAGAATTTATAGTCGCTCCAATTTTCTGACACTGGTTATTTAGTAAGCTTTTCCAAGCTGCTTTCCTTCTCTTATAATCTCGTGAACATTCCGCATTCTGCCAAGCGTTGAACGAGTGATCTTTCTTTATTTAACAATAAATTTTGACTCTTTTCTAGATGCTTCTAAACCTTCCAAAAATTGCTTTGATGTTCGTTCATCAGAAGCATGAGATGGTGAAAAAATAGTTGACACCAAGTAATTCTAGAGTATGCTGTAATTTATAAAAGCATTGGTTTTGTAGAGGGCATGCAGTGGACTGACTGACTGCGAAACAAGACGTCCGTGTGATATAGTTGTTTATTCTCCATCTGCCGAGCTGCGGTGGCACGTGATTGCGGGCCGCCGCCGTGAGAAAAGGAAAGGAGAGAGGAAGAAAGCATACAAGGGAGCATGTTTGACGCATATACAAAAACGCTGTGTAAGAAATAACACACATAGTTCAGGGAACGTGGTTTATGCTACGTGGGGGTGCGGTGGCGCGTGTTCCGACGCTCACCAGTTTTTTCAGCAGTGAATGTCACTGGACGAACAGTGTAATAAATTAAAGGAAGATGGTCACTATTTGCGGTATTATAAATGGTACTTCAAAGAATGTGAGATTAATTGTAGAGCAGGTTAAACCTCTCGCAAATGTATAGGTGCCAGAGTTCTTGCAAGAGAAATTTTAGTCAAATGACCAGTTCCGCAGCCGGATACCACAAGAATCTGTCTTTGAACAGCGAGAAATATGATGCGAGTTGAAATTCCCAGAAATAGTTATGTCATGCCCGCAAATATTTAGACCCCTGTCAAGATGGCTAGAACAGTGAACACCGTTAGGAAAGTAAGTGTTTATAATATACATCGGAAAACGTCCTGGAAGGACTAATTCTACGCTTAAAATTTCACAGTCTCGATCCGTAAATTATGACATATTTTACCCGAAATAATTGTGATTAGACCTGCGCCTCTAGTAGGTCGGTTCAATCGAAAGCACCTGTAAGAGTTCAAGTGAAATATTTTTTCACTAGTTAACCAAGTTTCTTGTAGTAGTATTATATCTGGGGTGACTTCATTTCCGATGGAGGCAGACATGTTGCTAGCCCGTGTGCTCAGATTTGGGTGCACGTTAAAGAACCCCAGGTGGTCGAAATTCCGGAGCCCTCCACTACAGCGTCTCTCATAATCATATGGTGGTTTTGGGACATGCAACCCCACAAATAAGTAATAATATATCTGGATTAAATTGATTTACATGACAAAATAAGTCTACGGAAGCTGCATAAATGGAACGGAAGTTCCAGTGAAGAACTTTAGACGACCCTATGGTGAAGAGATTGCAGCAGTCGAAATCACCTTCTTTAATATTTTAAGAATTGCATTTGGCTGAATTTTCTTTGATTTAGAGAGAGAAAGAGAGGGTAAGTCCTCGCGAGCGGACGACATTGCTCTTTTTTGAGCCCTAGCAGTATGTTCTGCGTCTGTCATTTTCATATCGTGAATGGGCTGGTTTTCAAAAACAGGGGTAGAGGATGAGCTCGTTGACGCAATTTCACACTCGAAGATGGGCATCTGACGTTTTTCCTCATTAGTACAGTGTGTTGGTTTCAGATTTAGGAATAATACAGCGCCCTGATCAACAGACTCAATAACGTAATTCATTCATTCCCAAATAGTTTGTGGAATACTCTCTCCCAGGTAATATACTCTCTCCCAGGTTTGCCAAGAGCTGGTCCATTGCCTTCGCTACTGCCTTTTGCACAGTTGCTTCAATGATTGCAGTGAGAGATTGATCTGGGATGGCACTATGTTTAGCAGCAACTCCTGCATATCCAAAATGCCCTTCCTTTTACAGTGATTGTCCCTTCTCTCCCAGAACATTGACGTTCATCTATTATTTCCAGGATCTGCATTTCTTGGGCACGAGCTGAGCAGTTAGAATAATCAGCGGCGTGATCCCCACCACACAAGCAATATCGCTCATATTGAGAGGTGCAATGTTATTGGGCATGGTCTTCCCCACATTTGCTGCAGCGTGGGGCTGTTTACATCCACCCACACTGTTACCAAACCACCAGCAATTTCGACACGGTGCTAGTTGATCCACATGCGGTGCTAGTTGGTCCACTCATAATACCAGTGGTCTTACCTTAATGTCTGAAGGGCATGTTGTACCCACAAATTGACAATGATTGACTCAGTAGGCAGCTGGGTCTTGTCAACTACTCTACTACAGCGGTAGATTCCAACGATGCCAGCTGTCGATAATCTCTCCAGTGTTTGTTGTGGAGTTAGACTTGCATCGACACCTCTTGTTATGCTCTTGGTGCAGGCGAGGTGAGCAGAAATGAATGCACTCACCGGAGTTTTTGCGAACGTAGTGCATCTGAGTAAATCAGCAACACAGGCCTGGTCTGGTGACCTGCACACAATACCTCCTCGACCGAACTGTCTAACGTCCGTTATCGTCTGGTGTAACGGAGTGACAGAATGAAGGGATTTTCGAACGACCTGAGGGTTGTTAAACCAAATGGAGCCTCCACTGGAAGGAACCAAGGCCACCGGTATAGTTGGGGCTCCGCTGCGTGAAAAAAAAAAATCTAAAGGTAGGTCACTGGGTAAGAGAAATGCTGACCAAGGGGAAAATCCCCTGCCGGGCGTGTTCTTAGACATTGGCGTTAGCAGAAGGATTAAAAGCTTCGCAGAAAAAACGCAAAGAGTGTAAAAGATAAGTGTTACTAGAACTCAATTCTTAGCCAATCCACCAGAATTCTTCTGCTGCCTTAGCTGCTCCCGAACGGTTGCAAGAAATGTGCAAAAAGGTTAACACAGACTGTTGCGGGAAACGGGAGTGTAATTTTTTCCAGTGCAAGCACCAGGAAAAATTTGTGAAAGGTTGTCGTGGTGTTGTCTATGGCACTCCTTTGACTTGGGATTGTGTGTACATTGGTAAATCCGGAAGGTGCGAGAAGGAAAGACTTAGGGAACACAAGTACAACGTAGAAAAAGCCATATCTGGTTATTTGGCCTTTCACTGTCAGAGGTGTGGTTGTGTCCCTGTGTTTCAAAACATCTGTATTCTCTTTAGGGCTTGTGACAAAACTATACGTAAAATCATTGAAACCTTTGAAATTGACAAAATGAAAGACAAAAGTGTGAGTGTGGCTTCGATAGCTTTATCAGCTAAAGAAAAGAAGTATCTAGAATGTTCACTTTGACGTTGGCGAGTGCAGATTGTCGCAATCGATGATGACGCGAGCATGAGGCGTGCTGTATCTTAACATGATATGTTCCAGGTTTTATTGGTCTACTGTTACTGTATCAATAGCGTATGTCATTGTGAATAAAACAGTAGTTGCAAGTTAGTGCTGCGTGTGTGTGTGCGTCTCTCTTTTTGGGTCCTTGTCGTGGTGCGCTATACCCTTATAAATGAACCCCAACCAACTAGCCCTGAAACGTGTCTCATCAATTCTCTACCATATTGTCTTTCAATTTTTAGGGCGAAGCTCCTCTTCGTCTAACGTTGTTATGCGTCACGCGTAAGCGAGAGGAGAAACGAGAAACGAGAAATAAAAGAAGGCAGTATCTCCCGAACATTATAAATAATGGCGCTGTCTCATAGAAGTACATATAAACTGCAGTGAAGTGACGATATTCCAGATGGCGTTGTACCATTACTCCCCGATTGGCTGCTGCGCGGGCAGTGCCTGGGTGCGCCGAGAACGAGTGCCTCCCTCAGTCTCTTGGACAGTCGCCGTACGTGGCGGATCGTTGGCGGGGCATAGACGGAGCAGAGCAAGGGGCCCGTTGAAGACGTTTGCGCTCGGCTTCCTTGGCTCGCGTCTCGTTGGTGTTACCCGCCCGCCGTCTGCATTCTCTAATGCGATCAGACGCATGGACGCATGCACGGATGGACGGATGGACACATGGACAGAAGAATGGACGGACGCTTCGCCCTACTTATCGTAATTCACTCCGTAGATATGCCGTGAATTTTCTAGTGAAGCTAAAGCTTGTAATACAAATTTAGCAACAAATACTTACAATCTGTGCTGCTCATTCGCTGTTCCAGGTTCTATGCGCAACACTTCCATTGTATTTTTGCTACTTTTGAGCCCATGCATCATGAAAACCTGTTCTGTAAAGCAAGTGATGAAGAGATGACTTTAGAAAAAATCTTTATTCATGCCAAACAGTTTCGCGATTCTTCTTTATCCGTGATAGTTCCCATCCCATGATTCATTTGTTCTTGCAAGCTACACTTGTTAACTCTTTACCTGAAACGTTTGTTCCATCAAACTTCTCCGTGTGCCCTTGTTGGTGGGGATTTACGAAGGAAGTTTACTTTGCTGTTGAGATTCTTAAAACCCGCTTTTCAATTGAATATCTGTATACAGTTTAATGCAAGACACTGTACAAAGATATACTACCCATGCTCTTTCCGCTGCACCGCTCAATATACTTAGATATTGAAGGACATAATGTGTTGCAACGGGTGTGCAAAATGTATATATTCCATAATTCAAAAACAACCTTTTATAAACTTCATTCTAAAACAACAGCCGTTAACGCGCGGTTGCAAATAAAAGGTGTTTTTGTCTCGACGGTTATTTGTCGCTTCTGTGATGTACCTAAAACAACAGAACGTTGCTTCGTGCTATCACTGCTCAGAGGTCGAGGGTTCCCGGCGCGAAGCTTGTGCGCGTTCACTTTCGCTGCAATGTCTTTGCGGTTTCCACCACACCTAACGCCGACCCCACCGCCCTCCTGCAGTGGGCAGCATCATTGAGGTGTCTGTCAACGCCAAGACGTCCAATAAGGTGACGCCTACCAGTGTCCTCCACGGGGTTGACCCTGCCTTCGATGAGGAGGCCGTCTGCAGCAACATCGAAAGCTCCACGCCTGTCATCGCTTGCGCGGGCGCTGGACGCAACGTGGTGTTGACCTGTCAAGCAGGCTTGTCCGTTGCCTGTCCGTCAGCTCCGCCCTTCGAAGTATGTCAGCTGTGGTGCTTTTGGGTACTATCAAGCGACATGCACCGGCTCCCCGCGCTGTGTACGCTGCGGGGGCGACCACAGTCGGGCCGACTGTGACGCACATGGCCCAAAGTGTCTCCATTGCACCGAGCCCCGCCTTCCCCGCTGGCAGTGTGAGAGGAGAGTGCTAGAAGCCATGGCCGCTGCCAGCCCGCTGCTCTCTCATCACGAGGCAGAAAAGATGCTGAAGAATGAAAGCAAAAGTGCACAGGCACGCATACCCTTTTCTTCCATCTCCTAGGCGGTAATCCCAGGTCACACATAAAGTTCGGTCATCCCGCCCCCTTCCACACCCAGCAGCGATGTGCAAAAGGACGTTGCGATAGGTGCACTCATTGCAGCTGTCCAGGCCCTCATCGGCACCCTCCCTCAAGACGGCCAAGTGTTTGAACTGTGCAACGCGGCCCTCGCCGCACGCGCAGAACTCAACCAGCAGGGCTAGCAGCAAGTTCCACCGTGGATACTACAATGGAACGTCCGTTCACTCCGTCGCCGTCACACCAAGCTTTCTATATAGCTCCTCCGTTGCGACTATGATGTCTTGCTGTCTCAGGAAACTCAGATTTACGCAGGATCCCTCAATTTGCCGGGCTTGGTGGGACACCGCAGCACCACGCAGTGCGAACACGATGGGTTCCACGCAGTTTGGTGCAGTGATGCCTCACAACTTCACGACAAGTTGCGAGCTTCGGTTTTTGTGCGAGCCGACCGCGTTCATGCTGCCGTGAATATCGAGGACATTGTGTGTGATACCATCAAGGTTATTGCTCAGACTGTGCGTGTCGGGGGTACGGATACCAGTGCCGCCAGTGTATACGTGCGCATGGCGAATTTCACAGCGCGCTAGGACAACGCCTTCATATGCCACTTCGCCAACCGCCTCAGCCGCGATGCGGTCATCGGCGGTGATTTTAACTCAGACCACACTCTTTGGGGCTGTGGTTCGACTGAGCTGCGCGAGCGCGACTTCCTCGCAGCAGTGACCAGCGCCGGCCTGTTCATCTTAAACTCGGGCAGCTTCACTCTGGCGCATCGTGGTGTGTCCGACAGTGCCATCGACTTGACACTGGTAGGTGGTGCGTGTACTTATGAGTGGCATCGTGAACCGGACTCGGAGGGCTCTGACCCATCTTGGTGAGCCCCCCCCCCCTAGCCAAGACCAGGTATACTCGTACCTATAACGAGTGCTCCCTAGATGGACCGATGAATGGGCGAATGTACGTACAGATGCACAGACGCGCGGATGAATGGAAGGATGCACAGATGGACGAACGCATGGACGCAAGCAAGAATGAATGGACGGACGGAGGCGCAGACGGACTGATGAACGCTTCGCCTGACTCATCGTCACGCTCTCCGGGGATATTCTGTGATTCTTTTATTAACCTATGTAACGCTGACCCGTGGGCCCACACAAACTCCCTCGCCGCAGGTGTTGGAGCGGCGCAAGTAGGTCAAAGTCGCCGCTGCGCGTTGGCATCACCCTCTCCCTCACCCGCAGCAGCTGCTGGCCCCTCCACTTGCTAGCAACACACTTTTCTCTCGCTCTATTTTTTCCACAACCCACAACGCTCGATCACACGTCGAGTGAAAACATTAGACAAATTCAGTTGCGCGTCCGCAGCAGCCGTGCAGACGCGGCCTACCATTGCAAATGCCTAGCAGGCTGCGTCAGTACGGCTGCTGCGGACGCGTGACTAACCCTCATATTCAGAAATGCTGCTTGACTTGAACTTGAATTGCCACCGACTTCAATGCAGCACGAACGCGTCTCGAACACGCTGTCTTTAGGCGGTGCCAAGTCAGCACCATTGCACAGACGCGTCTCAAACACGCCGCATTAAAGGCGTTTTCAAGCCAAGTTAAAGGCAAGGAGCGTTTCTGAATACCGGGGTATATCTGTCTATTATCTGCGATGAAACTTACACAAAACTCCACCCGCCTCGAATGTCTGCGTTTCAAAAAAACGTTTACTCGAGTAAACACCAACACAGAGTTTCACTTCAAAGCATTCTCCAGCACCCGCGTCGATACCCGTTTCAACCGGGTCAAAGCTGTGCGCACCGCTGCTGCATCAGCATCCCATCAGGGTTCCCTTAGGGGAGATGGTCCATATTTTTCAATCAATAAACTCACTAGGAGACACTGTCTGCGTCCACGTTGTGAGGAGAGAGAGGGCGACTTACTTTCAGGCTCCCTATCGCCTAAACAGCCTTGTTGCCTCTACAATGACACAACCCGCCATCACCTTCGTAACAAGTACTCGCGAACGAGAGAGAAGTTGCAAAAAGAGAGGAAAATGGCAGATCCCACGTACAGTGGGAATCGATAATACGCGAAGCACGAATGAGAAAGGTTGATCTGCCACTTTAGAAAGAGAGAGAGAGAGAGAGAGAGAGGGAGATAGAGAGAGATAAAGATGCAAGGAAAGGCAGGGAGGTTAACCAGACGCACATCCGGTTTGCTACCCTGCACTGGGGAAGGGATAAAGGGGAGAAAAGAGGTTGCAGAGAGATGAGAAGGTACACACAATCACGAGCACACTCGGGGAGCAATCTGCCACTTTGGGATCAGCACAACGTTATGAGGTGGATGTAAATGATGCCATACATGACTTCCGTGTCATGATTATCGTGTTTGTATGTGTCGTTTATCATCGTTATCTATTCACGTCACGTGATACCAACTTTAGTATAAGTGTAGCCAGCGAAACGACCGCGAGCACGCTATGAGCGTGATATGTTGTCCTGTTCTTACATCACACGCGTGCCAGGATTATCATGTTTGCACCAGTCATATACTTCGTCATTTATTGACGCCACGTAACACCAAATTTGGTATATGTGGAACTAGCAAAACGGCCGCGAGCGCATCATGAAGGGCCCAATATACTCCAATGTAGCGTTGAAGCATGCGCTTGCTGGGCACAGCGACGCTACGTTAGCAAAAGGCGAGCACTCTATAGTCTGACGCCAGGCGCGACCAGCGTCCGTCGGCGCGGCCCAGCGGCAACCGACGTGAAATGCAGCATGCTGCATTTCGCGCCGATGTGTCACCCAGACAACTCCGCGTCTCCCTGTTTTCGTGACGGAGCGACGCTGGTCGCACTGAAACCCGCATGCGTGAAAGCAACGCAGCACGGCGTACGTCTGCGAGTATATGGCAGGACGGGTGCCTGTCGTGGCAACACCGGCTTTACCCGACGAAATGAACGCCGGTGCGCACGCGCACCGCTACACGTCGAAACTTATTGACACCTTGACTGTGAAATGTCGTCATGTTCTCACATGACACGCATCTAATGATTATCATGTTTGCACCAGTCTAATACCTCCGTCCTCCATTGACGGCACCTAATACCATATTTGGCACATGTAAAGTGAGCGAAACGGCCGCGAGCGCATCATGAGTGTGGCATGTAGTAGATGTTGTTACATGACACGCATCTCATGTTTATCATGTTTGCATCAGTTTCACACCTTCATCATCCATTTATGTCCAGTAATACAAAATTGCGTATAAGTGAAGCTAGCGAAACATACACCAGCACATCATGATGTTGGCATGTAGTCATGTTGTTACGTGACACGCATCTTATGATTTTCTTGTTCGTCATGCAATATTGTCATACCATACCAGTTTTGCAAACTGCCATGTGAACGAAACCACCACAAGAGCTGCAGGGTCATGAAATGTAAATCATGATATTAATGACATAATTGTCATGAGTTTCATGTTATGACTAGTCAGATATGTTCTTCATACAGTCATGTTATGCCATACCATGTTTGGTATCGATACCATTATTGAAATGGCCAGGAGAGTTAAAGTCGCAGGCGGCTAGATAGATAGATAGATAGATAGATAGATAGATAGATAGATAGATAGATAGATAGATGGATAGATAGATAGATAGATACGCGCAAAGTCGCCGAAGTTCGCTAAGAAATGCCTCGCAATTAAAAGAAACAGCAGCACTTTTACATTGACCACATTACTGAATAGAATGCGCCGAGGATCGTTACCGGCACCGATATTTTGTACTTGAACTTTCACTAACTTCGCATAAAAGATGTCAAGCTGCTGTGAGACGTCTTCATTATAATTGCCTTGAGCAGCGTTAACCGACAATCAAGTTCAGCCACCAGTAAGATATTTTGCAATGCTGCCAGAGAAACGATCTTGGATATACAGATAGGTCAAGTTATACAAGAGCGTTTGTACTTTCGGCTTGATTGATAATGCGTCGCATTGGGTACAGTGGACTGTGAAGGACCCCCTTTTGTTTGTTCATATAGTCTTACTGTTTATTTAAGTTTAATCATCTCGATGGTCATAAATGTCCTGTCTTGGTTGTGTAATTTTTGCATTGTACATCCCTGCACACGCAAATAAGTTCTTTTCGCTGTATATAACAGCTTGCATTGTACTTACGCATTGATCACCATTGTCAATTTTTCTGTGTGCACATAAGCTTTGTAAGATATATCCGGAAATAAAATTCTCTTAAACGGGTTAGGCCCACGGGACGGCGTAAAGTTCTCCCCTAGTAGAGTACCAAGTACTCAAAATCGTTTTCTAAACAGACAGGTTGGCTCTGTGCAAAAGTGTGACAGAGGTCGCGTAATCGGTTCTTTTTTGCGTAGCCACGAGACGGCTTTAAGCTCTCTCTTAGTAGAGTAACAAGTACTCTAAATCGTTACACACTTTTTCTAAGCTCACAGGCTGTATTCTTTTGCTAAACACACAGGTTGTATTCTAGAAATGTGAGATGTACAACGGGACGGCTTTATGCTCTCCTTAGTAGAGCACCTAGTGCTCACAATCATTAAACCCTTTTCCTACACACACAGGCAGAATTTCTTGTGACCCAAGGGACGGCTTTCAGCTCTCCCATAGTAGAGTACCGAGTACTCCACGCTCTCTTTACCCATGCGTCAGGCCCACGGGACGGATTTATGCACTCCCATGGTAGAGTACCAAGTATTTTAAATCGTTAATTACTTTTCAATGCGATGCATTTCTTTGCGAACTTCAGCGACTTTGAGCGTATCTATCTGTCTATCTATCTATCTATCTATCTATCTATCTATCTATCTATCTATCTATCTATCTATCTATCTATCTATCTATCTATCTATCTATCTATCTATCTATCTATCTATCTATCTATCTATCTATCTATCTATCTATCTATCTATCTATCTATCTATCTATCTATCTATCTATCTATCTATCTATCTATCTATCTATCTATCTATCTATCTATCTATCTGTCTGTCTGTCTGTCTGTCTGTCTGTCTGTCTGTCTGTCTGTCTGTCTGTCTGTCTGTCTGTCTATCTATCTATCTATCTATCTATCTATCTATCTATCTATCTATCTATCTATCTATCTATCTATCTATCTATCTATCTATCTATCTATCTATCTATCTATCTATCTATCTATCTATCTATCTATCTATCTAGCCGCCTACGACTTTTAGCTCTCATGGTCGTTTCGACAATGGTAGCGATATGTCAAACTTCTTATGACATTGCATGACTGTATGGAGAATATGTTTGACTAGTCATAGCATGAAAATCATGACATGTTTGTCATGAATGTCATGATTTACATTTCATGGTCCTGCAGTTTTTGCAGTTGTTACGTTCACGGGGCATGTTGCTTAACTGGTATGGTATGACATGATTGCCTGGCGAACACAAGCGACATTGAACACAAGCGACCACAAGCAACCATCGAACACATCCTGTGCAGCTGCGCTAGCTACGACATGCAGTGATGCCAGCTCCAGATGCTTTTGAACAAGCTGGACTCCAGACCATTCTCTGTGCAGAAGATCCTGGGACCTTGAGCATGTGTCTCCATTGTGCAGAAAGCGACTAAAGCGCTACTACATTACTTGAAGACAACACATCTGAGCGACCACCTGTAGACTGCGTGTGCTCCCCCAAGTGTGCTCGTGATTGTGTGTACCGTTGTTCTCTCTCTCCTATCTATTTTCTCTCCTTAATCCCTTCCACAGTGCAGGGTAGCAAACCAAACGTGGGTCTAGTTAACCTCCCTGACTTTTCTTCACACCTTTATCTCTCTCTCTCTTTCTCGTCCGCCCTTGCGTACCAGCGTCAACGAGGAACGCGCCGTAAAGTTTAGTGCCTCAAACGAGATGACAGGAGTAAGTCAGAATGGACCAAGCGGCATCTGGTGTCACAAACATGCAACTGTAAAAAAGAGTGCCAGCGCAGGCCTCCGCGATCGCCTACTGGTGCGAGGCAGGCAGTTTCAGAGTCCAAGGACCACAACTTTCGATTTCAACAATATCCACTGGATGGGCTGTCCAGACTAAAGAAAAACAACGATTACTATAATTTGCTATCGAATTAAGTGATGCTTTCTTTGTGGCTCACGTGGATGATTAAATCTGATTTGTACAATATCGCATGGAGAAAAATGGCTTCGCCATGTGCCATCGGGTCTGAATCCACCCCACGTATCCCTACAAGAAACTTTAAGCCACCATAAAATAGCTAAGGTCTAATAAATTTGTACAAATATTACTCGTTAAAGGAGCATAATGAATATATTGCTTGTGTGGGGTTGAAAGTTTTATGTGAAATATAAGTACAAAATAATAAAATTTTTATTCTGAGTTTCTGTAGCAAACTTCAGACACATTAACTAAAATTTATGATTGTGTAATAACGGTAGAGGTAACGCCCGTTACTTTTTTTTCGGTAATGGTAATGGAACGCTTTACCTTTTCTTGTAGGACGGTAACGCGGTCGTTTTTTTTTGGGTAACGTGTAACGTATTTAGTTACTTTTTTTGGTAAAGAATACAACTGTGAACAATACCCATTATACCGTTGCAGTTTAGAGGATAGCTATTCTTCATGCTCACCAGCGCTGAGCTCTGCAAGTATGACGAACTGGAATCAATGAATTATATCTAGCATAGCACTATAACGAAAGAACGAAAATTCGCCACCATGTTCAAGTAAAGAAAAAAAAATTTGAAACAAGAGTGGGCCGGAAATAGCACCACCTTGGGGGAGGCTTTACTACCTTGTCAAGCAGACGCATTTTTCCCGATTGAAGGATCGTGGTGAATTATACCTGCCACAGGACAAAGTAAATGCAGTAGGGTAACTTGTATCTGCTGAGGTGTTCTTCGTCGCTCATCTGCAGTGGTTCTATCTATTACCATTATCTACTTCTACCTTCGGCTTCCTATAGCACTATAATAATTTACAGCCTTTACCATCTAAAAAGTACGATATGATCATTAGAGCCACCGTAGCGGATAGCCTCAAAATTTCGAATACCCGTGCTTGAACGTCGACGTGCACATGTGTGGCCATCCTTTATACGCGTGCGCAACAGCTGGCCTAAGTGCTGCCAGAACGCGCTGGCACGCGCCAGCGCCTTCAGAACTGCGTAAGGGGCCGTGTAAGAGCCTGTGGGCTCTCCCCCTTACCCTCTCTCAGCAATCATTTGATGACTTCAGGGAACGAGATTCCGCTGACATGCGATGAATCCACGTGCATCCGCGTGGCTTGGCGATGAACCCACCTGGTGTACTCCAACATAAGTTTGCAACGAGGAACAGACAGTTTCATTACTTGGGCGAAGCAATGAATGCGATAGCGAGAAATTCAAATATCACTCGAAAAATGACTGTAAGCTCCGTACTTTCAGCACGCCGCAGCAGCACAAAGAAGGGCGTTCGAAAATAACACGTAGGTATGACAGGATAAGGTTGAACTAACAGCTGTCAGAGTTACGTGTTTCCGTTTGAAGAACGCGCTGAAAGTATCTGCAATGTAGAAGACGTTGTTTGATCTTTTTTAATGCGATAGCAATTATATGAACACTCTCGGCTGGATTTCGCCGCCAGCGTCGGCGTCATGCACCATTTATGTATACATGTCTATATATATGAAAGCGCAAGAAAGAAAGAATCCCAGAAAAAAAGTTGGCAGATCCCACGTACAGTGGGAATCTATGATATGCGACGCGCGAATGAAGAGGGTTGATATGTGACTTTCAATTCAGCACAACGTTACGAGACGGAGGTAAATTATGCCGAACACGACTTTTTTGTCATGATTATCATGTTTGAACGTGACCTTTACCTTCGAAATCTATTCACGTCACCTGATACCAAATTTGGTATAGACAAATTCCACCGGACTTGTGTCACGAAAATGCGGTGGCGCTGTCTTGGTAGGCAAAAGGCGCTCTGCCTATCGCAGTTTCTGCTGGGTTTTCAATGGTGCATGTGGTGTTCTCAGTCAAGCAACGAGAAAAAGAAGAAAACGGAATGCCGACGAACTGCGTAACAGTTGGATGTAAGTCGCGTCTCACAACTTAGTATCGTTTGTTGGCGCACATCGCAGCCCTCACGCTTATGATTTTCACAACGCTTAGGCGTCTCACAACGTCGTTTTGTTGGCGCACATCGCAGCCCTCAGCGCTTATGGCGGAAGTTACGTGCAGACGTCGTTATAATATTACCCATAATGTCGACATCGGCCTACCTGTGTTTACAAACATGGAATTGGTTCATATGTGGAGCTAGCAAAACGGCCACGAGCGCATCACGAATGGCCCAATACACTCCGACGTACTGTTGATGCACAAGCACGCTGGGCGCAGTGACGCTGCGCCAGCAAAATGCGAGCACTACTCCATAGTCTGACGTCAGGTGCGACTTGCGCAACCAGCGTCCGTCGGCACGGCCCGGCATAAACCGTCGCGAAATGTGACATGGTGCATTTAGTGCCGATGACGGTACCCAGACAGCACTGCGTCTGCCTATCGTCGGGACGGAGGAACGTCGGCCGCGTTCAAACGCGCAGTGCGTCTTGGCCACGCAAAGCGACGCGCGCATTAAGGCAGGCATATTGGCACCTGACGTGGCATCGCCGTCGTGACGCGACGAAACGAACGCCGGCACGCACGCGTGCCGGATCCTGTCGAAGTGTATAGGTGCCTTGAGTGTGACATGTAGTCATGTTCTTACGCGACACGCATCTCATGATTATCATGTTTGCACCAGTCACATACATTCGTCATCCATTCACGTGCCGTAATACCAAACTTGATATGAAGAAGATCACGCAAAAAAAGTTGCATTTGTGTATTGGTTCCATTTTAGGGGCGAAGCTCCTTATAGCGATACCTGTTCGTCCCTCGTAGCCGTTGTAGCATGTAACAAGTATAACATTTTAACCTCCGAGGTGGTGGCGGTGAGAGATTTCTTCTGTGCGTTGTTGAACAATAAAAAAAAACAGCGCTCAATGTACATGTCAATGGCTGCTAATGGGGAATGAGAGACAGTAGCATTCGGCTTTTAGTCAACGCGCACGCTGCAATCCCCACTAGCAGCCATTGGAATGTACATTGAGCACTATCTGACAAGAAAGTGTTGCTACGTTATACTCGCTGGGTGTAACCTCCTCAATTTTAGAAAGGTTTAGCGAGCGTTGGGCCGCAGTGCCATGAATACAGTAAACTATTATAAATCATGAACTCGAGGTGATCAAGGTGGGAAGTAGACCCGAAGCGCAAGCCGTAAGAAAGTGTGCGTGTGCCACCTCTCGTTTAGTCCTTAGAATTTCCGCTGGATGGTGGTGCTTCTATATGGGGAATAAAATGGATACAAATGGATGTGCCACCGGTGGTTACATACTACTACAAACGTACAAGGGATGGACAGATTCACGCCTTAAGGAGCTTCGCCCCTAAAACGTGGCTGATTCCATCCCATATCACCAAATCAGGGAGTACAAGGTGATATGGGATGGACATCATTTGAGGGCAGGGAAGCTAGCAGCAAGATAAAATTTGAGAAGCGATTGAGAGAAATGGGGGAGGAGCGTTGGGCCAGGAAGGTTTTCAGCTACTTGTACATGAAGAATTTCGATACAAAATGGAGGAAGCGAACCAGGAAATTGACTGGTAAATACTTAGCAAACAGCAGGTGGCCAAACCAAAAAGAACTATCGGTTAAGAAGAAAGTGAAGGAAACAGAGGCTGACATGTGGAGAATGGGCATGATTTAAAAGTTGGCACTAGAGATCTATCGAACTTTTAAGCAGGAAATTGCCAAGGAAAGGATCTATAATAATACTCGGAGTAGTTCTCTACTGTTTGAGGCCAGGACGGGAGTACTGCGAATCCAAGACATATCGGGCCAAATACGAAGGGGTAGACACAATATGCAGTGCGTGTGGAGAGGAAGAAGAAACTGCCGAAGACTTGATAATGTTCTGTAAAGGGCTTCACCCTATAGTTCAGGATGATGGCGCAGAGTTTTTCAAAGCACTGGGGTTTAGGGACCAGCAGGGCAAAATAGACTTTAAGCGGGTAGACTTAACAAGAAGGAGGTTATCTGAGTGGTGGCTAAAGTCAAGGCACGAGTGAGAATTAAACTCTTCACTGCAAAGTACGAATCCTCAAACTCACTTTTTAAGGAAAAAAATAAATTTAGTTTTTGGTTCATTAAGTATTACGGCTTGGTGGCGCTAGCCACCGCCCGATCTAAAGAGTACAGCCACATCCATCCATCCATCCATCCATCCATCCGTCCGTCCGTCCGTCCGTCCGTCCGTCCGTCCGTCCGTCCGTCCATCCATCCATCCATCCATCCATCCATCCATCCATCCATCCATCCATCCATCCATCCATCCATCCATCCATCCATCCATCCATCCATCCATCCATCCATCCATCCATCCATCCATCCATCCATCCATCCATCATCCATCCATCCATCCATCCATCCATCCATCCATCCATCCATCCATCCATCCATCCATCCATCCATCCATCCATCCATCCATCCATCCATCCATCCATCCATCCATCCATCCATGCAATATATGATGAAGAGATGCGAAACGGTGGCACTTCAAGTGTTGAATAGGTGGACGAACGGACACACAGACAGATGCATGGATGGACGTATGAACGGACGCAGGGGTGGATGCATGGACAAACGCAGGGACGGACGCATGGACAGGCGGATGGACGCATGGACGGTCACACAGACGAATGCATGGACGGACGAAGCAAGAACAAATGGACGGACGAATGATTCGCCCCACTCTGCATTATTCGCTCCGTGGTTATGCTGCCAATTTTTTTTAATATGAAACACCCTGAGAAGTTATCTGCGCCACTATTTCGCACTTCGGTTTTCCCATTTTCACCTAAAAAATGTCAAGCGGCTGTGAAGTACAATAATTATGTTTCCCTTTTGCAATGTCAACGGACAGCCGAAATTAACCAAAGGGGAGGTGACTTCCGGCACAGCCGGAGCCACAATCATGACAATGCAAGTAAATTCCTTTAGCAAAGCATCCTGCATTTGGCTCCATTGAACAGTAATACCTGCGCAGCTGCTGACAGCTATAAACCTATTACGATAAATCGTTTATAATTTTTAAACACTATTTTACAGGTGAGTACCGAGTAGTCTAAATCGTTAATCAGTGCGTGAGCAGTGCGCTGCACGTTTCGATTTTCTAGCCGTTCTCAGCCTGACATTCTTAGTTAATGTTATCGCATTCATTGCTTCGCCCTTGTGGTGAAACTATGACTTTTCTAAACACGGCCCAGTGCCCTATCTTACACGAGTACAAGGTACTCATAAGTTACTAAACAATTTTCTCTAAACCGAACACGTTTGGCTCCTATAGTTTACATTACACTTCAAAGTTCTGCATAAGGACATCTCACTGCCCTCCAGTAGTCGAGTACGCAGTACTCGGAATCGTGAAACACTTTTTCTTAACACATATTCCAACCACATAGCTCTCAGAGAGATGTTCGCATTCCCTCTAAACACAGGCAGCATTACACAAGTCTGTGAGTGTGCCTTCTATAAATTTTGTTTCAGCAATCTTTCACTAAACGCTGCAACTTTTCACGTTTGAATGGCTATTAAGTGCGGAGCATTCTTTCGTGATGCAAAGACACTTTGATCGTCTCTATCGACGTATCTACCTCTACATATAGAGGCCTACAGTCGGGGACTCTCGTGATTGCCTCCTCTGTTTGGTATAGCATAAAATTTGTATAGGGTGGTAAAGGGCTTTATGAATTTGGCTGTCTAGTCATGACATGAATAGCAAGAAAATGACACCGTGTACGCCATCAAAAAATGATATTGTCTAGGCATGTCTGGTACACACCCGTACTCTATAGGAAGTGGTGTGTTGGTGTAAGCAAAATTTGAGGGACAGTTTATACCTTGACAGGAATAGCAAGAACAGACATGGCTGATTTCAACGCCTGAAATTGAAGAAAAAATCACAGCATATCCACGGAGTACATGATTATGAGGGGCGCGAAGCGTCCGTCAACCCGTCCACGCTTCCGTCCGTCCGTTCGTTCTTGCTTCCGTTTCTCCGCACGATCATCCGTGCTTCCATCCTTGCGTCCGTCCGTCTTTTCATGCGTCCGTGTGGCAGTCCGTCCATCCATCTGTCTGTCTGTTCGTGCGTCATCCGTCCGTACGTCTGCGCACCTATCCATGCGTTCGTACGCCTGCTAGTCTGTTTATCCGTCCATTCGTCCGTCCAGCTAGTGAACACTCCAAGTAATGCCACCTCTCATCTCACATTCCCTGTGGCACATACCTGCTCTAGAGCGGGTATGTGCCACCGGTGGTTACATACTACTGCAAACGTACAAGGGATGGACAGATTCACGCCTTAAGGAGCTTCGCGCCTAAAAACGTAGCTGATTACTCTTTCCGGTAATCGGTTTATTACGAAAGTGAAACATGTTTACACACAGGTAGTGAGCATTGTTTCTCCACAAGGGCGAAGGAATAAATGCTGCAGCAACAGAATAAAAAGCCACGCGCAGAACAACTAGCTCTAAACACACAGCACACACAAAATGAGCGTACCCTGGACGAGCACGAACAATTGTCGCGGCTGGACACTTAACGCATGGCGTGGAAACCGAAAGAAAGACAGACGAAATTAATGCACAAGTACACACAGGGCTAGGATTAACTGTCATAATTCTTACCTTTTCATGTGTAAGCAGCGGTTTCCTTTCGCAAAAACGGCTGCAGCAGCGAGTGAAATGACATTCGTGCTTTTCCAAATCAGGAGTCTGATAAGCGCACGCTCGGGAGCACGTGCTCGGGAGAGACCCCGCTCCGTGGCGGGAGCAATAGAAATTCGACAGGCGACACCCGCGCCAAACGCGAGGCCATCCCGCCATCTTTGTACTCAAGATGAAAACGTGCTGAAGTTTCGGAGCTACGAGCACAGCCTAACAGCATATGATGCATAAAAATGGCTTGCCATTACCAGTTCAAGCAATGTTCACTTTGAGGCTGAGTTGTTAGCGCCGTGTACTCCAGTTCATAAGGTCCCTGGTTTGAAGCCCCAGATATTACTCATCTTTTTTCTTCTAAAGACGATAGTCTTTCTTGGAGACCTTCAACGGAAAAAGTTTAGTCCGTCTGTATGTATGTATGTCTGTACATTTGTCTGTGTTTCTGCCCTAACGATACCTCAAACGGCACCAAACGGCCAACCCCATCCGCAGCGCCCACCAACATTGCTCAAGGTTCAGCGTTCATAGACGTTGTGCGATTGTCAATTAAAAAAACAATTATTGCGCAAAGCGGAGGTGCCACAACAACGCTTCGATGTTTTCTATGTCTGCCTTTATACTAGAAGAGGCACACACAAAAGAACTCTAAGGATTGTAGCGTTTAATCGCACTGCGCTGACAGTCCAACGCGATGCTCAAAAGGGTGTTTCCAACGCTTTGCTACGACGTCATGGTGGTGGCACCTGTCCGTCGCTTTGCGTTCTACACCTTATCACCTCCGAGACTGGTGTGCAACTTTCTCCACAGCTGCACGCCTTCGTTTTCGAAGATAACTGCCAGATGGCACTTGTGTCAAACGTGCCTAGATGGGCTCGTTCGCCTCCGCCACATGCTCGAGGCACTCTAACGCAGCGCCTGCAGAATCCCATTCACCAATTTATTTTTGCGCAGAACATCAAATGAACGTTTTGTTCACTTTCTTCATACGCAAGACTATCCTCTATCGACGACATTCACAGTGTAACATGTAGATTTGTGCCAATTTGTTTTCGTTTGCAGTTTGCAAGTAAATAATTTACATCGTCACATTCGTGACGGAAATATGTCAACCGAACCTTGATGGACTCGGCATAAAACACTATCATGTTATAACTGACATCGACTGCTTTCATACGTGAATTGCGATGAATGAAAATTCAGTTCCCAGCAGGAATCGACCCCGAGCTTTCTGCGTGGCAGTTAGCTATTCCACCCCATAGTAACTCCAGCTTCATGTTCCATCGAAGTGCAAGGATGCAGATATCACGCATACACCATCGTCGGCTTAGAGCTTATAGGCATCACTGTGAAGAAAAAAAAGGAGGGTGCAAGACGGCATGCCACCAGTCATCGCAAGTCAAATCATTTCGAAGCCAGCAGTGTCGGTCATTGCGTGACCTTTTCCATCAAGATCACGCAAGAAACGATGCTGCATAGTATGGCGCGCGGTAGCCTTTATCCGAAGCGCACTTGTTCGACACGGACCAGCAGGCTCTCGTAGGAGTTCGAAGAACTGAACACCACCGAGAGTATTAAACCTACCGAATACTCTGACATTTTGGTCACGTGTTGGGCCGAGGTGGTGGACTTCAACCGTGGCACGTAATGTTTCCTCCATTGTTTTTATTCCTCCATGGGCCACACAAAACCCGACCCTGAGTTGATTGATTTGAGAAGGAAACTGCTTAAATGAGTGCCGCCACATTTCTTTCCGATAGAGCCATTGTGGCCAACACTAAGAGTGTTGCTTGCTGCCTTAATTTCGCTTTACTCGCACAACGCGTGATCACAGACGTCATGAGGACACTCAGCAGGCGGCTCGGTGTGGATGAAAACATGTGAGGAATTTTATACTCATTCCATCAGTCAATCAAGCAACCGATCAATCAGTTTATTTGGCCTTCCTTACAGCAAGATGACAAACAGGAGAACAAGAACAAAAAGCTGCTCTCAAGCAGCTTGAGAAAAATTCTTGCCCCAATTAATGACAGCGAAAGAAAACAACGTACCACATGCAGAAGATGGAACATGGAACATGGAACAGAACATAGAACTGACGGATTGTTTTATAGTGATAGTGTAATGCACACTACATGAGGACAAGTGTCCAAGTACATACCGTTTTATCGCACCTCGTGAAAACTTTTCTATGCAAATGCCATTTCTTTCAAAATCATTGAGCAAGCTTGGCCCACGGTATGACAGGATGCTCATTTCATATTTCGTACGCGAAAAAAGGCATGAGCCGTTTGTCTCTTTCCCTTAAGATGTATGAAATAGCTTTCAGTATAGTCAGATTGCATAACAACTAGAAACTATGGTTGTTACTTCGGAAGCATTTTTGGCATTTTAGAGTGAGGGTGAGATTATAAAAATTCGCAAGTGGGCACATCCTAAGGGTTTAATATAGCTCTCTAGTATGGGCGTCATACTGAGCATTTTCTATGTGGCGAGCTGCTTTTGTCTAAAGCAGACTCAACCTATGTAAATTGACTTTTGTAGTGTCACCCCATACTAATATTAAGTGATATCTAGGGTTTAACGTCCTAAAACCACCATATGATTATGATAGGCGTCGTAGTGGAGGACTCCGGAAATTTCGTCCACCTGGGATGTCTTTAACGTTCACCCAAATCTAAGCACACGGGCCTACAACATTACCGCCTCCATAGGAAATGCAGCCGCCGCAGCCGGGATTCAATCCCGTGACTTGCGGGTCAGCAGCCGAGTACCTTAGCAACTAGACCACCGCGGCAGGACCACCCCGTACTAAGTGACAATGCGTTAAATGAGGGGAAAATAGGCTATTAGCAATCATGAGATTAACGCTCCGCGGAAATTCATAGCGTAGTCTACAGAGTATACCGAAAGCTTTCACTAAACGTTTGGCGATATAATCAGCATGATCATTTCAATTAAGCTGGTTATTAAAAACAACTCCCAAGGTTATGACGTTTATTGCGTTATTGGCTGTGAAGCCCCGTTACATCCACATTGATGAGACTATCCATCGCCCTCATAAAATATGAAAACTAAATAAAAGCGGGATACAAAAAAAACTAAGACAGTCGCACAACTTTTCTATTTGTCCCATCTATGAAAAGAATGCGCCTTGAAACGCAGCGCCGATGTTTCCTAGTTGCACCTTCGCCACTTTTGCCTAAATGCTGTAAAGCTGCTCTTAATACCTGTCAGTTCACGCGCACGAATAAACAGAAAGGAAGAGACGAAAAGCGCTTGTCCTCTGTTTCTTTCTGTTTATTCGTGTGCTTGAACTGACAGTTATACCATGCATATCCAACTAGCCCAACTTTCGATTCTGTTGCTGTTAATGCTCCGGCATGGCTGTCTGCGAAAGCAGGCGTTTGGTGAGGGGCGTCATCATGGACCCGAGCCAACGTGGGGTTTTTACTCCATCCCACGCCTAGCCGTGTGCGGCGTTGCTGTGTCAGTGGAAAAGAAGATCCTTGGGGTTGAACCGACACCAGGTTTTCGGACCTTTAAGGCCCCCCGGCAGAGGTAACACACCCCTTTGGCCCCGGGTTCACGTAGAAGGTAGGCCTGGGCTCACCCATCCAGGGGAAATAGCCAGTCGCACTTTCCTTCCTCTTTTCTCCCTGCGTCTTCGTCTTTATTATTACTTTTCACTTTTTCTGACTACTTCTGTCTTCTGTTTACTTCCGACATTTCTTTGTGGCCCTAGTCAACCTCGTGTGTTCACCCCACCTCGAGATACGTCACATCTGGTTATGGTGTCGGTGCACAGCTAGCGCATTAAAGTCGTTCCTCCAGATCTTGCAGCGTGCCTTCATTGGGCTCCAGTGGTAGGTGGCTGCTACCGTTGCCGAACACAATCCATATGTTGTGCCTCAATACTTTCAACTCTCCATTGATTGCTCCCTGAAGAGGGAGTGCGCAGAAGCAAGCTTTCAACTTATTCAAGAATATTTCTCACGCTATCATGACACACCAGTGAAACCAGTCAGAAAATTCACTCTGTTCCTAGTTTCAAGGCTCCTAATAGCCGCACTTGGAACTGGTTACGAGGCAATGAACACAGCCAATGGAGACCTCCTCATTGAAGTCCAAGAGAAAGAGCAATGTGAAGAATTATCCAGCTTGAAGACTTTTGGTGAGGTCCCCATCACTGCATGCAGGGCTGGGCAGTATCAAAGATACATGTATCGAGATACTATCTTACATACTCTTTGCGTATCTTGTATCTGTATCGCAACACGCCTCGCAAGAGGACTATCTGTCTCTGTATTTCCATCACATTCGATAGTGTATCGCATATTTTAAAATACAAAATACTGAAGTCGCAATGCTACACTGAGCAAAACATTAACAACTGATTGGACTACGATCGTCAAGGCAGTACTGGTTCCACTTGCGCAAGAAATGCATTTCTTGCGCTGAGAGAGGGTGCTGTTACCGTCAGACATTAGCCTTCTCCGACTTCTGCCATCAACTTGAGAGGCACGCAGCCATGAAATGGTCGGAAGTAAAGAGCGAGCAATATGTATATATATATATATATATATATATATATATATATATATATATATATATATATACGGTGTTCTAGTGATCATAGCACCCGACTGCTGATCCTGCAACTGATGGTCACGGGGTTATATTACATTAATGGAGGCACCATTTTGATGGACGTGAAATCTTCGTAGGCTGTGCAGTGTGCGATATCATTTGAAGTAAAAAAAAAACATGATCTAAACTTCCGGAGTCCTGCATGACAGCGTTCTTCGTAGATATATCCTAGTTTTGGTACTTCAACTACCGACAATTATCATCAGTGTGCGTGAACGTAACTCATCTTAAATAGAGTTCTCAACGAAGTGCTTTTAAAAATTCCAGCCAACTGAGTAAGAGCTTTGTACATCGAAGCAGTTTTGCTTGTTTATGCCAAAGACCGATATTGGAAACAGTTTACACCACAATGTTGGACAATTTTAAATATATGTAGTGAAACGTTGTGAATGATGCAGAATTCAGGGTCGTCGTATTGCGAACATCTCTTTTTTAAATATGAAAAGTTCAGTCGAGGGGAGTTTTAACAACGCAATGAGGAACTGGCGAGTAAATCATTAGATAAGGCAGGCTGCGTTGTCAGCATGCTATAGCCACTCGCTGGCGTACTTGCAACTTTTTCTCTCCGCCTTCGTATTTGTGCCACAAACCATGGTGACCTCGACGCATACCAATCTAACAGAAAATATACGTGCTCTTGGGTGGATACGATGAAAAACCGGAAACAGTGGGCAGTCTCTCTTGCTACTTTATCTGCGATTAACAATTGAAAAATTATGTCCTATCAGAAAAATACACGCAAGCCGTTTGCGTCAATGCTCCCCAAGTACCACTAGCATTTATTTATTTATTCACTTATTTATTTATTTGTTTGTTTATTCATCACTTTCTTTTTTTCAAGTTTCTCTTTATATCTCGGACATTCTATCACTTCACTTCACTTTAATACCTACTATACAACGGTAAGGGGGTGTTACATAAGGGGTTGGTTAAGAAATGTGAGTTACAGAGAGTGATTTTAATTGCGAACACCATGCAGTCATTTTGTCCGCAAAAAGCTACAGACACGTGATGATGGCAATGTCACGGCGAAGGCCGTTCTGGTTGGCTGGTGTGCACAATTTGCACTTTTAGGGGCAAAGCTCCTTAGGGCGTGGGCTGTGCGTCCCCTGTAGCCTGTATGTAGCCACCTCTAGTTTAGTTCTTGCAGTGTTCACTAGATGGCGGTACCGTCTCCTGTATGTAGCCACCTCTCGTTTAGTTCTTGTAGTGTTTACTAGATGGTGGTACTTGTAGCTGATGATGAAAAGATGCGAGATGTTATAAACTAGAAAGCGGTACTTGTAGTTGATGAAAGACGCGAGATCTTATAAAATAGGAATGATGTCACATATGGCGCGTGTCATTGGTTGAAGGCAATCGTTCGATTTAGTGCGGCGACGTACGCTAGGGGGAGCGATGTAATAAAATCGAGTGGGCAAAATGTACAGAGGATTCATGGTTTACCAGGTTTACCTCCGGAGCTTCGCCCACTCATCATCATTCACTTCGTGGATATGGCGGAATTTTTTTTCTCTCTTTATTTGTCTGCCTCGGGGAATACCTAGTTTTCCAATGAAGGACACCGTTATCCTACATGCGCGGTCCTTTGATTTAGGGGCAGACGAGATTACAGTAAATGAACACGCCTCTGATATTGTTATTGTGCTACCGAAACACAATCAAAACTAATATGATGAGAAAGTAGACGATGACAACTCCGAGACTTTGACTTTGAGATTTGATTGATTGATATGTGGAATTTAACGTCCCAAAAACTACCATATGGTTGTGAGACACGACGTAGTGGAGGACTCCGAAAATTTCCACCACCTGGGGTTATTTAACGTGCTCCCAAATCTGAGTACACGGGTCTACAACCGTTTCGCCTCCATCGGAAATGCAGCTGCCGCCGTTGGGATTAGATCCCGCGACCGGCAGGTAAGCAGCCCAGTACTTTAGCCACTAGACCACAGCGGTGGGGCATTGTCACTGTGAGAGACGTGGGGAGTGAATGTAGGCAGGCTAATTGAAACATTCTGCAATATTCCGGCAAAATTACCTCTCACGTACCTTATTTCAATAACATGACCAGGACACTTGTTTACCCTGAGAGTAACTGCGCTTCGGTTGACCACCTCATAAATATCCCTCCGCGATACAGTATTAAAATTATGAGTCAGGATAGAAGGACAATATGGTTCAACTGCGATAATATGCCGAGTTTTCCCCACAGAAGTCTCCGAAAAGGAAGAATGCTAGAATGTCTATATGATTCTCAAATCGAGCTATTTAGTACCGAGAAAAAACGGACCGTAATGAAAAAAAAAGAATACTGCCACGGACGAATAGATACTTCCTTATAATTACCTGTCAGGAAGATGCAGCAGGAATTACCAAGTTTTTCTTCACAAATGGAACCAAAACAAATGCAGTGAGAGAAAGAAATACTTTCCTTCAGTTCAGCCAGAAGATTGTGGTGGAGATTCTTGCTCGCACGAGAAAAAAACAAGCATGCGAGTGCTGTAATCCCTCACGCTCTCCTGTCTGCCGCACTCAGTGTTTCCGCCGGAATCCGTTCAACATATCCATTAAACCCCGCACCACTTACGGTGCGAATTGGCGACAATTCGCACTGTGACCCCTGCACCACTGTAATTACATTAGCACGTCTGCAATAATCCTCGACATGGTGTCACAATGAAAAGCAACGCTAGTTTAATGAAAGGAAAGAAAAAAAATTGGCAGATCCCATGTACAGTGGGAATCGATGATATGTGAAGCACGAATGAGAAAGGTTGATATGTCAATTCAAAATCAGCACAACGTTACGAGGTGGTGGTAAATGATGCCGTACATGACTTCCGTGTCATGGTTATCATGTTTGGATGTGTCGTTTACCTTCGTCGTCTATTCACGTCATGTGAGTGACTGAGTGAGTGAGTGAGTGACAACTTTATTATGATCCAGTGCAGACGCTGAGGTTGCTACACGTTACCCGGCTACTCTCACGTGAGAACCGGCGGGTCTAGCCTGACGGCACTGTCGCGGGTACACTGGATGGTCAGGATTTGGTCCTGAAGTTTTGGGCTGTGCAGAAGCGCATCCCACTCGGGTTTGCTATAAGTAGGTCCAAGCACCCCACTCTCCCAGAGCATGTGTGCTAATGTAGCGGTCTGCCCGCAAGCGGCGCAGGTGGAATCGGGAAATTCGTGAGGATAAATTGCACTTAGGCAGGCTAACGACGGGTACGAATGGGTTTGAAGTAAGCGCAACGAGACGGCCTGTGCTCTATTGAGTTTTGAATGTGGCATTGGGAATGCCCGCCTCGCCATGTAGTAATACTTGGTAATCTCGCTGTGTGTAGTAGGTGTGTTTTGATGTTCCACGTCGTCGGCACTAGAGCCGTCGCCCAGGTCGAGAGCAGCGTAGTCAGTGAGCGCGCGCGCTGCTGTGTGGGCCGACTCGTTCAGGTTCAGTGCAACGCCGTTTACGGAGCCGACATGTGCGGGGAACCAATGTATGGTTTGAGTGACAATCGTATTGCTGGTGGAGCTGTTCAAAATCCTGGCTGTCTGTGTTGATATGCGGTCCTTTTGAAAGGCTCTAACTGCGGATGTGGAGTCAGTGTACACCTCTTCACACCGACCATTTACCAGAGTGAGTGCGATGGCCTCTTGTTCGGTCACCTGGAGGTTCGTTGTGCGCACCTTGGCGCAGTTAGTAGTTGAGCCCGTCTGGTCCACGACCACCGCTGCGAACTTCTTGCCGTCTCGATATGCTCCAGCGTCAAGGAAAATTGCATTTACGCCACTTTTTCCTAATTGCTTCAGTAGAGCCGTCGCCCTTGCTCGACAACGTCCCTAATTGTGTACAGGGTGAGTGTTGCGGGGTATCGGGGCAACAATGACGTTTTCATCTATATGTTTGAATATACGCACTCTATTTGCTTCCACCATCATAGGGTTAAAACCTAGCTCGCCAAGTATGCGCCGACGAGCCGTCATAGAGGACACGCGAGCCAGCTGCGAGCGTTGCAGCGCTTCCGCTATCTCGGCAGCAGAATTGTGGACACCGAGCGCGAGCAAGCTCTCAAAGTGTGTGCGTACGGGAAGCCCCATTGCTTCCTTGACGATCTTTCTGATAATATCGTCGAGCTTGTCCCACTCCAACCCAAGCCAGTTGTGCATGGCAACGGTGTAGGTAAAGTGGCAGAGCACAAACGCATTGACGAGCCTTAACAATTTGTCTTCCTTAAGGCATCTATGTCTCCCGGAGACTATTTTGACGAGTCGAAAAGCGTTGCCAGTCTTGGTGACAATCTTCCGCAGAGCGGTGCCGTTGCCACCCTTCGCTTCAGTAAACATGCCGAGAATCCGGATAGTGTCTACCCTCGGGATTCCCACCTGTCACTCGTGTAAATGTGTATATCGCTTTTTTCGACGGGTTTCTATTCTTTAGGTCGGCCACCTCGTTCTTCTCTAAAGAGCAGGAGCTCCGACTTGGCGGATGAGCATCTGAGTCCCGTTTGGCACAAGTATGATTCCACCTCGGCGACTGCTTCTTGAAGGGCACCTTGCACCCGGCCTTCGCTGCCACCAACGCACCAGATTGTGATGTCGTCGGCGTAAATGGTATATTGATGCCGTACACGCTAGCCAGTCTTTTCGACAGTCTAATTATGCAGAGATTGAACAGCACCGGAGAAATCACAGACTCCTGGGGCATGCCTTGATGTCCGAGTGGTACGTCCTGAGAGAAGAAGTTCCCGATGCGCAGCCTCGCCTTTCTTCCAGACAAAGAGGACTTGATGTAGTTGTACAGTCTGGGCCCAAGCTCGAGTTTCACCACAGTGTCCAAGATGAATTCGTGCTTGATGTTGTCAAAGGCCTTCTCTAGGTCTAGGCCAAGAAGAGCCTTTGTATCTCTGGAGTATCCATCAAGGACTCGAGCTTAATGAGCAGCATTGCATTCTGCATTGAAAGGCTGGTACGAAACCCTATCATATTGTGCGTATAAATATTATTTGCCTCGAGGTAGTCGTTAAGGCTGTTGAGAATCACGTGCTCTGCCACCTTACCCACGCACGACGTGAGGGAGATAGGGCGAAGATTCTCAACGCTAGGAGACTTTCCTGACTTGGAAATTAGTACGGTGTCAGCTAGCTCCCCTTGCTCAGGAACCCTTCCCGTTACCCTTGCTTCATTGATTAAACCAGTTAGACGTTCTATGGAGGCATCGTCGAGGTTTCTGAGGGCTCTGTTCGTGATCCCGTCTGGCCCTGGGGCCGACTTGCGATTGAGCATTTTGTTTCACTCTCCTGATTTCAGCCTCCAAAAAGTCTTCGTCTGGTTCAGGTAGAGGAGGGCCGCCATTCTCTGGGAACACGCTATCTTCGTCCTCTCGTTTGACCAGCGGGTACTGCGAAACTAATCGGGTAACGAGTTCGTCAACCCCCTGTTCTTTAGTGGCTTCGTGAAGGGCACGGGCTAAAGTGTGTCTAGTGCTGTGCTCTAGTGGCTCTAGTGCAGTGCTCGTCCAAGGGGTGCTTCAGAACGTGCTAGGACTTGCCATTTCTGATTTGACCGTCGACGGACTCGCACAGCTCGTCCCACTGCTGTTTGCACAGTGTGTCGCAATGCTGTTAGACTTCTTTGTTCAAGTTTGATATTCTTTGCCGCAGCCTACGGTTGTGCCTGTGCTTCTTCCATCAAGAAATAGAGCTGCCTTGGCTTTGAGCAGGTGGGCAAGCCTACAGTCCATCTTCTCCACATTTAAATCTGTGTTTATCTTCTTGGTGGCAGCGGTGGTATCTCTGCGGATGCCCTCGCACCATTCCTCAAAATTGTCAGAAGCACTGACCCTTGTACCGCGAACGCTGCGAAAAAGATCCCAGTCAACCACCGTGAACTATCGGACTCTGCTACGGTCCACTATAATAAAAGTGTGCAGTGCGTAGTGGTCGCTGCCAAAATCCATGGCGGTGTTGGCCCATGTAGTCTTTTCGACATTCTTGATGAAAGCGAGGTCTGGCGTCTTGTCTCTAGTCGCAGAGTCGCCGATCCGCGTAGAAAAAGCTTTATCAGTGATTAGGGTAAGGTCTAGTTCGGTGGCGTCATGCCAGAGGTCGCGACATTTTCTCGTCTCATACACGTATCACCATAAGCCATGGGGCACTGAAGTCACCGACTGTGACTGGGGGCCGAGGACCGGCCAATTCAACTGCCCTCTCGAGCAGCGCCTTGAACTGCTGGAGCCTGTGCCTGGGGTTACTGTAGACATTCAAAACAAAAACACTGTTTTTCCGCTGATTGCGCCGTGGTGTGTCAAGTAGTGTCTCTACCATTACATTTTCGATATTGCATCTGGCCAGCTACAAGTTGTGAGTGACGTGTGTCACCTTTTTACTTATTAGTGTGCAGACATCTCGTCCTCCTGACTGGCCAGGGACTGTCCGGTAACCGGAAAGGGACGCTGCAGAGGCTAAAGTCTCTTGAAGGGCTATAACTTGAGGTTTCTCCGTTATTGTTTTAAAGTACTGCTGCAGGAGTGCTATTTTACAAGTGTACCCTCTGCAGTTCCATTGCCAAATACAGACAGTGTCTTTATCGTTATCCATTATGGATTATACTTTGATCAGCGCCAGGGGGGTCAGTGTGGCTCGAAAAATCTGTTCTTCGTAATTAACTCCTGGGCCATCGAAGTGTACGGGAATGGCTATTTCCACGTTGCCAGGTGACGCACCCTGTAGCGCAGATTTAGGCAGTTTGGCGTGAATTTCTAGAGCAATGATGCACTTTTTCATTGCCCTAATCCCCTCTACTGGGTCATTCAGTGCAGCCTGCATCAGCCTAACACTCTCTGTGAGGCTGGCTACACTGCCTGCCAATATCCTAATGTTCTCTCTATTTGTAACCAGCGTTTGCTTAATCTCCTCGACTTGAGATTCCGTGTTCTTAACGTCACTTGATACCAAATGTAGTATATGTGGAGCTAGCCAAACGGCCGCGAGCACGCTATGAGCGTGGTATGTTGTCATGTTCTTAATTGACACGCGTGTCAGGATCATCATGTTTGCACGAGTCATATACCTTCGTCATCAATTGACGTCACGTAACACCAAATATGGCATATGTGGAGCTAGCGAAATGGCCCCAAGTGCATCATAAAGGGCCCAATATACTCCAGTCTAGCGCTGACGCGCGCGCACGCTGGGGACAGTGACGCTACGTTAGCACAACGCGAGCATTCTATAGTCTGACGCCAGGCGCGACCGGTGCGACCAGCGTCCGTCGGTGCGGCCGGACGGCAGCTGGCGCGAAATGCGACATGCTTCATTTCGCACCGATAGGTTACCTAGACAACACTGCGTCTCCCTCTTTTCGTGACGGAGGGACGCCGTACGTGCTGAAACGCGCATGCGCCAAAGCACCGCAGTGCGTCGCGCCCGTGCGAGTATATCGCAGTATCGGTGCCTGGCGTGGCAACGCCGGAATGACTACGAAATGAACGCCTGTGAGCACGCGCACCACGTCACGTCGAAATGTATTGGCGCCTTTACTGTGGCATGTAGTCGCGTTCTCACATGACAGGCATCTCATGATTGTCATGTTTGTACCAGTCACATACCTCCGTCATCCATTGACGTCACGTAATACCAAACTTGGCGAATGTGAAGCTAGCGGAACGGCCGCGAGCGCATCATGAGTGTGTCTTGTAGAAATGTTGTTCCATGACACGCATGTCGTGATTATCATGTTTGTACGTGTGATTTACCTATGTCCTCCGTTCGCGTCACGTAATATCGAGTTTGGCACACGTGAAGCTATTGAAACGGCTGCGAGTGCATCGTGAGCGCAGTGTGTGGTCATGTTGTTACATGACACACACCTCATGTTTATCATATATGCACCAGTATCACACATTCGTCATCAATTCACGTATGACCGTATACATGAAGTATGAAGACACAAACAGCGCTGGTTTGTGTCTCTTCTCTTCGTCCCGTGAATTTGTGCGCTGGTAACGCACATTTGGTATAAGTGAAGCTGGCGAAATAGCCGCTAGCGCATCATGAGCGTGGCCTGTAGTCATGTTGTTACATGACACGCATCTCATGCTGCCTGTGAACTTCAAAGTATTGTAAGTTTCCAGTACATGCGGACATCTTGCAGCGGCATCCTACTTTAAGTGCGGTGCAAGTATACAGCAAAAAAAAGAAACAGAACAAACCTAATTGGTGAATATATAAGTCCCTGTATACACTTGACCTCTCTTACACCTTGACCTCAAATTTTCAAATGAGCGCAAAGTTATGTAAATGCGCGAAACAACCAACAGCGAAGCAGCCTTTCAGGGTCTCCGTAGCAGCGCCGCGGTGCGTGGAAAAGAGCGGGTCACGCCCACCTCAGGAAGCACGGTGTCTCTGTACGATTGGCACGGCCGGGGAGAAACAAGCCACGCGCCGAGAAAGAGCCAGAACTAAAAATAACAAACTCACAACGTCCCTCCCCGGCCCCCTTCCGCAATCCCCAATGGTGACTCGAAGAGGGAAACACTGCTGTTCACCAAGCGACGATGACAGGTGACGTCATGCCATGATGAGTTTTAAAGATGACGCCGCGTTGAGGCCGACAATTGAGTTTGGCAGGTGATTCGAATAATCGACCTTTTTTAGAAAAACTTAATAATGATTTTGAGTACTGTAAATTCCACTATGGCTTGTGTTTAGAAGAAATGTTAAACGATTTAGAGTTTTATGTACTCCACTACGGGAGAGGATTAGGCTGTCAACAAACGACCAGAGCCGCTGTGTTTAGAAAAAAAGTGTTTAACGATTTCGAGTACTTCGTACTCAATTATCTGAGAGCACTGAGCCATTCGCTAACCTTATACACAAATCCTCTTATGCCTAGTTCACACTGAAACATCCGCTTTCTACAGCGACCGAAATTCCCCTGCCGCCGAAACGCAGCGCCGTTCGCATTGGACGCGCCCCGCACCGCCGAATATGCCATCTACTGCGGGGCGAGCGCTGGATGGACGCGCTGTCACCCGGTTGTTGTCGCGGCTCGCAAACGCCACTACGCTATCCGGTGGTGTATACTTCGACGATTTTCGTACGCAAGAAGCAAGAAAAGACAGTAGTGCTTACTTTGCTGGCAAGTGGCTGTCTTGTTATGCACGAAGAGCAGAAAAACCACCGACGCCAGCGGCGTTGGTGGGTTTGTTTTGTTCTGCAAGACCGCAACAAGCTCGGTCACCTCTTTCACGAAATACGGAGGCGAAGTAGGCACAGAGTAGGTTAAACTCCCGTTCGTTTCAACATTCAGTTACGTGCACTGCGGCATAACAGGTGAGAAGGGCTTGGCCGCCATTTTTCAAAATTCCTTGACTAGCGCTCCTCTTGGTCCGCGGTGACCGATTCGGCGGCAGACGCCGCAAAAATCGGTTCGAGAGCGATCGGCGCGGACAGGGCCCTTTCGGCGGAACTTGCCGCCGCCGAACCGGATTCGGAGCACTTTCGGCGGCTGTAACGCTCAGTGTGAACGCGGCCTTAAGGCCAAGCGGATGATTGTGAAATACTGTATCAATTAAAGCCAATGAGGAAGACGAAGTGTCGGTCTGCACGCACTGCTTTTCGCTCATTAAGCTCTCTTCTCATCGTTCAGGGCTCAAGCTGATGTCAACTATGTGCTGCCGTGGTTAGGCAGAAGCATTTACAGTTCGTACCTGTTATATTGCATCACTTCAGGAAAGTACTCTAAGCTTTTATTTTAAAAATGAACCTTTTCAGCCTATGTCAACTGTTGCGAAACGAAGGCAACATTCCAGCGTACATTGTTGTGCTAGAAGCTCTCAATAAACAAATTTAGCGGAATGCGCTTGTTCTGTGGCTTTTTTCGTCTTGTGCAACGGTTTGGTCTCTTCTCTTCTTGCTGTGATCTTTACTTGCCCATCCGAATCTCTATGTGCGATGAGCCGTGCCACCGCGGCAAAAAATTGGCAACATATCCCCGGAGTGAATGATGGAGAGTGGGGCGAAGCATCCGTCCGTCCATTCGTTCTTGCTTCCCTCCGTCCATGCGTCCGTCTGTGTCACCGTCCGTGCGTCCATTCACCCATCCGTGCGTGCGTCTGATCGTACGTCCGTCCCTGCGTTCGTCCATGCATCCGCCCCTGCGTCCGTTCATGCGTCCATTCATATGCATCTGTCTGTGTGTCCGTTCGTCCACCCATTCAACACTAAAAGTATCACCATCTCGCACCTTTTATTCATATATTCCCCATATAGAAGCACCGCCATCCAGCGGACATTCGAAGGACCAAACGAGAGGTGGCACACGCACACTTTCTTACGGCTTGCGCTTCGGGTCTTCTTTCCACCTTTAACCACCTCGAATTCACGGTATGTACTAGTTCACTGTATTCATGGCACTGCGGCCCAACGCTCAATAATCTTTCTAAAACCAAGGAGGTTATGCCCAGCGAGTATAACGTAGCAACCTTTTCCTGTCAGATAGTGCTTAATGTACATGCCAATGGCTACTAATGAGAAATGAGAGCCAGGAGAACTCGGCTTTTACTTTATTACGGCTTGCGCTTCATATCTACTTCCCACCTGTAACCACTCCGAATTCATGGTATATACTAGTTCGTTGTTTTCATGGCACTGTGGCTCAACGCTCGCTAAACCTTTCTAAAACTAAGGAGGTTACACCCAGCGAGTATACCGTAGCAACCCTTTCTCGTCAGATAGTGCTCAATGTACATGCCAATAGCTGGTGATAAGGAATGAGAGACAGTTGTTTGGCTTTTAGTTAACGCACACGCTGCGAATTGTTCATTGTTCAACTAGCACAAAAGAAATATCTCACCAGCAGCACCTTGGAGGTCAAAATGTAACACTTGTTACGCACTACGACTACCACTACGAGGGACAAACAGGTGCCGCTTTAAGGCGCTTCGCCTCTAAAAGGCACAAAATAGCATAAAGCTGTATCTCTCTTCGTCGACGCGTTTCTGAAGAGCTTGCTGATACTGCGATGAAGTTACGCATTGCTTTTCGCGCCGAGACGCCTTCTCCTCTGATGCGAGCGTGGCAGCGTGAACTGCGTGAACGCTTTCAGCGCTTGACTGCTGCTTCGTCCCTGGCGGCAGCAGCATGGCGCTGTAGACACAACCCAGGTGCACATTCCGAGGTGCTGCGCTACGCGAGACATTCGTTTTTGGGCAATCACAGCCGTCTGTCTCTAGGACAGCACAGATAACACCTGTGCAGCGGCTTCCTACGCATGATCAATCTGTTTTCTTGGCGGATTTTGAAGCAATGTCATGTTTGGTCATGCGGACTAACTGTGATGAAACACCGCCAATGCTTAGAAGTTTGCCCCGTATTCCTCAAGAAGCTGCGGATTGCCTGCACATCCCTCAGTCGGCTGAAGAGGTAAAGCCGGCACTGAAATCTATGAAACGTGGAACGCCCCAGGGCCAGACGGTTTTCCTGTTGAGTTTTACTTGACAATTTGGGATGAGATTGGTGCTACCTTTACCGCGGTAATCCGGCGATGCTACGAGGACGGTTTCTTTCCATCAAGTTTTCGAGATGGATGCATTGTGCTTATTCCAAAGGGCGATGCTTCCTCTGTTAATCCTGAAGATTGGAGACCTATCACGCTCCTCAACGTTGACTATAATATATTCGCGGCGGTAGCCGTTCAGCGTTTGAAGGGTCTGTTGAATACCCTGGTAGGTCATCACCAGACTTCATCAGTGCTTGGACGAGAAATACACAGCTTGTCATATACCACACGGGATATCATAGCCTATTCTCTGTCACGATCTGCGCGTGGTATCCTTGTGTCTTTGGACCAGCAAAAAGCGTTTGACCGACTAGAGCACGCGTATATCCTTAATGTGCTCACAGCCTTCGGCTTTTCTCATTCGTTTGTGGAAATGATTAAAAATACGTACACCTGGTCTGAAAACCACACTAGTTCTGGATGGCTGGGAAAATGCCGCTTTTTCCATAACACGTGGGGTCCGTCAGGGATGTCCATTGTCTCCTGTGCTATTTGTCCTCAGCCTTGAGCCATACTTGCGTGCTCTTGACGTGGATTCACGTGTCCGGGGTCTTCTGCTTCCTGGTAGTGGTATCGTGAAAGTCGCAGCTTTCGCTGATGATATAACCTTGTACCTTTGGAGGAAGATAGCCTTTCACGCAGCCTACGTGTATTTTCCCCGTATGGCGACATTTCAGGTGAAGCGTTGAACATCTCCAAGTCCCGGTAGTTCTTCATTGGCTCTCCAAACTCCAGGATTAGCGCCGGTTTTCCCATTCAGCCGGCCGCGTCCTTTCGTATTTTAAGTATTTTATACAACCACTACGGCATTTGCGAATCTGTTTGGTTAAACGCTCTCGAAGAAGTAAGACTGAAAATTCACGATGCACGGGATTTTGACTTCCCGCTTCTTGAGCGGAAGTACCTAGCGCAAACTGTATTTTGCAGTTGCATTTGGTACCTTTCTCACGTCGTGCAACCATCTTTACGTATCGTGCGATCACTTCAGTCTGCTTTGTGTTCCTTTTTTTTTGGTCAGGCGGCACTGAGTTGGTCTCTCGCGCGGCACTGGGACAGCAGCGTTCTCAGGAAGGCTTTGCTTTCTCTTCAGTGTCCATACGCTGTCGGCTTCTGGCACTGGGCTTCCTTTTGCGCCTAGTGCAAGGAGAGGAATCTCCCGCACGAACGCTTGCATATTACTTTCTGGGTACTCACCTTCGGCATTTGATGCCTAATGTGCAACTTAACAGGGGGCCGCAGTCAATAACACTTCCTGCACTTTATGCAACAACTGTTGCATTTTTTCGCCATGTCAAGTTGAGCTGTCCTGGCATAGATGTTTTGAACAGCCACATAGTTGAGACAACTGCTGCTTTGTTGCTTCCGTTGGTCCCGCCAGCCCGCCGTGCTCGCTCTAGACGGGTGTCTTGGAGCACTTTAACGGCTTCTTTTCTGCCTGGACACCTCCGGGACTTCATGTGGCGCCTGGGATGGGGTGTGCTTCCCACTCTCGACCGCATCGAAAGGTGGAGAATAGTCCAGTCAGCAACATGTCCGAACTGCTCCCTCCGGGAAATAAATCAGCATTTTCTGAGGCATCGTGTCATTGCTCGCGTTTTTTGGAGAGCCTTACATGCCGGATTTCAGTGCCTCAGAGTAAATCGCATAGTTTCTTCTGGGCGTTGTTCGCGAGGCCGCTTCGCTTGTGTTCTCATTGTTACCGGCTGTTTCTGTCTCTGGCGCAACCGCTGCGAGGCGGTTGCAGCGGGCTGCCGCCGCCGCGTGTTCTACCCGATCCTAGAACGATTGTACTCGGAGCTGCTGTCTGTTTTGTCGGAGGAGCTCTTCTTCCTCGGTGAAGAGGAATTTCTTCGGCACTGGTCTTGCCCTTTTGTGTCGGTCTATGACGGACGAGTGAAACTTGTCTTTCGGCCGGCCTGGTATTGGTAGGCTGATCTGTCAATGCGCCGGCAGAAATGGCATGCCAACATGTAAATGTGCAAAATGTACATATTTATGTTTTATTTGTGTCTCTTGTTTACCTTGAAGTATTTTTTTGTGGTTGTGTTTGTGTTCGAATTTACATGTTCCCGAATTTACATATTACATGTTCCCGAATTTACATGTTCGAATTTACATGTTACCATCAAATTTACATGTTCTTTCAACGTCATCTCATATCCATGTTCATGTAAATGACGTCTGTTTTGTAATCATCGTTAGAGTATGTCTAAGAAGGAAATGTTCTGTTGAGTGTTATTTACGCTTGTGGCAATAATTTTTTTCTAAACAAAAGGCACAAAATAGCATAAAGCTGTATCTCACTTTAAGCTAGAATATCCTTCAGCTGTAGTCTTGTTGGTGTGCGTCAGGCTCCACAAAAGCGAAGCTGGAACTTAATACCCGCACAACAAAAAACGCGAATATCTGGGTACGTGTACATCAATCAAGTATATGACATTACAACACATATCACTTGCGCCGTGTCCCTGCATCCGTCCATCCGTATTTATATTGGTCCGTCGAATCCTGCATCTGCACGTACGGCCACCTGACCGTCCATCCTTCCTCCATTACTTTGGTCGGCGACTTCAGGGCTAACATTAGAGACCTTCGGACTCAACTTCACCCACTCGTTATCAGTCACTTCATGGAGGTTCCTGGATTTTTTTTCTGTCTATATTTATCACCATGAAATGCCAACTAGGGGAACAGTCTGTTGATCTCAGCGGAGCATGATGTAATTAGGTGAGAGCCCTGTGTGGTTCCCGTTGCACAGATTTGTAGAATATTCAGAAGTGAAGTAGCCGTGCTATGTTATTAGCGATGAATTTGTGATCACGTGGAAGCCCAGTAATAGGGAAGGAGTTTTCATAGCTGCACAATGAACATTCTCCTTCTGAACTATTGAAAGCATCGAAGCAAGCGAACAACGCGCGTTCCCGTCTTCTCTGTTCCCGAAGCTAGAGGTAACACGAAAGGAAAGCTAAATAATTACATTGTTACTGTGTCCACATGCCTCGCATGGTGGTCTCCTGATCATAGCACTCGATTCCTGACCCGCAACCGCCGTTCTGCGACTGCTGATTCTGCAAATGCCATTCGCGAAATAGACTCCCAATCAATGTGGCAGCATTTTGATGAACGCGGAATGTGAATAGCCACTGAGGCGTTAGCCACTGAGCCACCCGTGGCTCAGTGGCTAATACCTCAGATTCTCAACGCGGAGGTCCCACGTTTGATTCCACGCGCTGGAGTCCTTTAAATGCGGAGCATTTCTTAGCCAACTTCGGCAACTTTGAGCGTTCTATATAGCTATCTCAATCTATCTAGCCGCCTACGACTTTTAGCTCTCCTAGCCGTTTGGATAATGGTATCGATACCAAACTAGGTATGGCATAACATGACTTTATGACGAGCATATATGACTAGTCATAACAAGAAAATCGTGATACATGTGTCATGAATGTCATGATGTGCATTTCATGCTCTTGCTGCTCTTGCGGCGGTTTCGTTCACATGACATGTTGCAAAACTGGTATGTTGCAAAACTGGTAAGGTTCGCAGATGATTGCATGGCGAACACAAGCGACAGATCCTAACATGAAATTATTAACATGCGCGTCATGTAACAACATGACTACATGTTACGCTTATGATGCACCCTCAGTCATTTCGCTAGCGTCACATGTACCACATTTGGTATTACGGAACGTGAATGGATGACAAAGGTATCTGATTGGTGCAAACATGATAATCATGACATGCGCATCATGCAACAACATGAATACATGTTACGCTCATGACGCGTTCGTGGCTGTTTCACTAGCTTCACATATACAAAATTCGGTATTACGTAACGCGAACAGGCGACATAGGTAAATGACACGTGCAAACATGATAATCACGACATGCATGTCATGTAACAACATGACTACATGCCACACTCAAGGTGCGTTCGCAGCCGTTTCACTAGCTTACATATGCCAAATTTTGTATTACGTGAGTCAATTGATGACGAAGGCATGTGACCGGTGCAAACATGATAATCATGAGACGCGTGTCATGTGAGAACATGACTACAGACCACGGTCAAGTCGCCATTGCACTTCGACGTGACCCGGCGCGCGTGAACACCGGCATTCGTTTCGTCGCGTCACACTGGCGTTGCCACGCCAGGCGCCGGTCCTGCCATATACTCGCAGGTGTGCGATGCGTTGCTTTGACGGCAGCGCGTTACAGCGCGTCCGATGTCCCCCCGTCTCGAAAAGAGGCAGACGCAGTGCTGTCTAGGTAACGCGTGGGCGCCAAATGCAGCCTATCGCATTGCGCGCCGGTTGCCGTCGGGCCGCGACGACGGACGCTGGTCGCGCCGGCTGCGCTTGGCGTCAGACTATACAGTGCCCGCGTTATGCTAACGTAACGTCGCTGTATTCAGCGTGCGCGCGCGTCAACGTTACGTTGAAATAAATTGGGCCCTGCATGATGCACTCGAGGCCGTTTCGCTAGCTCTACATATGCCACATTTGAGTTTACGTTACGTCAATGGATGACGGAGCTATATGACTGGTGCAAATATGATAATCATGAGACGGGTGTCATGTAAGAACATGAAAACATACCAGGTTCATAGCATGCTCGCGGTCGTTTAACTACCTCCACATATACTAAATTTGGCATCACGTGACGTGAATAGGTGATGAAGGTAAAGAACACATCCAAACATGATAATCATGGTGCGGAATTCGTGTACGGCATAATTTACCTCCACTTCTTAACGTTGTGGTTACTTGAAAGTGGCATATCAACCTTCTTCATTCGTGCTTCCCATATCACCGATTTCCACTGGGTTCCGCCAATTTTTTCTGGATTTATTTTTCTCCTTTTGCGTTTTCATACACACACACACACACACACACACACACATATATATATATATATACATATATATATATATATATATATATATATATATATATATATATATATATATATATATATATATATATATATATAAATATAAGGGAAAGAAGTGTATACCTACAGGCTCGTTTTTCCGTGTTTTAACACAATAATAATGAGACCTAACAGACAGTAATGCGAAGGAATGTACAGGGGTAGTTATTAAAACCAATAGAATGTAAATAAGAAGAAAGAATTGTGGATAAAAAAAGTTACCAACTGTGAGCAGGAATCGAACCTACGACCTTCGATTTACGCGTTCGATGCTCTAACCACTGAGCTATCACAGCGGCCCTCCCTTCATCCACTTTTTTGGGTTTATCTGTGAATTTAAAAGTAGGAGTGACAGTCAGCGCCATCTATAAGCCAAACGACGAGTGTGAGAACACTCTTATGCGCATGTTCGGCGTCACGTAGCACGTGAACTTATTATGAGCGGGCAGCTGATTAATTGTCCCTCTTATACAACCTAAACACACCAAGTCTGCCAGTACGAGACCCTCGTTCAATGAAATAAGGGGAAAGAAGTGTATACCTAAGGGCTCGTTTTTCCGTGTTTTAACACAATATTAATGAGATCTGACAGACAGTAATGCCAAGGAATGTACAGGGGAAGTTATTAAAACCAATAGAATGTAAATAAGAAGAAAGAAGAGTGGATGAAAAAATTACTAACTGTGAGCAGGAATCGAACCTACGACCTTCGAATCACGCGTTCGATGCTCTAACCACTGAGCTATCACAGCGGCCCTCCCTCCATCCACTTTTTTGGGTTTATCTGTGAATTTAGAAGTAGGAGTGACAGTCAGCGCCATCTATAAGCCAAACGACGAGTATGAGAACACTCTTATGCGCATGTTTGGCGTCACGTAGCACGTGAACTTATTATGAGTGGGCAGCTGTATAATTGTCCCTCTTATACAACCTAAACACACCAAGTCTGCCAGTACGAGACCCTCGTTCAATAAATAAGGGGAAAGAAGTGTATACCTAAGGGCTCGTTTTTCCGTGTTTTAACACAATATTAATGAGATCTAACAGACAGTAATGCCAAGGAATGTACAGGGGAAGTTATTAAAACCAATAGAATGTAAATAAGAAGAAAGAAAAGTGGATGAAAAAATTACCAACTGTGAGCAGGAATTGAACCTACGACCTCAAATTACTGTCTGTTAGATCTCATTATATATATATATATATATATATATATATATATATATATATATATATATATATATATATATATATATATATATATATATATATATTGTTACGGAAAAGAATATTGACGAGGCTGAGGATTGGATGTATTCAAAATCAGCGGTAATGGCGTGACCGGTTCACCAGCGATCGAGCGGAGACAACCCTTCGTCTTACTCGTCAGGCACACACACGCGTCGTCGTCCCCTAGAATATCAATATACATTCATGTAGCATAACCTCCAGCGGCACAAGCGCGGTCTCGGCGAATCTAAATGTCAACGTCACTAGGAGAGTTGTAGGGCTCCAAGCGCGCAACATGCACAATATCGGTAGCCTGTTGGGCACATGAAGGCGACGGGGTGGCAGGACCAATTTCATATGTTGCAGGAGTAACCATACGAAGCACTCGGTATGAACCTGTGTAGTGAGTAAGCAGTTTTTCTGACAAGCCAACTTGACGGGTCGGAGATTAGACCAGGAGCAAAGAACCGGGTGCAAAGTGTGCGTCGCGGTGTCGTTGGTCATATAAACGGGGTTGCTTCTTTGAGAGGTCAGACGGCGAGTACGGGTGATTTCACGTGCGTGAGCGGCCGAGTAATAGCGTCCATTGCATAAAAACTGGTCGGTACTCCAGGTGACGGTATGACGGTGTTTAGAGGCAATGTTGGTTCTCGGCGAAAGAGCAGAAAAAATGGAGAGTAACTGGTAGTGTCATAGCGCGAAGAATTGTAGGCAAATAGGACGTACGGTGGCGTGAGATCCCAGTCGGTGTGGTTGGTAGAAACATACTTAACGAGCATGCCTGTAAGAGATTAATTTACACGCGCCATTAGTCCACTGGTTTGTGGGTGGTACGACGTAGTCAGCTTGTGTCCCGTTTTACAGGACTGCAAGATGTCGGCTATGACCTTCGACAAAAGGGTACGGCCACGGTCTGTAAGCACCAGCGGTGGGGATCTGTGTTGCAAAATCACGTCCTTGAGGATGAAGTCGGCGCAGCTTGTTGAAAGAGCTCGTGCGATGGCATAACGCGTGGCGTAGTCGGTGGCCACGGCTATCCACTTGTTACCCGAGGAAGACAAGGAGAAAGGGCCAAGTAGGTTCAAGCCAACACAAAAGAACTGTTCTGACGGAATGTCAAGTGGTTGAAGGACCCGGCGGGAAGTGTCGATGGTGTTTTCCGGCGCTGACGTCTCTCACAAGCCGCAACGTATCTTCTGACTGAGCGTGCAAGCCCTGGCCAAAAGAAGCGTCGGCGTATTCGGCCGTAAGTGTGTGAGATACCAAGGTGACCAGCAGTCGGAAGGTTATGAATTTCATGTAGAACTTCCGAGCGAATTTGTTTTGGAATGACAAGCAGCAGGGCCCGTCTGTCCGGCTCAAAACTTTGGCGGTATAATGCACCATCGTGGAGCACGATTGAACGATGGGAGTGATTGGAAGATGGTGATTCGAGGCGCTCAATGATAGCACGCAAGGACGCATCATGGCGCTGCTCGTCACCGATGCATGTCATTTGCGATAGGGAAAAGACGCAAGGCTTGGTGTCGGCGTCAGGCATAGTGCTCGACTCAGCAACCGGGTAGAGGGACAGGCAGTCTGCGTCCTGATGTAGGCGTCCGGACTTGTGCGTCATCGTGTAGGTATACTCTTGCAGTAGCAGAGCCCCGTGCCCGAGCCGGAAAGTATACTTCAGTGACGTAAGCCAACATAGCGCATGATGGTCAGTTATCACAGAGATAGTTGTGCTATATAAATATGAGCGGAACTTTGAGGCTGCCCAAACAAAAACTAGACATTCACGCTCTGTAAGGAAGTAGGTGCACTCAGCAGCTGTGAGGAGGCGGCTAGTGTAGGCGCCAAATCAGTCGTGTCCCCGTTGGCATTGGGCTAAGACGGCTCCGATTCTGTGACCACTAGCATCGCTTCAGACTTCTGTCGGAGCGGATGGGTCAACGTGAGCCAATATAGGTGGAGTCGTCATTAGCGTGATTAGGTGCAAAAAAGCAACAGCTTGGTCTGTACCCACGCAAATGTGGCGTCTTTCTTCAGAATATCTGTGAGGGGTCGAGCGATGGTTGCGAAATCTTTCACAAACCTCCCAAAATAGGAAGAAAGTCCTACAAAACTTCAGACGTCTTTGACTGCTGGGGTACAGAAAAACCGGTGACTGCACGAATTTTCTCGGCGTCCAGCTGCACACCAGAGGCGTCGACAAGGTGACGCAACACTGTAATTTGTCGGCGTCCAAAGTGGCACTTCGACGAGTTTAATTGAAGGCCTGCACTGTGGAATATGTCGAGTATAGCTGACAAACACTGAAGGCGGGTCTCAAATTTTGGGGATTATACAACGATGTCGTCAAGATAACAAAGACATGTTGACCAATTGAACCCTTGCAGCGGAGAGTCCATCATGTGCTCCAACGTGGCTGGGGCGTTGCATAGCCCAAACGGCATAACCTTGAACTGATATTGACCATCTGGAGTTACAAATGCAGTCTTCTCCTGGTCTTTTTTGTCGACAGAAATCTGCCAGTAGCCGGAACGTAGGTCTATTGAAGAAAAGTATCGGGTGCCATTGAGACAATCGAGAGCGTCATCGATGCGGGGTAAAACCTAAACGTCCTTTTTCGTGATTTTATGCAGATGGCGGTAATCCACACAGAAGTGCAACGTGCCATCTTTATTTTTAACGAGCACAACGGGCGACGCCCAAGGGCTCGAAGAGGGTTCAATAATTTGTTTGACTAGCATCTTGGTGACTTCTTGTTAATTACTTTACGCTCGGCGGCAGACATCCGGTATGGTCACCGATGAATGGGATGTTCACTTGTGTTAATGCGGTGCTTGACGAGTGAAGTCTGGCCGAGTGGATGGCTGTCGACGTCGGATACGTCGTGGTATGAAGCCAGAAGGCGGCATAGCGCGGCTGACTTCTCAGGTTTGAGGTCTGGGGCGATCATGGAGCATAAAGTCGCATCAAGGCGCGTGGCATCTTGTGAAGATGTGGGTAATCGGGGCATATGTCGGCCGTAAAACAGGTGACGTGGTCTTCAATTAAAGGTCTAAGCGTGGCGACCGAAAATCCTTGGTGTAGCACTTCTTTTATGAAACCGAAATTGATGACAGGTAAATATGTTCGGTTAGAGGCCATGAATACGGCGGAGTGTGGGACAGTAATGTCACGCACCAGGAGAACAGCAGTGATCGGCGTCACGATATAATCACCGTCGAGCACGGGAGAGGGTGTCGCCAATTCAAAAAAATGCGAGAGCTTTAGGCGGTATCCAGAAGAAGTCAGTGGTGCACAGGCTGTTCGGGAGTTCAGGGTGAGAATCCGGAAGAAGAGGAAGTTCTAGGCAGAGAGTACCGGCGGCACGTTCGATTAGAGCAGAATGCGTCGAAAAGAAGTCCATGCCGAAGATTAGGTCATGAGGGCGATTTTCAAGCACCATAAATAAAACGGAGACATGGCGGCCGGCAATGCTAACACGAGCGGTACACGTTTTAACTGGAGACCCAGTTCCACCATCAGCTACACGGAGGGCTTTAGTCGCTGCAGGCGTGAGGACTTTTTTGAGTAAGCCACACATGTGAGCACTCATTATGGACACTTGAGCTCCGGTATCAGCTAACGCCGTCAAAGAAATACCGTTTACATACACCTCAATCAAGTTCGTATTAGTGGGGAGCGTCAGCGGGGGCTTTGGATCAGTCGCAATTGATGCAGCACTGCCTCCCAGAGCTGCATGGTCTAGTTTTCCGTCAGAGAAGATCCACAGTTGACCGGCGACGGATAGCAGCGTGGTTGGGGTGATCGAGAACGGCGGCGTTGAGGTGACGGCGAACGAACGGTGGAGTGGCTGTTAGGGACGTAGGAAGTAAGGTACACACGGCTGGGCGAATACCGATGATGGTCCGCGTTTGGCCGAGGAGAAGAAGAGAATTTGTCCAACGGTAGGGCATCCAAGTGCTGCGACAGTAGCGGGAGGCATGACCAACTCGGTGACCGCAGAAGCAGATTGACTAGTCGTCTGCTGTTCTCCATTCCGTCGGATTTGGGGATCGCGAAAGAAAATATGAGTCATGGCGCGGTGCAATTATTGCCATCGGCCTGGATGCGAGTTCGGAGACAGAGCAGGCAACAGTAAAACCGAGCTTTGCAATTTCTTACCTCACGACGGCTTGAACAACAGAGACAGCCGGAGGCGTTTTCATGGCGCCATGGTCGAGTCAAAGTGAAGGAAATAGCGCCGCATTTCAGGCCTCAAGCTCTTGTCGAACTATACGTGTCACGTTCTCCTGCATGGGTGGTGCGGCACTGAGATCGGTATAGGTAGAGGTAACAGCTGTGTTTGGTAGCCGCGTAAATTGAGGCAGGACATGGCGGCTTTGGGCCCTTTCGAAGCGGCGGCATTCTTTAATAATAACATCGACGGCCGTGACGTTAGTGTACACGAGCAAGTGGAAGGCGTCGTCGGCGATGCCCTTGAGTATGTGACCCACCTTGTCTCTCTCTGTCATTTGCTCGTCAACTTTCCTGCACAAAGCGACCACGTCCTGTATGTACCAGACATACGACTCAGTTGAGGACTGCACATGAGTGGCGAGTTTTTTTAGCGCTTCCATTTGGCGACCGGACGGGTCCCCAAAGATGTCGCGCAGTCGCTCCTTGAAGATACCCCAGCTGGTGATCTCGGTCTCATGGGCGTCGAACCAAACACGTGGGGTGCGTCCAAGTAAAAGATTACGTTTGCGAGCATCATGGTAGGGTCCTATTGGTTTGTCTGGCAAACATGCTCGTATACATACGGAGCCAGTAGTCGACGTCAAGCCCAGGTTGTGTGTAGATTGTACCGGGTCATGGGGGGGGGGCATCGTCAGGTATGTTGTGGATGGTGCTACAGATGGTTCACTGATGGGTTGTTGTCATTCGTGGCCATGGCCGGAGACTAAACGGTGAGGTTACTGTGAAGCTTCGTGGTGAAGACGGGGAACGTTCCACTTCCACCAAATATGTTACGGAAAAGAAGAGATGCCGTATTGACGAGGCTGGGGATTAGATGTACTCAAAACCAGCGGTAATGGCATGACTAGTTCGCCAGCGATTGAGCGAAGTGGACCCTTCGTATTCCTCGTCAGGCCCCCTAGAATATCAATTTACATGCATGTACCAATGTATATATATATATATATATATATATATATATATATATATATATATATATATATATATATATATATATATATATATATATGTATATAATGAAGTCTTGGTTTGGAAGACCTTTATTAGGCGTGAGGAACCGGCAGCCGACAGCTGAGATGAACGAACCAAGATGATGATGCTACGTGACAACAATGAGGATGCATGAGCAACACATGATAATGATGATAATGTACAGATGAAGAGGATTGGTATACTAAATGCCCACACTGAATCCCCCCACGTGAAAGCGGCCAGCCTGGCCGCGGCAAGTCAAGGGGACAAAGAACGTCGCATGAAGGGCTTCATACGGGAGACATGGATGACCTCAGTAGTTCGATAACGGCAATCTGCTGGGAGTACAAGTGGCGTCACGTGATAATTCACTGGTGAAGTTTCTTCAAGAACTGTGTATGGCCCGATAAATCGTGGCTGGAATTTGTCGCACAAACCAGGTGTGCGAATAGGCGTCAAAAGGAGCACTTCGTCTCCAGGTTGAAAGGATACAGCACGATGCGATTCATCATAAACCAGCTTTCTGTCTTGCTGTCGAGCTTCAGTGTTTATACGAGCCCGTTGGCGGCTCTCTGCGAGCCGTAAAACGTATTCCTCTGAAGAGGATGGAGATGAATCCGCATGGCAGGTAAAGAAAGGGACGTCCAGAAAAGAAGTAGGGGAGCGTCCATAAACTAGGTAAAATGGTGAGTAGCCGGTTGTCCGCTTAATAGCCGTATTGTAGGCGAAAGTGACGAATGGTAGAACTACATCCCAGTTCTTGTGGTTTGGTTGAATGTAGGCGGCGATCATGTCAGCAAGAGTGCGGTGGAATCACTCAGTGAGACCGTTAGTTTGGGGATGATAACTAGAGGCAGTCTTGTGAGTTGTGCCAGAGGCGCAAAGAAGTTCGTTCACTAGTTTTGAAAGGAAGGCCCTTCCGCGGTCGCTGAGCACCATGACGCAGTATAATGGCTCGGAGGATGAAGTCGGCGATTACAGAAGCTGAACTGGTAGTGACGGATGCCGTCTCGGCGTAGCGCGTCAAATGGTCAATGGCTGTTACTATCCATCGGTTTCCAGCAGCACTGACTGGAAGGAGGCCATAAAGATCGATGCCTACAACTTCGAATGGCGTGGCTGGGCACGGAAGAGGCTGTAGTGTACCGGCTGGAGCAGATGTGGGTAGTTTTCTACATTGGCAGGTAGTGCAGGACCCAACGTACCGAGCTACACTAGTGGTAATAAACCGACTTCGAAGGCGATCGTAGGTTTTGTGGTAACCAAGGTGACCAGCCGTCGGATGGTCATGAAGTGCTCTGAGGACTTCGGACCGAAGCGATCGGGGTAGAACGGGAACCCAGCGCTGACCGTCAGGATGGTAAATTTTGCGGTACAGCACCGAGTTGTCCAGCTTAAACTGCGAGAGTTGGCGACGGAGCCTCGCATTAGGTGGACGGGAACTGCCAGTGAGGTAGCCTATAATACGTCGACAGTACTGGTCAGCCAGCTGTCGAGAAGAAACAGTACTGAACAGCTGTCGAGAAGAAAAATCGTGCGGGTCGTCCGAAGGCAGCTGGTCCATAGAGGCGAGAGAGGAAACCACCGTAGGCGTGGACTCCGAGGGTGTGTTGTGCAAAGTGATTGCGGAAACGCTGAGGGGAGCCGCTGGTAGTGGGCAGGGAGAAAGAGCATCGGCGTCGCTATGCTTTCTGCCACACTTGTATACGATGGCAAAATCATACTCCTGTAGGCGTAGAATCCAGCGGCAGAGGCGTGCCGACAAGTTTTTGAGTGTCGGAAGCCAACATAAAGCGTGGTGGTCGGTCACAATGGTGAAATGGAGGCCGTGAAGATAGGAACGAAATTTCTGCACTGACCAAACGATGGTGAGGCACTCCTTCTCGGTGATCGTGTAGTTCCTCTCGGCTGCGGAGAGGACGCGGCTGGCGTACGCAACGACTCGCTCTCGCGAAGAGTTGTCGCGCTGGAGGAGGACGGCTCCTAAACCGTGGCCGCTAGCGTCTGTATGGAGGAAGGTCTGTGCACCATCGTGGAAATGAGAAAGTACAAGATCGGTCGTGAGGGCACTCTTCAACCTGTCGAAAGCCGATTCACATTCCTGAGACCACTGAAAGGACGTACCAGAAGCAAGTAGGTTATGGAGTGGTGCGGCTATGGAGGCAAAGTTTTATATGAATCGCCGGAAGTTAGAGGCGAGACCAAGGAAACTTCGCAAATCTTTCGGCTTGTCAGGGCGAGGGAAGCGAAGCACCGCAGCAGTTTTCTCAGGGTCTGGACGAATTCCGTCCTTGCTCACAACATGACCGAGGACCTTGATAGATCTGCTGGCGAAATGGCACTTCTTGGTGTTAGTTTGAAGACCAGCGCCCGCAAGGCAAGTCAAGACCTCGTCCAAGCGTTGCAGATGTTGAGGAAACGTCGATGAAAAAACAGCAATGTCATCGAGGTAACATAGGCAAGCCTTCCATTTCAGGCCACGCAGCACGGTGTCAATGAAGCGCTCAAAAGTTGCGGGCGCATTGCATAGACCAAACGGCATAACATTGAATTCGTATAGGCCGTCCGGGGTTGCAAACGCCGTTTTTCTTTGTCATCTTCGTGCATGGGGATTTGCCAATAGCCGGAACGCAAGTCGAGGCTTGAAAAGAATTCAGCACCTTGTAAAAAATCGAGGGCGTCGTCGATACGTGACATGGGGTATACGTCCTTCCTAGTGGTCTTAATGAGTGCTCGGTAATCGACGCAAAATCGTATGGAACCGTCTTTTTTACGCACCAGAACCACAGGAGAGCACAATGAGCAACGCATGATAATGATGATAATGTACAGATGAAGAGGATTGATATACTAAATGTCCACATTATATATATATATATATATATATATATATATATATATATATATATATATATATACAGAAGAATAACTTCGGTTGCCGCAAGGTTATAAATATGAAAGTAGATGCGCTTTCACATAACAACTGTTTATTGTGCCGACGTTTCGATGGGAACCTCGTCTTTTTATTATGCCTTGAAAAAGACGAGGTTCCCGTCGAAACGTCGGCACAATAAACAGTTGTTATGTGAAAACGCATCTACTTTCATATATATATATATATATATATATATATATATATATATATATATATATGGCGTATGAAGCGACGATGATTGGTAGAAGCCGAGAAGGAAGAAGTGAGATTAGAATAAACATGGAGTATGAGCCGGGCCACGTCTCCCATTCATCGTAGCGTCACACAAGTCGACAGGATGAAGACCTCCCAGCCACTTCATCAGTGTCTCATCATCGACGCAGTTCTACAGAAGACGCCCTGACCATACATCGACTACGAAATAATTCCTAGCCGCACACAGCGACCAGCACCATGACAGAATCTACGACCGACCTTCCCATCCCCAAGTACACCGGAGCAGCGGACGATGGACCCGTACAAGACTGGTTCGACCTGTTCGAGTTCCACGCTTCCGCTGCATCTTGGTCGGAACGGGAGATGGTTACGAACTTCAGCGACTATGTCACCGGTGAGGCATTTAAGTTTTACCTCACCCACATATTCGACAACGACGAGTCTTGGCAAAAAATAAAAGAAGGAATGATCATTTGGTTTCAAGACCATAATGAAGATTCGATTGGCACACGCACTCTCAGCGCATTCAAACTCAGTCATCGCAGTCATAAGCAGCCTTCACGCACTCGAGTACAGAGCATGAATTTACGATTCCCGTCAGGTGAAGTTAGCCACATGCTCGCGGAAAGACCACGTGGTCGTGTTCCCAACCTTCCACCTGGTTCCTCATCCGCAGATATATCACCAATGCTCAACTCGCCGCTGCATAAAACAATTGAATCCGCTATAATGACCGAAATGCATTTAATACTTCATGCCGCATGCGTACTTTGCAAACTGACTTGGCATTCAGCTCAGCCGTGCCACAAAGACAGAAGCATTCACAATCAGCATCTTGTGAAGGAAAGTTTTCTGCAGAAGCGTCTAGTGTTAATCAATTACAAGATCGAAGTGACGTGAATCCAGTATACAACCTCACTGCCAACAATGAAAACAAATGCAGAGGTGCGATTTCTGATGACACAAGTAATCTTCAGGCAACCACCAACAATGAACGATTTATGAATACAGAAGATTCTAGTGCACGAAACCCCGCACATTGTTTTATGCCGGAAACATCTGCATTGGTTCACGTCGTAGAAGCCTGCGAAGGACATGCTAAGAATCCTGACACAGCACGATCAATGTCACACCACAAGCAAGTCGACGAAACCAAGAAACTACAACGTCAACGTATACTTCAACATTGTCAACGACGAAAAGAAACCTCATCGAAACCACTTTTAAGGCGCAAAGAACATTGCAAAAAGGCCCATCGTCGTGGATACATTCTCCACCAAAGATCAAGAATGTGCCTTCCATCAAACCATCTGCGACATCGCCATAGAAAAATCTCCAAAAGCCACAAAAGCACCCCTTGTACTCGGCAGAAACACAGGCAGCGCCCAATCAACCTCGATCAAGGCACACGCAAGCTGCCTGCACGACCTGTGCCACGACGAAGAATTCGATGCCTACGATATCTGAACTGTCCATTCTGCAAGGTGTTCGAACATCGTTTGTTCTTCCCAAGAAGGCCGGCTGCGATTTCCGCTATCTCCACGTCCAAAGCATTCTTGTGTTATCCAGGACGCAACCATCAGCCTCGCCCACCAGAACTCCTGCGTTAACCGGACTGCTGCACTCTTTCCCGAAGTTTTGCGAGTTTACGGAACACCACGGGGCCATGAAACCAATTGTGCATTTTGACATTTGTGACTTCTCAACCTCTCCTTGTGTACTTTTCCTTGTGCGTAATCCATGCCTTCTTTCGGGGGGAGGGGGAATCGTGTGACGTATGAAGCGACGATGATTGGTAGAAGCCGAGAAGGAAGAAGTGAGATTAGAATAAACATGGAGTATGAGCCGGGCCACGTCTCCCATTCGTCGTAGCGTCACACACACACACACACACACACACATATATATATATATATATATATATATATATATATATATATATATATATATATATATATATATATATATATATATATAAACAGTATCATTAACTAGTATTAGAAGCATCTTATCCAAACGTGAAAGAGTGTCATCCTGTATAGATGATAGCCTTTCTGATATTCTTGTCCTCACTGAGACATAGCTTAACGCTGACATCAATGACAATTAGATTTTTACACATGCTAACAGATACAACGTCTATCGAAGCGATCGTCCAGACAGAAGGGGTGGTGGTGTTCTTATAGCTGTTAAAAAAACCATCACGTCTTATGTCGTCGCTTCCCATTATAAGATTGAAATTGTATGAGTAGTTTGCACAATTAATTTCACAAGGATGTTGCTCGGCATCTGTTATCGTCCTCCCGATTGTGATCATTCTTTCTTAGAAGAGTTGCGCAGCAGCATTAATTCTGCCATCGAAATCTGTGAGGCTCGCATCGTTTATTTATTCGGTGATTTCAATCTGCCATTTATTGACTGGGAGCAGCTGTCATCTTCTTGTAAGTACTCAACTGACTTCATTAACTTAACTTTAGACTTTCATTTGGCTCAGGTTGTCACTCACTCAACTCGCGGTTCAAATACACTTGACCTCGTTCTTACAACTGCACCTGAAACTATAAATCACATAAACTATTTGAATGGCTTTGGTGACCACAAACTGCTGCAAGTTGATCTTTCTATCTTGCCACCTTTTGCAGGAACCGAATCAAAGAAAATTAGAGATTATAATAAAGCCGATTACGATGCCAATTACAGGAAACTTGAGTCTTTCCTTGACAATGTGCTGCTGCCTTCCTTTTACAGTCGTTCAGTTGAGGAAAACTGGGTTCCTTTCAAGAATGCGATTTCAGCCCTAATAGAAAAACACGTGCCGTTGATAACGATTACGAATGATAAAACTAATCCATGGTTCACCACGTCTTCGCGCAGACTTAGAAACAAAAAGAAGCGGCTTTATCGATCTGCAAAAAATTCGCGTTCACACACGTCTTGGGATAGATACGAGGAATGCGTAAAGAAATATTGCCACGAAATCACAACTGCGAAAAATAAATACTATTCCCAAAATTTGCCTTCAATCCTAAAATCTAATCCGAAAAAATTCTGGAAATTATTAAGTACTGATCGGGACGATAACTTCATTTCATCGCAAGATGCAAATAACACTCCTTTTGCCGACACTAATTGTCCTCATGTCTTTAATTCATTCTTTTCATCCGTGTTTACTAGCAAGCATGCTCATCTTTTAGAAATTGTTGAACGCGATTACTCATTCATGAGACCTATAGATATCACAATTGAAGGCATAGTTAAAATTATTGAAAATCTGAATATGTCATCATCTTCTCGTATTGACGATATCAATTCAAAAATATTAAAGAACACTGTTTATGTGTCTGGCAATATCCTGTTTCATATTTTTCGGCAGTCGCTCGCTACAGGAATGTTGCCTTCTGACTGAAAGATAGCGAGGGTAGTGCCAGTTCCTAAAAGTGGTAGTAAAAGGTCACCTGGAAATTATCGCCCCATTTCCTTGACGTGCGTATGTTGCAAGATGCTTAAGCATATCATAGCTTCTAACATGTATGCGCATCTAGAATCTAACAATTTTTTTTCTCAAACCAGCACGGGTTCCGAAAGGGTCGTTCTTGCGAGACTCAACTCTTTGAGTTCACCATCGACCTACATTCTAGCATGAACAGTAATCTACAGACAGATTGTTTATTTCTTGATTTTGCAAAGATCGTGTTGCTCATTGTCGCTTGATATTAAAACTGTCATCACTAAAACTTGATTCACTCACGCTAACAAGGCTCAGAAACTTCCTAACTAACCACCAACCATTCACCATCGCCAACAATCACTCCTTATCACTCTGTTACGTTTCCTCTGGTGACCACAGGGCAGTGTTCTTGGTCCCTTACTTTTCCTCATCTACATTAACGACCTGCCTGACAACTTATCCTCATGTATGCGTATATTTGCCGATGACAGCATTATCCATCGTCCCATCCAAAACAATAGCGATCATCTAACTCTTCAAAAAGACCTCGAGCATATAATTGACTAGTGCAAAACATGGCAGATGACACTTATTGTTTTCAAATGCAAACTAATCACCTTTAGTCGCAAACGTGATAACTATATTAGCCAGTAAATAATTGATAATAGCATTGTAGAACGCACCAATCATTACAAATACCTAGGCATAAACTTAACTTCTACACTTTCGTGGTCCGAACATATCACTTCTATTTGTGCCAACACATCAAGATCATCAGGTTTTCTGTGCCTAAATTCATACAGTGCTCCCTCCGATGTGCGCAAACTGGCTTATCTCGCTCTAATCCGTCCTCAACTGGAGTTCGCATCCTCCATTTGGTCACCATATTAACAATACCTCATAGATAAGTTAGAATGTACACAGAACAAAGCTAGTCGATTCATAGCGCGTAATCACAGCTACCCGTCCAGCGTAACACAGATTAAACAAAGCCTTGCACTCGAGCCACTGAAAATTCGCCGCGACATCTCACTTTTATCACTATTTCACAAACTCATCCACACCAGCATGATGCGATCTGTTCACCTTAATCTAGCACATCGAACTTCGAGCAGACTACATAACACCTTTAGCTTATCACGCATGTACGGCAATACTAACGCTTTCAACCAGTCAGCTCTTCCACGAGCTATTCGTTTGTGGAATGATTTGCCAGATGATCTTGCGTCAGAACAAGACCACACGAAGTTCTATCATACTCTTAAAAAATGCTTATGCACCAAAAACTGCTCTATCGCATCTTCGTAACCATCAGTGTTTATAGGACTGTTGCCGATGTTTTTGCACTATTGCTAGGTTGTAGTTACTGCCATAATAGTTTTTTTGTATTTCACTTTCACATACTGTAACTCACTTTTCTAGTACAGATTTTGCTTACATGTTCATAAGTTGAACTGCATTTTCTATTATATTCATTATTTGCCTATGTGTGTGTAGATATTATGTATATATATTTTGCTAACATATTATCTGTACCACCCCCCTTACACAATGCCCCTCGAGGGCTCTGTAAGGTACTGCAAATAAATAAATAAATAAATAAATATTATATATATATATATATATATATATATATATATATATATATATATATTAGCACGATGTGCTTGTTCTTTTCGTTTCTTTATCTTGTGCCGCGCTTTCGTCTCTTCGCTTCTTCCTATCATTTTTATTTTTCTTACTTCCCTCTCTCAATCTCTAACGGCGATCAGCCATGCCACCACGAAAGAAGACGCAAAATAGCATAAAACAGCCTCTTTTTCTGCATGATGATTCGAGAGCCCCCAAACATAAGCGGATAGATAGAGAGATAGATATATAGATAGATAGATAGATAGATAGATAGATTAAGTTGATTAAGTTTGCAGCACATACGGATCTCTTGCAGAGGTATCGTACTTATTAATGCAGTGAAAATATACAGCAAAAAAACAGAACATAGCTTGTTAAAGAATGTGTACGTCCCATCATTAAGTTGACTTTTCGTACACCTTGACCGACATTTATTTGTAAGCGTTAGGTTATGTATATTGACGAAACCAATTTCTTCTCGTTTACATGCTAACTACGCCAACAGTGCAGCAGCGTTTTCGGTTCTCGGTAGCAGCGCCACGGTGCAGAGAAAAGAGCTGGTCACGCCCACCTCTGGAAAGACGTTTTCCCTGTGCGATTAGGACGGCCGGGGAGAAACACAACACGCCACGCGCCCGCCATCTCGGAGGCCATGGGCTACATACTACTGCTAGTACTATAACGCAGGGAACAACCCACAGCCCAAGATCGCTTCCCCTGAAACGCGGGAACGACTTTCGCCTTTCCTCTTCGGTAAGCAGCCTCCTTTCCTCTACGACGGCGCAACCTGTTAACACCGTCATAAGAAGTCCGCATTGATGAAGTAGGGCTTGCAAATAAAAAATAGGACTTTCTCATTCGTTTTGTTTTTCAACGTATTATGCCTTGAAACGTTATCTGCGCCAATATTTCGTACTTCGCCTTCCCCATTTACGCCTAACAAATTAGTAGCATCTGTACTGTATCCTGAATATAATTGCCTTGCTCAATGTTAACGGGCAGTCCAATTTAACCAAAGGCGAGGTAACTTCCGCAACAGCCGGAGTAACAACCAAATAAGTTACTTCTGCACAGCCTCGCTACGTTTGGCTCTTTGGACGGCCAAGGAAATGAACACCGTTTATGCCAACCTGAGGGATTAACTCCTAATTTTTCATTATTTGCTGTATTGATGCGAGTTTTGTCGACACGGTCACATGAAATGTCAGGCCCACGGGACGTCTTTTTTCTAAACACACATGAAATTCGCATGTGTAGCTGCTGTGCACTA